>OZ029924.1:11755809-11768309 GCA_964023275.1 Norana najaformis | reverse complement strand
GTACATATACATGTGTACTTAAGTATCTATATATATATGCATATGTGTTGATGGTTGTTCAAGCACATGTGCTCTAAGTGGTCAGATGCAATGATGGTGACCTCGCTTGCTTCTGTCATCCTTTCCATTTGCTGACCTACATTTCGGCGGTGACCTTGACAAATTGCATTTGACTTTGAACCCTTTAGAACTTGTTATCATCGACGTCAGAATGTTGTCCTCGTTGTCCTTGCGTATTGAGAAGAAGTGACCTTGAGAAACTTCCTAATTCTTATCATATGCATGTTTTGTCCAGCAAAATGGCCTTTTTCGAGAAAATCCCGTTGTTCCTTGTTAGCTACAGTGTCTTTTCTTTGAAAAATGTATATTATTAGCGAGATGGCGCCGGCTTTATATATCGCATTTTCTAAATGTACTACGGACCACGAATTTATGTAATTTATGTTGAATGTATTTATGTATGTATCTGGATTTACGTAGTACAGTTTGTGCATGCATATAAATTGCATTTATATTGAATGTATCTGAACTTTTGTATAGGATCTTTTATGGACCTTTGTGTATTGCGCTTTTAACAACCTGCTAAAGGGCTGTGAATGTGACTTTTGTTGGAATCTTACTTTACACTGTTGTTTGGTTGTAACCAGGAATTACCCAAGACCTCATTGACGAAACACGACTTGTTCGGGAAAAGGTCATGCTTAGCGACATTAAGGACCTTCACAACAAAAATGGTGACCTTGAATTCAGAGGTCGAAATGGCGAAACGCCGGTAATTACTAGATACTACTATTCCGTTTATTGAAACATTTTGTATGTTTCATATTTCATTTTTGCTGTAAACATTCTATGCCAATGATTTGTAAAATTTCATATATTGCAGTACCTGTTTCTCTTTGGTAATTACCAGATTCTATTATTTTTTATTTCATATGTTAGATGTAGTTTGTATATTAATATTTTATAAAATTTATTGTTTTATTCCCTGTTTTGCTTTCCAGAAACTATAATTTTTATTATAATAATTTGCATAATTCATATTTTAGTAAAGTTTTATGTACGTTACCCGTTCATGGATGATAATATTCTACAAATTGAAAGCTGTTTTCTGATTGGTTGTAGCTTCATATTGCGGCAGCCAATGGCTACTTAGACGTGGCAGATTTTCTGCTGAGTCATCGTGTTCGAGTGGATTCTGTTGACAACGACCTATGGCAACCAATTCACTGTGCCGCCTGCTGGGGTCAAGTAGGTCACTTACTTGACCTGACCTGAATTGAAATGACCTGACCGGAGTTGAATTGACTTGACGTGATTTTACTTGATTTGACCTAAATTGAATTGACCTCCTCTGAATTGAATTAAAATGAATTGAATTGACTTGACCTAAATAATATTAGCCTCAGCAGTACAAATTTAATTCACCTGACCTGAATTGAATTGACTTGACCTAACTAATAGTGACCTCAGTAGTACAAATTTAATTCACCTGACCTGAATTGAATTGACTTGACCTAACTAATAGTGACCTCAGTAGTACAAATTTAATTCACCTGACCTGAATTGAATTGACTTGACCTAAACAGATTCTAAGATTGCCAAGATTTGCTTCTGTAAGAAATGTGTTTGTGTGTTTCAAGTGATGTTTGACCCTTTGTTGCTTTTTGTGCAGCTGTCCGTTTTGGAGTTGCTCCTGGAGCATGGAGCCAGTCTCGAGGCAAAAACCTGCTCAGGATCAACCCCCCTTGGTAAGCCACTGACTCTTCTGAGTCACTGACACCTTGGTGACTCAAATTTAATTCAGTCTCATCTAGAGACTTATATAGCGCCACTATCATAACAATGTAAGGATCAGCCAAAGATTGAAACCAAATGATGTCAGGGATCCGTTGGACAGGCCACTCAGAATAAGGTTGAAAGAGGTGTGTAATAAAGAGGTATATATAATTGAGTGATGAAAATACCATACCATACCAAAGCTTTAGTTTCTGATAGATTGGATGGGCCAGACCTCTGAGGAGTAATTCTGAAAGAGGTATGTAACAACTAATTACCTCACCATACCTTACCTGAAATGAGAGGTCTCTGAGCAATGAAATTGAAAGAAGTTTGTTATAAGAGGTATGTAAAAAGTGAGCAGTTACATTACCATACCTTTCCTTGCAGTACCGTATCTATGGTTTTTGACAGATATGTGTGAAGATGTCGAGATGCGGCAGAAAATCCTCGAGATAAAAGAGGAAATCGAAAACAGCCGCATCAGCAAATCCCGCGAAATCTCTCGGCGACACAGCTCAACAATTCGGAGGTAGGTTCGGGGCTCTGCATCCTCTGATGTACTCGGATTCAGAAGCTGGGCTTCAGATGCTGTCAGATGTGGATGCTAGGCTTTGTATGCTATAAGGCATGGATATCACACTTCTTGGCCATATTTGCTTATTGCCGAGTGTCAGTTCTGTATCAGGGTTCGATTCCCTGTCCTTCTGGGCATATTGAGATGGTGTTGTTTGCTATGCTAGTTATTACTAGTGCTAATTGCTACCAGTACTAATTATTACCAGTTTTAAATCCTGCTTGTTATAGTTATTGCCAGTTCTAGTCATTACTAGTTAGTATCACTGCTGTTTATTACCATTGCTGATAACCAGTACCAGTTACTGAATATGTTCTGAACAGAATGTGATATGAAATAAACACGATAGAGACAAAGATTGTGACGATAAGCAGGGAAGAAGAAAAAACAGTGAAAACAACTAAAACAGTGAAAATAACTATAAACGACAGGAAATAGAGCAGGTCAAGGAGTTCTGCTAATTACAGAATGCTACAAAGCCAGACACTGAACATTTCAAGGAAATTAGAAGAACAATGATGGATGCATCTGCAAAGTGAAAGGAGTTAATGAGAGGAAAACAAATAAGAATCCAAAGACGCTAAAAAGAAGTCAAAACCCTGATCTGGAATTTCGTTCTATATGGATCAGAAGTACGGACCATCAGAAAGGAGGACATCCTAAGTTTGAAGGCTTTCAAGTTGTGTATAAGGTAAAGGATGGAGAAAGTTAGTTGGACTGAACAAAGCAGACGAAGTGTAGCAAATGGTGGAGGAGGAAAGATCTTTCAGAGGTGAAGAAGAGTGGAGGGCTAAAAAGGATGACCTAGACAGATGTTGTTAGACTGGGTGTTTGCGGATGGATACAGTGAGCTGAAGAAGGAGGTACAGAGTGGTGAGGAGTGGCACCATTGGACATATGAACCTGCCTGAGTGCAAAGAACCTGAAGAAGTGTTGTTAGTGCTAGTTGCCACTAGTGCTGGTTAATAGCAGTGCTAATTATTACTAGGGTTGGTCATTGTTAGTGCTAGCTAGTACCAGTGCTAGTTTCTACCAGTGCTAGTCATTGCCAGTGTGAGTGCTAGTTACTAGCATTGTAAGGACAAGGTTAAGTTTTTGAGTCTTAGTCTTTTCTTGAACATTCATGTGTAATATTTGACTGTGTGTAATTTCACTTTATTTTAGCAGAATACATTACACTTTTACATTAGTAAGTTTTTGGAAATTGTTTGGCTGTTACATTACATTTTTTGGAAATTACGTTACCTTGCAGAAGTTATCTTTCACGGGGAGCGAGTGTCTTGTTTAACTCAAATGTGTCATTGGACAAAAGCCCGTTGAGGTCAGGACAAAGATCTCTGGCTAAAGTCTGGATTATGACTTACCTCTGGATTATGGCTAATCTTTGGATTACAGCTAACTGCACAATGCTTCTGTGGTTATGGGCACCAGCTTTGCTAACTCACTTTCTAGTATAGATTTTGCTAAGTTGTATTTCTTGTTGGGCTTTGGTCTCTGTGTTAGGATTTCTGGTTAATCATGTGGGGGCTTTTTCGGAAGAGATTGGTGAAGTGTTTTGGGTTTTGTGGAGGTTTGTTTGAGTGATTGTGGGTGAGCTTTATAGAGGTTTTGGGTAGATGTATGAGGGGCTCTTTGGGTGGTTGTATCAAGGGTTATGTTTTTTGAGGGTTTTTGGGTGGTTGTTGGGGCAGGTTTGTTAAGGGTTTTGGGTGCTTTTTCTTATAGGCTTTTATGGTGTTTTTGGATATTTTGAGGAGTTCCTTGGGTGGTTATATGATGGTTGATTGCAGTAAATGGTGTTTTATGTTATTGTATGGGTGAATATTTGTTTTGGGGTTAGATTTAGAGCAGCTGTTCAGGGGTCTGTGTAGGCGGTTGTATGTAAGTTTGCAAGGACATTTTGGGTGATTATGCGAGGGGTTATTAGGACTAGGACATTTCAGTGACTGTCTTAGGGTAGGTTTTATTCAGATAGTATTTGGTAGGTTTTGATAGTTGGTTAAAAATTTCTGGGGATAGCTTTGGGTGGCGGGTTGGAATATTAAGGAAATGTTTTGGGTGATTGGAGTCTACAAAAAAATGGTCTGGGTATTTGGTTAAGTTTGTACAGATAATTTGGGTGGTTGGTTAAAAGCTTTTCAGCATGGTTTTGGTGGTAAGGAAGTTGCGGGCTGGTTTAAATACTTGTTTTGAGTTAACTTGTAATTTTATTGGTTGTGGGTTTTGACGGCTACTGAAGTCTTAGTTAAGATGGTGCTTTTGAGACAGATACCTACACCCAACCTTAGACAAGGATAAGCTTTATTTTGTGATTTCATGCATATTCAGAATCACTGCTTCGATTCATTATTCAGAAATAATTACATGAATAAAATAGGACGCTTTGTGCTGTGGATACAATGCTGACCAGCACAGTGAAGTCGAATGGTTAGCCCTTGGTTGGGTGACCATCCCTCTGGGGTGCCAACTCAGACTGGAATTTCTTTGGGGGTCAGTTAATGAGTTGCATAGTAAATTGGGAGGTTTATAAAAGAAGGAGTCCTGTCGTTATGTGGCTTTGCACAGGTGTACATTTAATTACTGCTTCTGTTGAGTTCCTTCAGAGACTTACCGTTACCGTTATGGTATGACTGGTTAAGGTAAGGACGGATTAATGACTGAAAGGATTGTCAGGAAGGTGGTTGGCTTTCAGTAGGTTTCCTGATAAATTCTTGTTGTTGCATGTTTGAATGCTTCCAATCATCACAGAGCTTCGATATGCACCAGGAACACACACACACACACACACACACACACACACACACACACACACACACACACACACACACACACACACACACACACACAAGAGTGCACATACACATAGACAGACAGAAGAGACTAAAACCCATATAGACAGAGTGAGAAAAATTATAGCCATGGAATGGCACAAAGAAACTGACGGAGACAGAGACAGACAGACAGACAGACAGACAGACAGACAGACAGATGAGTAATTACCTGACCTTACTGGAATTCCATACATACATAGATACATATGTATGCAACATAAATGTAGAATAATCATTAATCATTTATTAATTGCGTAGTTTTTCGCCTTTGAAAGGTTCATAAAAGATGCCATATAAATATCTAGATAAATAATTATAACAGCAGGATTTATAGAGCGCCGTAGGAGGGCCGACGCCGAAAAAAGGGCGCCGTACGTGTACAGAGTTATTCGCTGACTGCAGCCACTGTAAAAACAATGAACAAATCGACTTCATTATGAAACATTTTTTGAGAATATACGTAATCGTAATCGTAATCTCGAGATTTCTACAGCGCTCAACGAAAGCTAAGTCGCGGGAACCAGCTTATTCACAGGCGCTCAGTCAAAACAAAATCGATAGGCAAAAGGGTCAAGATCCAGGAGTCATGTTTGGATCCTTTTGGATCCTTTTGGATCCTAATTCTTTCGATCAGAATTCCATTGATTGTTTGATGATCATCAGCTGGTCTGTCTTTGCAGTGCTTCTGTTCGGCGAACGAGTATGCGTGAGAAGAACGAGATGTCGTGGAAAGAGGCAAAGGAGGAAGCGAGGAGGATGAGGGAGAGCAACGACTTGACATGGGCCAAACAAGACATGGAGGATGAAGATGAGGATCTGGCCAAAGAAAACGGACTCGGCTCCACAAACCAGTCAAATAAAGTATGCTTGTATATATTATATATATTTGTATGTATGTATATATATATACAGTGCTTTTTTCTAGAAAAAAGGTTCCGGAACTGAACAGTTATGGAATTTTGTGCTAAAATTTCATTATTTTTATCAATCTATAAACACTGAAAACAGTGTAAAGTTGTAAACACTGAAACTGAATTAAAATGAGTTACATTATATTACGTAATTAAAATAACTTAGTAACACAGTTCTTTTATTAATAACTAAATTATTTTTATTAGCCGAAAAAGGTGCCGGAACGCCGTTCCGGAGCACTCTGAAAAAAGCACTGTATATACATATATGTATATATACACAAGAGGTATATATATATATGTATGTAGTTAGCTACATCAGTAAGCGCGTACGCCAAGGAAGCCTCGGTGCGTGAGGATCCCAGGTTCGCGTCCCGGTCGTGGTTTATTTCAGAGTTTTGAATCTCGGGCTAGTACGGTCAGTGCGCGGGGACCTTAAATGGAGTGTAGCGGTGGTGAAGGATCTCACCCGTGCGCGGTTGGAGGCCATATGGCCGCTATAGAAAAACGTGTACAATTTTTACAATTTACATGTATAGGCCGAAATATCAAGACACGATAAAGCGGCTTTCAGGCACCTTAAAACACGATAACATATGCAGGGCAGTTGCAGTGTGACGATGTCGAATGTTTATCTTTCCTCAATAGGAAGTCATTGTATTTCACGTATTCTGAAATATCTCAGATAACTGTGCAAATATGTATGTCGGTAGGTAGCTGAACATTTATATAGGACCTTTTAAGAACCTTACAATGGTGTTGAAACATAGTTTTCTAACAGGTCTAAAAAGGTGCACCTTAGGATAAGCTGAAAGTGGTTCTTGAACTATTTCTGGTGGCAAAGTTTTATTATTTTGAGTGGAAGGCTGTTCCAAAAGGACGGTCCAATTCATGAGAAAGCACGGTGTCCGAATCTCTGTAGGGGAGTGGAGAACCAACAGGTACCCACGTGCGGCAAAAGCATACGTGCCATACTCGAAGTTGGATATCGATAAGGGAAGTTATTTCGAGAGTGTAAAGAGTTGGCGAAGGCTTCGGTCAAGTGATAAAAAAATTAGGCGAAATGTAAATTTGGAGGAAGCTTGGAGGGATATACATATGCATCTACTAAGTCCCAAGTCCCCTCGGAAGCCACTGACGCTTGTGTGTTGTATCACTGAGAGGGTATAGCCTACATATCAGAGCTTTGAGGTAAAGAAAACACCGCCTCTGTAGAAATTCCTTAAAGGCATGCAGTGAATAATAGCCTACGTGGCAATAAACAAGGACTGTGAACGATATATCACTTTCAACGAATTTGTAATCGTGGTTAAACCAAGATTTAATCAGTAGGCATATATATTCGAACAAAGTTCAGTCTGAAGCCAAGACTGAAAGATTGTTGGGTTGACGCGCACATGTGACCGCATCAATATGCCACGCTTCTTTGAGCTTCTTTGAGACTGTACACGTATTGTTTTCCATAGGCTCCAAAAAGCAGTATGCTCACACCTCTCGTCAGCGTCGACGAAGTCTTGGACGTTCGAATCGAAACAAGTGACGAACGAAAAGCGCTGGACGACCCACCCAGTCCCGGATCCCCAGAGCTTCTGCTGGGCAGAGGGATCAACTTCGACGTTCCAACGTCCCAGGTTCCGGTATCCCCGATGGAGCTCACCACGAAACCGAAAATCAACGGCCTTCCACTGAATACTACGTCAGCGATTGGAGGCTCGACCGGGGCGGCGGCGACGCTACCCGAACTTAAGAAGCAACGCTCTACAAACCGTCTTACCGACGCGCTTGCCAACGACGCCACTTCTGATTCAGTAAATAACGCAAAAAACCCATCAGAGGCCCAACCGTCGTCTGCCGGCGGCGACAAAACTCCGAACGCCCAGCCGGCGCTCCAAGTCAGCGATCCGTTGCTTGACTCTCCAAAGCCCCGCCTTATGTCCCAAGGTAAGGCGGCGGAGCGGCGGGCGGACTTTCCGAGAAAGTGCTGTGTTATAATATAGAAACGGGCTTCCAAAAATAATTAACGCCACAAGGCTTCAGCGCCGCGTGCTAGCGAAAAATCGGTTAACTTTCATATATTTGAAAAGCGTTCAGACAGGAAGCGAACAATTATTCTACTTAGTTCTTTCTCTCAGTAATTAAGCAATTCAGCAATTGATGTTTAAGTTAACTCGGTTGTCGTTTTTTTTGTAGAATTTATAAAATAATCATTGCAGTCCAAAAATTCTGTTTCTGTTGATAAACATCAATTGTTTTTTGGTAATTTATTTTCACCAAAATTTTAACTTACTTTTGTGTGAAACCCCTCAAGTATATTGTATTTGATTTAATATTAATTATATTTATAATACGCTAAGCACTACAAATATAATAAATATGTAAACAGCTGTTAGTACCCGGACACATGCATTACGCAACTAAAATGCTACAGTTTGGCCGCAGTGTAGTACTCTTGAGTTTGAAATTTTTTAATAGGTTTTAAGTTTGTTTTTACGTTACTTTACCTACATTAGTCCATGATTTAAATCCGAAATGAAACGGAATTCGTGGTTGATCACGTGACCTGTGTGAAAACGTTTCCCAATTGATTACTGTTGTGTTTGCACTTCAGCCTAAACTCCTGACTGCCTCCACGAAATAATGTAATGCGATTTGTAGGAAATGCGGAAAGCGAACATCCCCTCCTTAGTTCCGACTGTTCCAGTGGGATGCGTTTCCTACTCATATCAGCATGACAAAAGGTTTTCCTCCGTCACAATGTGCTGACCTTGCATTGTTGTAACCGAACTGCGGACAAAATTAACATTCAGTATCACATAAGCTTAACATAGGCCCTATTCGTATTGTAAACCTCATTTGCTAGAGGACGCTTGCGAGACGGTGCAGCCGTGACATGCTTGATATTTACTATGGGATTAGGAGCTTGCTTTATGCCGCCTGCCATAAGGTGGCGCCGTGTATCATAAATTATAACTGGCCACAAATTGTGCGCCTTGTATTGGGAGTCTCGTCAGTAATGGTAGTAAAGTTTTGCGCAACGAGGTAATAGAAGAACTAGAGAAAGCGCAGCCGTGTATTGGGCTTAACGGCGACTGTAGCTGCCGGAAGTGACGTATCATCAGGCCAGCTGGTAGACGGTCAGCTGTCAACAGCGCATCTGCCAAGGCAATTAGGATGTGGAATTTGGCCAAAATTTATAACAAAAATAGGTTTTATCTTTGTCTCCAGCCCCATTGAATTTTGATTGTTATTTCTAACTCATCTGTTGGACGCTAGTTTTATGTTTTCGTTACGTAGGTAGAATAATTAAGCCTCACGTTAACATGTCGTCGGGCGCTTCTGTGCACGAGTATGTGCGGGTTCATGTACCGATAGTGATTATATTTAAGAGGGTTTAATCTCGGGCTAGCTTGACCCTACTCGGAGACCTTAAATAGCGTGGTACCCATTCATATGGGCCGCCGTGATGAAGGATCTCACCCGATGAATTCACTGGGGTTGTATGCCCTCCGATCTCTTGTAAATAGGAAATAGCCTGAACTAGAGGCATATATCAGTGGCGGCTCCAGGATTGTTTGCATGGGGCAAGAGCATTTTTCGCGCCACATTCTCACACTCCAACATGCACGGATCTGGACTGAGGGGCGCAGGCACATAACCAAGTGTGGGCGGCTCTAACTGAATCCGCCCACTGGGAGATATGTAAATGTAACTTCCGAAATTTTTCGGCGCCACTCGAAAGCCGCGTAAGGGAGACCAACTTATACAATGGCGTTAAAAGACCCATCGGGAGAAGCGAAATGTATGAGAAAGATATGTATTTTATGGGGATAGTCTCAGAAGTAAAGTAAAGTAGTTTTTCATATCCCACAAGTGAGATGTAGGGGAAGCGTTTATTTAATTTTCTTTAGGCCCTTGAGCCGATACTGGATGACTTCCAAATTCCCAATATTCTGGACACAGGACCAGCGCATCGCAGGACTTGCCGTTTACCTTCCAGGTAGGTGGCAGCACAGTTTCGAAAAAGACCGTTAGATCAACGATGGTAACACGACTTCCATACACGTGTTGACCACTCCTTTACATTCCTCCTTTATCCGTCTGTCTGTTATCTGGAGTTGGTTCGGATTTGGCAGGTAGCACGTGTGCTGAATGCAGGTGCGAATAGACTTGTTGGCGCCATTTCGAAATTTATTACGTTTTAGTTTTGTGTTTGCATATAATTATATCTGTTCTAGGCTGCCCATCCCACAGCTCACCTGCTCTCAGATTTCGGTTGCGTTATGAACCTGCTAACTTAAATAGTTTTGTCGCGCTGTCGCAGATCTGGATGCCCGCCGATACCTTTTTATTGGCATAGTGCCAGAACCAGAGGGATATATCGGTGGCGGCTCCAGGTTGTTTGCGTGGGGGCAAGAGCATTTCCAAGGGGCTCCACATTCTCGAGGTCCTCCATCCACGGGTCTGGTCTGAGGGGCGCAGGCATATAACCATTAGAGATCTTTGCAATGTCAACAACAGCACTAACTGTTATGCATTTATGAGAACCATCTTGTCTCAAAGTTTATAGACGGTTAGTGGATGCCTTTTTAAATAGCTGAAGACTGTTATGTAGTGGCTTCTAGTAGCAACGGTTTAATGAATAAAACAGATCATTTTAGCTAAACCAAAATCGATAGAAATTGATGGAAAGTGGATAAGAATGTTATAGTCAAAATGAGGGGAGTCATTTGTCACAATTGTTAAGGTTTGTTTGAGCTGCTCTCAGACATATCGTGTGGCAGGCTATTCGATTGGCTTCCACGCGAAATTGCTCAGCGCCATCGGTTGATGCGCTGTCATTATATTTCGGCGCTGAATAAATGATGTGTTGCATGTGACCTATATATACCCGGTATTTAGATACCATATATATGCCATATATATGGTTATATATATATACCCGGTATAGATGAGAGTGCGGTCACTAAGGTGGGAAAATACGAACTCAAGTGGCGTTGTGTGATAGTTGAGGCAGAACGTTTGCTGTCTTCATCCCTTGAACTTGTGTGTGGTCAGTGAACCGTGACCCTCGAATTGGCCAACAAGCCACAAGACACACCTGTCTGTTTTCAGGCGATTTGCATGCAGTAGATGGGTCTTGAACTTGATGTGGGTAGTATCAGTCCGAAGCTTGAGCGAAGGAGAAGGGAGACGAAGGAGAAGGGAGACGACTGCAGCTTACTACTTACTGTGCGAATGGATAGAGTCTTCGCTCGGACGGTCTGCAGCGAGCTGAAGAAGAACTCGGGCTATTCGAAGGAGTTTTGGTCGACTGGAGAAGCGAGGCCTTGACTGAAGCGACAGAAAGCCTGAGAAGTGAAAAAGCGCTTAACATTCCAAGGCGTTCGTCTTCGTAAGTGTCGATATATATGTATACACATATCAAAGGGGTGCTATATAAATTTTATATATATATATAGGCCTAGTGTTAATTTCAAGCCCGTTCAAAGAGTATATGTATTTATAAGAATATACGCGCTTGCGTGTGCTTAATTGAAATTGAAGAGTCCACGCCTTAGTTGTAGGCCTACACACGGTTTCAAGCGTTTGAATTCTTGTCGTAATTAATGCACGTAGATGTAATGTAGATACCGTTGACATTGACGACATAATTACGTAGATATACTATTAAGAGGGGGAAGTTTTCTGTATCAAGACAGTTGAATGCTTGACGGATATGCTGGAGGCAGGTGTGTTATTTAGCGCCTCTTCAGGCTATCTACTCAAAAAGGGGGACCTCTTGCAAGAGCCACCCCTAGAGCTATCGTCTATTATAAACGCATCCGAAAATAGTCGTTGCAAAATGGTTTTTCATTTACTTATTCATTCAATCAGTTTCAATGTCTTTAAATTTTTACTTGCTTCCTTGCTTCACAGCCTTTTAATTTTATTTTCCAATCTCTGTTTTTGCAAGGCCAAGAAAGCAAATTGTTTATTCACGCATTAATTAATATCATTATCAAGTATTTAGAGTGTAGGCCTATATGCGCTTATGTGTGCTTAATTGAAGAGTGTATGCCATGCACACTTCAATGTTGTGTAGATACAGTGAAATTGTTTATCCGCCTTAGATATATGGTAAAACTATTGAAAATATTAATTGAAGAGTCTAAGGCAAAGGGTTGCGAAATAAACTGAGTATATATGCGCTTGTGTGTGCTTAATTATTGAGCGGTTAATTAATTAGCGCATCATCAGGTTATCTACTCAGAAGCGGGACATCAGAAAAGCGCCACATCTAGATCTACTAGACCTAGCGTCTATTATAAAAGTACCAGCGTAGCCGTGCCTTGTTGATTCGGTCAATAATTCAGTTAAATAAAAACTTGATCAACTGCATCAAACAGTTTCTACAGTTCTACACAG
>OZ029924.1:11665809-11750809 GCA_964023275.1 Norana najaformis | reverse complement strand
CAAGCAAGCATGCCCAGGCTAGCAGTGAAATCAGTAGCAGATCAAAAGCAAGGAAGCACGCTGGCTAGCAGTGAAATCAGTAGCAGTGTAAGCAAGCACGCAGTCTAGCAATGAAATCAGAAGAAATGCAAGCACCCAGGCTAGCAATGAAATCAGTTGCAATGCAAGCAAGCACGCAGGCCAACAATGAAATCAGTAGCAATGCAAGCATGCATGCACAGGCTAGCAATGCAAGCAAGCAAGCACGCAGGCTAGGAATGAAATCAGTAGCAATGCAAGCAACATGCAGGCTAGTAATGAAATCATTTCACCGTGGAAATCTAATTTTCTGATATTCAGAGTCCTCCATAATTTTGCAAACGAGATGCTCAATTTCTAAAAAATCTACTGACATTCAGCGAATACAATTTAACATGCGTTAAAGGATCCACTGAATGAAGGATATTTCATATCGCCTCAAACACTACGCGAAAACTAATCACCCACCGTCATTTTGAAGTAATTTTTGAATTAAAAGTTTTTTCTCACTGGTCCCAGAAAATAATAAACTTTTTATATTGTGGCCGTGCAAATGGAATTTTCTGAGAATTTCATTCCTTCTTACAAAATGGCGAGCGTTGAAAAAATCCATACAACATTAGAAGCTGGACTGTTAAAAACCACCTGTCATCCAACGAATGCAATTTAACTAGAAGCGTTATTGTATTCGCTAGATGGCACAACATCATTTGCGCCCAGCTTTCTAAGATTGATCTGGCCAGATTACTTAGGCTCTTCCCTGATATCTCCTTCTCTTCCTCAGTCCGTGATCTAGGAGTAATTTTGGATCAGGAACTTACTCTGAAGAAGCATGTGAACAATGTCTGTCGAACGTGTTTCTACCATCTGCGTCAACTGCGCACTATCCGCCACTCTCTTACGATCCAGGCTGCTACCATTCTGGTCCATGCGTTTATTTGTTCCAGATTGACTATGGCAATGATGTCCTTGCTGGCTTGAGCCTCTCCTGCATCTCGCAACTACAATCTGTCTTGCACGCGGCTGCTCGTCTGATCGGAGGTATCCCTAAATTTGGCCACATCTCTGCTTACATTTCAGAGGAGCATCACTGGCTGCCTATCCAAAAGCGTATAAAATTTAAAATCCTGGTTCTTGTACGTAATTGCCTCTTAGGTTGCGCCTCATTTTATCTTAGGTAGCTCTGTGTTTTGGCCTCCTCCATTCCGGGCCGTAGACTACTTCGTTCGGCGGTACGGGGTGACTTGCTTGCCCTATCGGTTCGAACAGCTACAGCCCAGCGCAGAAGTTTTGCTGTGGTTGGTCCCGCTTTTTGGAATGGGCTTCCTAATGGCCTACGCCAGGAACTTCTTAGTCTATCTCCCCCTCTTTTCCGCAAGCGCTTGAAGACCTTCTTATTTCCCAGTTCTTCTGGGTTGTAGGGCCGGGAGCGCCTCTGAGGAGTTTACCTCGAAGTGGCGCTTTATAAATTTTTGATTACATTACATTACATCATTTATCAATCCAGCTTCGCATATATATAATAATGATTCTTTCATCGCTCACCAATTTGTGCGAATTTATTGAGGTATCGGGAGAGAGCGAGCGAGCGAACTGCATTGATGCCTATGAAGCAAAACAAGCAAAACAAGCAGAACAAGAACATGAACAAGGATTGAAGAAGAATTAAGAATGAGAAGAAAAACAAGTAGAACAGGAAGAAAAACAAGAAGAACTAGAAGCAGAAGAAGCAGAAGGAAAAGAAAAAGAAGATGACGATTAAGAAGATTTGGGGAGAAATGAAGATCTGCTATGGTAAGTGACGCTTACCGTAGCTGAGTTCTGGCAACTCTCCTGTCAGAAGAGGATGAGGAACAGTAGCCACAACAAATGGAAACTCCAGCTGAAGATCATCACCCGACTTCACCGCAGCAGTGACAAAGTCAGTTGCCTCGTCTTGCCTTCAGACAGGAAGAAGAGTACGTTACCGGAAATGAGTTGATGACGTCATCAAGCAAACTGGAGCTCCACGAGCATGACTCTGCAGGAACGGATTGAACGTAGATAGATAGACAGACAGACAGACAGGCAAGCAGACAAGCAGACAGACAGACGACAGACATATTTCACTGACTCACTAACTCAGTGACCGACTGACTCATGCACTCATCAATTACTCAGTCATTGAGACTTGCATAAACAGCAGAGTGAGCGCCTCGAACCCTTAACGCCAGTCTTATACTGGCATCACTGCTCACTTATCAAACAGATGCCAGGTTCCGACGTCAGTCACGGTCCGCAGGTTTCGCTCGGGTGGTTTGCATGTGGCTCTGCTTGGTATGGGAATCCATGGGATATGAAGCTACGTCACGCCTGACCTCGTTTACACGTAATGCCATCTATCTAACTTTGCTCCTAGCAGGGCAACGATTAGTTAATTGTTCCTGTGCTTATCTCTCACTCTCTCTCTCCATTTCCCTTAATTCCCATAATTTCTTCTGTTCTTCGCTTTTCTTCATTTTCTTCCTCTTTCTTTTGTTTGCTCTCTAAATCGATCTTCAATATTTTCAACTCTTCTTTTCTTCTTTTTTCTTCCTATTCTCATCTCTTCCTCTTCTTTCTTTATTTATTAGATTACATCTCTTCATTCTCATCATTGTTTTCTTCTCTTTTTTCCATCTCATTTTTCTTAAACTTCTTTCTCCTCTTCCTCTTCCTCCTCTTCTGACTATTTTAAAACCAGATAATGGATTGCTTAGACTCACTAGCATCTTCCAGGTTCTTCCTCTATTGATGTCACCTCCTCATTCAGCGTTTCTTCTTGTCACCGTTTCTACTTCTCATCCATTTCATGCTGAAGATGTTGCATGTGATGCTCGCGCTGCTGAAGCTGGATCTATAAAAAACACCAAACATCTCAAGAAATTGTAATCCCAGGTGAATTAAGCAGCCTAGAGAAAATAGCAAAAGTTTTACATGATTAAGGATAGATTCTTCGTTCTGAGGATAAAACAGTCATGGCAAGCACAGTGAAGTTAAGCAATGTCAAGCATGATTACCACTCGGATGGGAGAAGATCCACTGCAGAACAAGCCACCTATGCCAATCAACCACCATCCACTGGAGTCGGTATAAGGGGAACGACTCAGTTTAGTTTTTATTATTTATGCATTTATTGAGCAGCGCCATCTAATCACTAAAATCAATTGATTGGGCTGAGCAATTGCGAGTGAAGGACTTGCAGCTTTAAAATGAAAACTTGCCTCTTCAGTTTAGAGCAAGGGATGGTCTCGGTGTGAGTTGCACCAACTGTCCGACTTATCTTGCGAATTCTCCAACTCTTGGTGAATTCTTGCATTATCTGCGCTGGTCTTTCACTCAAAACTGAAAGCTATTTCCTTTTAATTATTCGAATAAAACGCGTCTCTCAATATCAACTCAAAATCAATCCAACTAAAAAGGCACTGTGCTGCCCCCTTGCGCTCAAACCACAGATCGACGTACAATTGTATATGCGTGTCGACAGTCGTACCTTGCATAACTCAAGAGGTCTGGAACGAGGAGGAGCGCTCAAACCAAAAGGCGCATCACATGCCTGTTTTCAAACGATTTGAATATCGTAGACGAGTCTTGATTGAGTGTAGACAGCAAACCGTGACCGTTTTTAACAAGTGTGAAGTGAAACGAGAGCGTTCAAACAATCGGCCAGCTTAATACATGTCTGATTTCAAACGATTTGTATACTGTAGATGGGTCATGCGTGGTCAGCGAACCGTGACGGCGTGTAAAAGATGTGGAGCGAAAAGGAGTGCTCAGTCCAATCGGCCAGCGTGCCACAAGTTTCAAACGATTTGCATATGACAGACTGGTCTTGAAATGAGTGTGGTCAGTTAACCGTGACCGCGTTTAACAGGTGTGGAGTGAGAAGGAGCGCTTAAACTAATCGGCCATGATAAAGCCAAAAATGGGACAAATACTATTAAAATTACCCTAAGCATACACGCGAATCCTTATGATACAGCCTAAAGTTCGCCTTCGTGCTATCTTGAGCATATTAGTCAGGTGACCAGCGCTCTCCCTCGCCGGCTGATCTTCTTACTGATAGTTCCGCTGTTATTTAGCTAATATAATAGAAATAAATGCATGAACACAAACTAAAAGATGGATAACTAAATAATTCTACCAACATCTAGGAAATAAATTTAAAATGCGTAACAACATCCATTATTTAAAGGACATTTGACTTTTGCTTCTTACGTAAGGCCCACATACTATTTTTCAAACCATCAGTCACCGTCTCATTAAAGTAATCGTATTAAAAATGTTTTATCTTTTATCTTTTCCATCTTCTAGTTCGTGTTTATGTCACTAAGGTATAAGGCCTAACAGATAAAATAATAAATTCTTACCAGTTTCGCCGTGGAAATCGAATTTTCTGATATTCGGAGTCCTCAACGAGAAAACAGAAAAACTAGAGAAAGTGCTGCCGTGTACTAAAAATGAGCTGTAGCTGCCGGAAGTGACGTATCACTAGGCCAGCTGTTAGACGGGTCAGCTGTCAGCAACGCATCTGCCAAGGCAATTAGGATGTAGAATTTGGCCAAATTTATAACAAAAATATCTTTGTCTCCAGACCCACTGAATTTTGTTTGTTATTTCTA
Source organism: Norana najaformis (assembly GCA_964023275.1). Classification (NCBI taxonomy): domain Eukaryota; kingdom Metazoa; phylum Annelida; class Clitellata; order Crassiclitellata; family Hormogastridae; genus Norana; species Norana najaformis. Next base: position 11,746,151 of record OZ029924.1, on the reverse strand, counting down.
ACTCACGTATGGGACGCTAATTTTGTGTTTTCGTTACGTAGGTGGAATAATTGAGCCTACGTTAATATGTTCTCAGGCGCCTCTGTACGTGAGGATGCCGGTTCATGGACCGATCGTGGCTTTTTCAGAGATTTTATTATCGGGCAAGTACTGTCCCTACACGGGGACCTTAAATGGCGTGGTACCCTTTTAAACGGGCAGCGGTGATGAAGGATCTCACCCGATAAACTCATTGAAAAAAGATCGGGGTCGAGACCATACGGTCGTTATAGAAAAAGGTGTACATTTACTTTTTCACGAGTCCCCGACAATGCACGTCTTCACCTAGAGTACTTTGCTTAATTCTATAGGTCTTTGAGTAGGGTCAATCGTGGTAAGTAGGCTTTCATAGTAGCTGGGCAAAGTAAGTTAACACACGGCTTTTTTGCTGGCTTGTTTTCAGACGCTTTTGCCTGACTTCCAGGCATGACTGGCAACATACAGCTTATACAGTAACTAAACATTTGTAACATTCGCCTTCCCTCAGTTGAACCGTCTGACCACTGCGGTCAAAGCAATCTGGTGTAAAGTGTACAGAACATACACATGCCCATTTAAAAGCTTTGCTCTATGCATTGCATGTTCCCAGACTTTGACATGATCTGGCTTCGACATTGGAAATCTGAAGAAAAAATTATTCAAACTATCAGCAGCTTATTATAAACTTCTGTTGAACCATAACCTAATTGGAATTAAGGAACTGTTTTGATGTTCATCGATAAACATAAGTTAAACTTGGCATGAGTCTTGGGCTCAGACTCTTTTCTTGTTTGAGTAAACTATAACTTTTTTGCAAGGCTATCTGATTTAAATTTCGGGGACCCATCAAAATGGAGTAATCTTGTAACTTGGGGACCATAATTAGGCCTAAAGAATGGACATGAATGACCCCTTGCTTCCTCGGTAGGCCATGGGATGCGATACTGCTCCATATCACGACGTGAAGTTATGCTCTCTATCCGAACAATTTTGCCTATCGATTTTGTTTTGACTGAGCGCCTGTGAATAAGATAGTCCCCGTGACGCGGCTTTCGTTTGGCGCTGTAGAAATCTCAGGATTACGATTACGATCACTGAGGCTAAGTGTAAACGTGCTAATACTCACGCATGGAAAGTTATTCCTGCCGTTCTTGATTCCAGAGTGGCAACGTTAATGCATGCAAATGCAACAAAATTTTTCGTACAACGATTAGATTTAGATTTACTTTCTATTTCAGCCATTTCGCACGTTTTTCTACACTAATACCAACGAAGTATTACAAGAAAGCTTTGACTCCGTCTATTTAAGCTTTGACTCCGTCTACTTGCAAGATGGCAGCCCTTTGCGTCAGCCATATGACGTCATTCGGGGGGCCTGGTTTTACACACATCTGACCGAATATAACGCATAATTGACAGCAAAGATCGTGATATTATTGATTTTGCCGTTACTTCACAAATTAAACTCGTTTGTAATCATTAAACTTCAAACCGTAACTGGTATTAAATTGCCAATAAATATTGTACGAACACAGAATGTGTTGGTCTGATAATACTTATTAAGTTTTCATAGTTATATTTACCCTAGTTGTGGTAAAACTGATCTCTATGAAATGAACAGAGTACTACTTCTTATGACGCTAATTTTTGTTCCAGAACTACTCTCTAAACAAATCATGTATCAATATCGGCCTGAAGTTCAAGAAACTTTCTCATATAATTAAAATATACTAAGCTACAATAATAGTTTCGAATTTATTGTATTTTACCCTTACCTCTGGAATGAAAATATGACGCCTAGTACTACTATTACTATTAATCAGATAATTTTTGGGGCAAAACTGTTGATTTTTAAACAAATCATCCATAAGTATCAACTGTAGTTAAAGAAATACGGTTGTCACTGGCCTCTACGACGCTACAGAAGTCACCGCTGAGATGAACCTCAACATGGCAAAACAGGCATTTATATTGCACAAGCAGAATGTCATGGGCGTCCTGAGTGCCAAACAACACAAGCAAAGTCCACAGCAAAATGAAGACAAGTGACTAGATGCTCTAAAATATAACCCAAGCGGCTATTTTCTAAAACTCCCTGGTTAATAAGAACATTAGTCTTGTTAGCCAATAGCCAACCCATAAGCCAGCAGCTAACCTGTTAGAAAGCAACCATCCAATCAGCCATCTACCATAAAATTTGCCAGCCAGCTGCCATCTTAGCCAACAGCCAACTCATTAGGAAGCAACCATGTTAATTAGCCAGCTACAATAAAATTAGTCATTTTGTTAGCCCATCTATCAGTTAAGCCAGTGGCTTTACTGTCAAACATCCTAAATCTCAGCAGTATTCCAGTTCAGCCAAAAGCCATCATTTCCAGCTGATAGCTGTAGCGCGTTAAGCCAGCAGCCGTCCAGTTAGCCATAAGCCACAATACAAAGCAACACGCCACTCCTCCGACACCACCACATGGAATCGCTTCGAAACTGCACAAAAGATTGATACCAGGTCAGAGCAAACTAGGTCAGAGGTCACAGCTTTACCAGTGACCTGAACCAGTTATTTGTTGAACCGGATGCAGTGGAAATGAGGTCAGAGTTGTGCCACAGAATGGCGATTGTAACGACGCCAACGATGGTCGCTACACATCGAACCCTGTATGCAAAGAAATTACGTAATTCAGATAAGTAAATGGTGTCTTATCAGTTAGGCATCTGAGCTTCTACCCGAAAATCCTTAGACTTGGGGACACACATCTGATCAGTATCTATACTGGTGTGTAAACAAGTGTGTTACCTTTGATCTAATTCAGGTAAGAACAAAGGCAATACCTTTAAATTTATTCAATTTAGTTAAGTAAAAAAGTTACAGGGCTTGCCTCAGCTGAAAGATCCTCTGACTTTCTATACACAGTTGTGCTAAATAAATAATCCTTTAAGTATAAAACCTAACGACGCTGGTAGTTAGATCCCTCAAGCAATTACTCACCATGTGTTTTTGAACGGTGGTTGCCTTGCCTTACCTTACTTTACAAGGGACTGCTCAATGGAAAGGCAAGCTACGGGCCTCATCAACCATCATTGTTCCTTATCCTTGATGCAGTGCGGCTCAGGAACTCTGAACAGAGCATCAGCTGTCACCCCTGGATCAAAATCTGGTGATAATTCTAGTCATACAGTTTACTTAATGATGAACTTTTGTTCTTAATGACTTCAACATCATTCAGGCTAGCATAGAAGGCACCTCAAGTAGTTCTCTTGAATCGTAATCATCTTCATGAAATTAAGATTTCTACAGCGTCCAACGAAAGCTAGATCATGAGAACCACTTTATTCACAGGTGATCAGTCAAAACAAAATAAGACAGGAAGGGTTCGATTTCAGTTCAAATTCCAAGAGTCAGGCAGGCAGGCATTCAGGCTGCTACGACGGATGGTGTCTGGAATTGGAGCAGAAACAGAGAAGGGGAAGAGGAAGAATCAGAATAGGATTTGTGGAAGAGGAATGCTTTTAGTTCTGAGCGAAAGACCTGTGCAGAGACTGCAAGGGATGAAGTGTCGGTGAGTTCATATGATGCGTCAGGTAATTGCCGTAATTCTAGCGGTTGTAATTCTAGTGGGAAAAGTGGCATTATATACATTTACAGTTACAACAGACAAAGAGCTCAAGCAGATACTTGCCTTGTGTTGACAAACGGCTCGAGAAGGTTCGTTGCCGTGTTGATGAGGACAAGTATGACGGCAAGCAGTGCTAGGATGACGTTGATGAGTTTCGTGATGATAGAACGAACGGTTGAGTTATCAAATCTCTCCATCGAGATCAACTGCTGTTGCTGCTGCTGCTGCAGATCCATCTTCGTAATCTGGAAGTCACAGTCAGTTTAATTACAAATACCTTTAAGCACTTTTGAAGTAGTTTAATTAGTAGGTAGTAACTAGTTTTAGAAAAAGTAGTTTAATTAAGTTCTAGTTGATTCAATTAGTTAAATTCAATTAGTTAAATTAATTGAATTAAGCAGCTTCATATACGAGCTAGAAAGGACATCTGTCTAGGACAAAAAGCCTACAAGCTAGAAAGGACAGATAGCCTGTTTTAAATGCATGTGAGCCAGAAATGATAGCTACTGGCTGAAATGTATGCAATTGAGAAAGAACCTAATCTAATGGCTTATACAGTTATCATGATGTATAAGGCATGAATAGGTGGTTGTATGAAGTGAAACCAACATCAAAATCAGCGAAGTCTGGATGAAATCTGATCGGTCAGAGAACCAATTTGTAACTCAGGCTACATGGGTGAGTAAGACGAAACAGATCAACGAGTCTTGAGACTTAAACGACATTTATTAACTGACAGAACTGGGCAATGAATTCCAAAGCTTTGGATCAGCCACCTAGAACTCTGACCACTACTGTCCTGATATAATATGCCACAAGTCAAAAACAGCTACTTTGTATGCAAAACCTGACCTGCTTTCCCTTACCTATCGGATTCTGCTGACCTACTTTCCCTGACCTATCGGATTTTGCTGACCTGCTTTCCCTGACCTATCAGATTTTGCTGATCTACTTTCCCTGACCTATCGGATTTTGCTGACCTGCTTTCCCTGACCTATCGGATTTTGCTGACCTACTTTCCCTGACCTATCGAATTTTGACCCGGCTTCAGCAATGGATCGCAATTTTTCAATACACTTTCACCAGAAGCGACCACCGACTGATGATGCATTGTGCATTATGATAACGGCGCCAAAGAGGTCATTAGATTAGATCAGCTACCTTGGTCTGACAGGACTCTAGAAGTTCCTGCATGTCCCTAGTTCTTTCTTCCAGCTGGTACTCCATCTTTTCCTCGATACTGGAGAGCTCCTGCTTGAGGTTGCTCACTTCGTTCTGGTGGAGTTCCATGAGGTCGTTCACCTGTTCTTCCAGGTGCTCTCGGCGCACCTTCTCTTCCTCCAACGTCTGCTTGAACTGTGTGTGGTTCTCCTCGATCCGACCCTAAAGGTACATACCACTCACAACGGTATATGCTCATGTATATAGCACTTACAAAGTCCCATCAGGTATGCATCACTTAAAAAGTCCCACTTATAGAGTTGCACCAGGTATATACCACTTATAAAGTCACACCAGGTAAACACCACTCACAAAGGTATATACACAGGTATATGCCACTTACAAAGTTGCACCAGGTACATACCACCTACAAAGTCCTATCAGATATATACCACTTACAATTACAAAGTCTCAATAGATATATACCACTTACAACATCCCACCAAAGCCCCATCAAGTCCTACCAGGTAAATACCACTTATAAAGTTCCATCAGGCATATACCTGACCTACTTCAAACAGCCAATGTATGCAATAATCTACAGTCTTTAGAGATAAGGTTTACTGTTCATTATTTTATGACGTGCTTTTAGCAACAATTCTTTCAGGTAAGTTAAGGTAAGGTAAGATGATGTAATAGCTCATTCATTACAAGACTTTGTCAACAGTATGCATGTATCTATGTATGCATATGTTTAAAACTGGATGCATGTGCCTTATAGGCACCTTTCAGAACTGCTGAACACATGGCCATAACAGAGCTGATAAAAAACAGACGTGATTCAAGGTTAGCTGAAATTTCAGTCATTCAGTCGTATTGGTTCTGACCTTCAAGTCAGCGATGCACTCCTGAAGGTGAACTTGTGTTGATTTGCTTCTCTCCAGCTGGTTACGGGCGATTTCGAGGTCATCAATGGCCACTGGCGCCACCCTGTGGTTGGTACTGTCATCACTGCCGTGAAACAAGGCTGAGCTGTCCTGCTGGTCGAAATTGACCACATTGTCCGTGGAATGGTACTTGAAACTTCAGAAGAAAATTTCCTCCAGTTAAAACCAATTCAGTACCAACCAATCAATGTATATAACTAAACTTAGAATATACTAATTAAAAATCAAAGGAGTTGATTGTTATTAACTATAACTAGTTATAGCTAGTTACTGGTTATTAACTATAACCATAGCTAAAACTCGAGCAATAACGATACCTAATTATAACTAAACCTCACGAAGTAAACTATATGTATTAGCTTTTACTGAAACTGAATGGTTAACTAAAACTTCACTAACTGCGATGGCAGAGTAATGCTTCCTCTTCGATCTTTAAGTGGCAGGTTCTCATCCGAATGCTGCCCATTCTCAACGGCTTCTGTAACAATCCAGATGAATTCATTCATTCAAACGAATCTGTTCATTCCGAAGAATTACTCATGCAGTTGAATATATTATTCCAATGAATTATTCATTCATATGCACCCATCCTTTCAGATGAATTATTCATTAGGATGAATTATTCATGCAGAAGAACTCAGGCATTTTAATGAATTATTCATTTGTATGAATTATTCATTCAGATCCATCCATTCAACCAGACAAATTATTCATTTGTATGAAATATTCAATCAGATGCATCTATCCATTTAAAAAAAAAATAGAAGAATTTTTTAGTAATGCCATTAAACAGACAGACATACACAGAGAGACAGACAGGCAAAGCTTAAAGTCTGTCTCCTAATGGTGCTACATAAACAACAACGTTCAGTTACGGAAGTAGTGGTTGTCATAGTAACGACGCTCACCGACTCCGCTGATGTTGTCGGCACTACCGAACTTGTTGCGAAGCAGATGCGCAAACTCTTTGGGCTTCGAAACAATCGTCCTACACACGAACAGACGCACAAAAGCCTTCAGAAAAAGGCTCTATGTAAAGTTTACACCTGGTTAAATTACGCCATTCAAGCAAGGTACCAATTACATTACATTAATTTAAGTCATCCAGAATGATGCCGTTGTTGATGCCTTTCCTCATGTAACGCTATGTATCTGCCTAAACCAGGTTACATTATAGCGGTTTTCAAACTTTTTCGTCTCAGGACTCCTTCAGACTCTTAAAAATTACCCAAAGAGCTTTTGTTTATGTGGCTTATATCTATCAATATTTACCACATAAAAAATTAAAAAATTAAAACTGAGAAATTAATGCATTCATTCATAACAAAATAACAATAATAAACCCATTACAGATTAACATAAATAACATAGTTCTTAATGAAAATTTTTTAATGAAAAGTAACTTTATTTTCCAAAACAAAGAACTAACGTCTTAGCAAGATTACGAAAATAGTTCAGACCTAGTGGACCCCCTGAAATGGTCTCAGGGACTCCTAGGGATCCCCAGACCACACTTTGAGAACTGCTGCATTACAACATTAAACCACATCGAGTGAAACCATGTTACTTTACATTACATTCCTTTACGTTAATCTATGTCACATTAAACCACGTCACTCTAAGTAACGTTAAAACAGCATTACTTTAGGTTACGTTCGACGCCATACTTGATGCCGTGGCCGACGTCCTTGAGCACCCGATTTCCCTGTTTCGACGTCGTGCAGACACCAGATGTCTCCACTTCCTTGAGTCGCTTGATGCACAGATCGAGCTTTCGCTGGAGCGCGGCGATCAGATGCGTCGACTTCTGGTTCTTCTTCTCGAAGACCGTCTTGATCCGTGCCATCTGCATCTTGTCTGGGTCCGCAGCAGCAGCCAGCTGCAGATACTCGTTCACGTTCTCTGCAGCATCCACAGGTATGTGCACAGGTAAGCAATAACAGTTAAAATCAGGTCAATGCAGGTAACGTCTTGTAAGTTAATTTCTTAAATTTAAGTTAATATACCTAAGATAACAAAACATTGAAAGGTACAGCAAAGGTAGGCGCAGGCAAGTAATGACAAGTAAGGATCATTTAGTACAGGCAAGATCGCTCAGGGTAAGCACAGGGTAGTATGGATTAGATTGCATAAGATAAGGAGTTAGTCAGGGTAAGATCCCACAATGTAAAGGGGCTCAGGTAAGCCAAGCCAGGTAAGAAAAGGTTAGTATAGTTAAGTACAGCAAGATCTCATATAGTAAGATGAGAAAGGTAAGGTAAGGTATTACAAGGTATGGCAAAAGTAAGCTCATGTAAGCAAAATCATGTAAGGTCAGGTCACGGCAAGATTAGGTGAGGATTGGGTAGGTGAATTAGTGGATGGGTAAGGTGAACTAGGCAAGGTATGATAATGAATCACAAAATAACATAAGGTAGGATAAGGTAATTTGATGTAAGGTAAGCCAAAGTAAGGTAAAACATGAAGGTCGGCCTTGTGAGGTTCCTAAAAGGCGCTACATAAATAGTCAGGGACATAACTACAGGCATACATGCAAAACATTGCATTAGGTAAGCTAAAGCTAAAGCAGGTAAGGTGAGGTAAAGTGAGGTCAGATAAGGTATGAATGCTGTGACCCTCGTATACTACTTTGGCAGCTGTTACCTTGTTTGGCTTGCTGTTCGGCCTTGATATCGCGCATGATCCGATCGATCTTCTTCTTGTAGTGTTCGATCGCTTCCTTCGTCTTCTCAGCATCTGTGATCAGCTGACCATCTGCTTCATCTCCCTGCATCCCCTCAATGGTCTGATCTCCGCTGACTGCTCCAACTGACAATTCGTGGGCTGTTCCTGTGTTCGCTGTTCCGCCACCATCACTCTGTTTACAAGAACGAAATGTAAATGTACACGTTTTTCTATAGTGACTGTATGGCCTCGACCCTGCTCAATTTTTAATGAATTTATTGGGTGAGATCCTTCACCACCGCTGCCTGTTCGAATGGATGCCACGCCATTTATGGTCCCTTTGTACGGACCGTGCTAGCCCAAGATTCAAATCTCTGAAATAAACCACAAATGGGACATGAACCGGCATCCTCAGTCTCAAGCTTAGAGGAACCTTGAGGTACGCATTTACAAGCGTAGCTAACCAGGCCAGTAATGGGTCATCACCTTTATCACAATCACCATTTTCATCAACATCATCACCATGTTCAACCACCTCTCAATGGAAAAGCGTTGGAACTTACTGTGTCCGAGATGGTCACGTCAAGGTCAAGGCTTGACAGCGGGGCATCAGTGGTGACGGCATGAGGCATAACACCACCACCTCCACTTCCACTCGCCGCCCCACCACCTCCACCACCAGCAGGTGGTAGTCCGAGGTACTCGGTCGGAACGTACCACTGAGTAGTGGAAGCAGGTGCCTTGTGCTTGCCAACGATTCGCGGATCAGTCGGAACCTTCTTCCTGTTAAATGAAGCAATCCATTGCGATTCAATGTGGCAACTGAGTGTGTAGTGATTAAGTATGCAGCAGATTCAGTGCAGTGATTCAGTGCAGTGATTCAGCGTACAGGATATTCAATTCAGTGGTTCAGTGTAATAAGTCAATGCACTGAATTCAGTGCTGTGTTGCAGGAAAAAAGCAGTGATTCAGTTTGTTGATTCAGATCAGTGATTTGGTGTAGTGATTCCATGTTTCCAATTGCAGTGAAGCAATTAAAAGTGCAGTAATGCATTATTTCAGCATGATTCGGTGCCATGATTCAGTGGCAAATCAATCCACTGATTCAACATTTTGCACAAATACGTATAAAATACATGAAAACATACATACACATATGAATGCATACATAGATACAGACATACATGCATAGGTATATGTACATACACACACACACACCCACACCCACCCACACAAACACACACACATTCGTGCACACATACATCCACACACAATGGTTAACAGCATGAATACGAAGGCAGAAATGTGATCTTGCATATCAAATGAATAAGTATCTTTTCATTTCTTCACCATAGCTGTTGAATACATAACTATGCTTAAATCTGCATAATTATGTTTCTGCAAATCTGCATAATTATGCTTAAATCTGTATAATTACTACAGAGTCTACCTACATATTGTCTGATTGGATGACCTTCTGGCGACCCCGGGCCGAAGTCACAGGAAACGGCTCAAGGGACGAGGCACACCTTCGAACATCAGTCGACGAAACATAGGGTCGGCCAATCAGATCAAGGGGTTGCGTCGGGTCGACTTGAGAACGACTGGAAATCAGGAAGTCTACAGCACGTGGGGGCGAACTGCTAAACTGTAGGGCTACAAGACAAATGGAAATTTATTATTCAGTTATTTATCCATTTATCTAAAGTGCTATTACGCAAATAAAGTCAGTAAACCTCAGCCTGAGGCATGGTTATTATTCATGGCTATTACGAAACAGCTGACAATGAAATCACCCGGAATAAACCAGCAGAAGTGAAAAGAAAGTAGTGGTCCAGAAAATACCAGCATAAAATGAAAGTAACTGATGATTGTCTAGTATATAACCATTACCTTACTGTAGGTTACCTTACTTTATACCTTGTAATCTTGTATCCTACTTGATACAGACAAGTAATAAATGCCCTACCTGCATTACTACCTAATGCCCGCAAGAAATATACCTGACTTAAATTATATTTTCAACCTATATGAACCTAAGACATTTCAATTCTGCGCTCAAGTCTACAGACATTTATTCTGTCAAGTCAGGCTATCACTCATGAATATGCATCCGCATTTATCAATATGCACATCCCGCATTAATAATTAATTAGCTGAACGTCAGTCATGAATATGCATCTACGTTTATGAATATGCAGAATGGCCGGCAAAAACAGAAGGGCGAAATCAATCCGAGTGGCATGACGCGGCCATTACCTGCATTTTTCTGAGGCTTAACGGAAGTGCGAGCGTCTGTAGTCCTCAGCCCTGAAGAAGAACAACGAAGCAACACATAATAAAAGCATCTGACGTTGTTGCTCCAAATCACATGTTGGATCGTCACGAGCCCTACAGGCAACTGGTAACACCATGTGTTTTTGCAACTCGACACAGAAGCAGTGAAGATAATGATACAGAACCCGATAGAGAGAGACACGCAAAGACAGAGAGAGACAGACAGATAGAAAAGACAAAGAGACAGAGAAAGAGAAAGGGAAAAAACAGAGCGAAACGAGTGACAGAGAGAAAGACAGATAGAAAGACAGACAAGACAGACAAAAAGAAAGAGACAGACAAAAAGAAAGAGACAGACATAGAGAGAGAGAGAGAGAGAGAGAGAGAGAGAGAGAGAGAGAGAGAGAGAGAGAGAGAGAGAGAGAGAGAGAGAGAGAGAGAAAACGATATCCCATCTAGGGTCGTTTGAGCGAGGATCAAAGACAGTGACAGAAAGAGACAAAGATCAAGATTGTTCATACGCAAAACGATATCCCATCTAGGGTCGTTTGAGCGAGGATCCTGTAACTTGACGACATACTCTGCAAATCTTCATTTTTTTATATAGCTCGCTACTAGTTGTAATTCTAACACAGCAACTGCCTCATAACTGCAACAGATCCAGGATTTATATAGCAACTCTTAAAAGTCTCTCAAAAGCTCAGAGATATTCAGGGTCTGAGCCAATCAAATCTAATCTCAAATCTAATCAAATCTAGAGGATTTCTGTAGAGATGTATTAATAACATACAAAGCGTCAATTAATGGTCGATTTGAAATAAAATCCTTGCTATCCAGTGGAAAATTCCATCTGAAATCCTATAGGCAATGAAGACTCAAACCCAGACAATCTGCATTGCAAAGCAAATGCTCGCTCATTCAGCCACTAAACACATTCATTCTCATATATCTGATCACTTACATAGAACCACTTTAGAACCTTACAATGGCAAGGATTCTCCTACTACACAACTGTCTAATTATTTATGACAAGAGGCCACATTAATGTTTTGCTATAAGTCCAGTTAGGATGCACGATAGCCTAGTGGTTAGTGCGCTGGACTGTCAGTTGTAAGGCCTGGAGTTCAAATTCATGCCAGGCCAGATATCTGTTTCGAGATTTCGGCTCCACTTACACCACCTATAATGAGTACACTGACCGTACACTTTCAGTGGAAAGATAATGTGGTGAAGACGAGGGTTGCTCACCCACCCGCATATGACGAGGCTAAGAAAATGAAGTCTTCATACCCATAGCGGCCTCTCAGGGTTAGCTTAAGGACTACTCTTCTTCTTTAAGCTCCAGTAAATGTATGTTATTACCAGACATTAATGTTTATACGTCATCTGGCTACGGCAATGTCTGCTGACATACCTTTAATAGCTTATGCTAAGTGATTACAAGACGAACAAGTTCCGATGACAAATTGCAAATGAAAACCTGGATGCATCATTGAAGTACCACTTGTAACCCACTCGGCAAACTACGGGCAAATCAAGAAAACCAGTCAGGCCATCCCTCAGACTTTGGGGGCCATGCCATTGAGCTGACCCTGAACTGGTTGGGTTAGAGTTGCGTAAAACAACAGTCGATTTTTAAGTGAAAATCGCAATCAAAGTCATAAAACGTCGGAGAAGTCGAGTTGAATTCTGATAGTTCAGAGAAACCAGAGGCCAGACTACGGTGGGTAAGGAAGTTGAAAGAGACACGTCTTTAGTTTAGACCTCAATGACATCAAAGAATTGACAGAACGAACAGAACTGGGCAACGAATGTCAAAGCTTTGGACCAGTCCGAGAAAGCCCGAGCCTAACGCGGTTCGAGTACGGGGACAGAAAGAGTCAGAGTGTCCACTGATCTAGTACAATATGCAATATCCATTATTATTAGGGGTGAGCGTGGAACGTGGATAGGTCCACCGATTAAAATGCAGTATTTTGTCAACCATGAGACAGATTTTGAAATGAATTCTTTGCTCGACGGGTAGACTATGCGAAGAATGTAATATTGTTTTAATATGCCGATATTTATGGGCCTTTGCAAAGGCTCTAGTTACGGCTCTAGAGATAGTTTCCAACGATTTGTAGTTTGTGCTGATCTGCCTTTCTTCCGGATTGTTGCAAACCAATCTGGTTGTATTTCACAAGTATTTTCTCATCTGTTCTTAAGAAGAACGCAGGCGTTGCAAGTGTCCACATGCGGTTCTATCGGAAATACGATGACTGCACAAAATAAACTTTGACTGACTTGGAAGTACTTCCTCATAATTCCCCTGTGTATGATGATGATGATGACGATGATGATGAGAAGAAGGAGGAGAAGAAGAAGCAGAAGAAAGAAAAAGAAGAAGAAGAAAAAGGACAATTTATAGAGCGCCATAGTATGGCCGAGGCATGCATGTACGTATATATCTGCCTATTTATATAGCACCCTTTTGGAAACTCACAAAGGTGCAAAAATGCTCTCTGACAGGTCTACATATGTGTCACTTTGAGCGTTGCATCTGTGTACCTAAACTCAACAATTTTAACAGTAACGTGTCTTAACAGTAGACACTAAACTACTACACATGAACCGTATGAACAGCAGACATGATGGACTGACAACCCCCAAGTCTGGGGTTCAAATTCCTGCAAGAACAGAAAGATATTTCGAGATTTTTTCCAGTGGCGCCCATAGCAAACTCGACCATGAGTACATCGACTGTACACTGTCGATGGAAAGATCAGTCGACGACTCATACTGAAGCTATAAAACGAAGTTGTTAACAGATTTCAATCCCACACAGCTGCTGGCTCTTGGAGTTATTAGCTCAAGGGTCTGTTCTTTTACACGAGCCGCTACATAAATTATCTGATTACAAAATCGTAGTTTACCGTAGTTTACACTGGCAATAAGCTACTTTATATGGAGGTACTAAAACTTGTGGTGATCACCGGTAAATGCATTACTTACTGCTACCGTTGTTACCGTTTCAGCGTAAGTGATCACCAAACAATGCAATTAAGGAATTAAACAACCATCAGTCAGCAATAAAGCCAACCCGTGGCTAGGCAAGGACAGGGACAATAAACACCCTCATTAAGTCATAAATTATCCCTACGGTCCAACAGCCTACTTTTCCGGTTACTAGTAATTGCATGACAAATCAGATAAACAAATATTAAACAGATATATATATATATAAAACTACACGAATACACATACATAAATGTAATATTACACGTAACATACTATGTAATATTGTGTTTATGCATGTATTACATATATTACGTGTAATATTAAGTTCATTCTTGTATGTATGTGTATTATGTAGTTTTATATATGTGCCTCTGTACATGTGCCTGTTTATTTTTGTATATATCTGTATTTCTGTGTGTATATATATATATATATATATGCATATATACGTACAGATATACATTAGCCAGGGTTCTTCAAATTGGCAGGTCATGTGGGTCCCTTAGCCGATTATGGGGCACGGTAGCCCATTGGATAGAAAGCTTGCTTCAACTGTACTGAGCTCGTACGGGTTTAAGCCACCACCCCCGGGACGGTTGCTATGTACGGACCTTGTGCAAGCCCTTCAATCACAATTGCTCAGCGCCATCGATTCATGCTCATTCACTAGATAATGGCGCTTAATAAATGCAGAAATAATAACAGTAACGTGCGTTGGAAAGGCAGTTTGAACCGTACAGTATGGACCTTAAAGGGGGAGGGTGAAAGCTCTGGATAATACAAATGCACTACCACGTCGGGTGGCGCTTTTTACAACTAGTCAACCCCGAACCTCCCTCCTTTGCTACCGGAACCGAATGTAATAGTCACGTGGGACATGTTATGAAAGCATAATGAACACAACAGTAATCATATTTATCAAAAGTCAATATAGCTCATTATCAGCGTTAAGGTAACAATGTTCTGTTAAATGCACTAATTAAGTCTGACTATCATTAAACATACATGAAAAGCCAATAATATCTTATCTGCTATGTTTATTAATAATATTTTGTTAAATGCGATGTTATCATGGCAGACACTTTAAACACATTATATATATAAATACATATTGTAAATATATCATTAAGCAAATATCAACAGTTAATAAAATCCTGTCGGATATATATAGATACATATTGTAAATATATTATTAAGCAAATATCAACAGTTAATAATATCCTGTCGGCCATGTTAAGTTAATAATATTTCTTAAACTCCAATATCATCATATCAGACACTATACGCACACATGTAATAGTAATAATAATAAGACGATTTATAAAAGTGCCGTAGAAATCGTAACTGTAATTGTAAGCTCTATATTTCGACAGCACCCGATGAAGGCTAGGTCGCGGGAACCAGGTTATTCACAGGCGCTCAGTCAAAACAAAATCGATAGGAAGGGTTTGGTTCTAGGTTAAGATAATACGCAGGCAGGCAGGAGGCTACGGTGGATGGTGTTTGGAATTGAACACAAAAGTGAGATAAGGGGAAGAGGAATAATCAGGAAAGGATTTGTCGAAGAGTTCTAGTGTTTTCAATTGTGAGTGAAAGACCTGCACAGAAATTGCAAGAAGTGAAATGTTTTAAGGTGAGTTCATATGATGGGTCAGATAGTTGTCCCAATTTTGGTGGGAGTTTATTCCAGAGCAATGGGGCAGCTATGGCCTGCACTGTACACATAGCATTAAAAACACACGGACCATAATTAATACCATGAATATTAATATTAATTAATATTTTATTGTTGGTTAATAATTTACCGGCAAACAGTTGCTTAATTCCCACCAGCGTCCCAGATCCGCGTCGACCGAGACGGACGTAATCCAGTTCCGAGAATTTCTCGTTCTGGCGCCTGTGGACCTCAACGAAGAGGTCATCCATTTCAGTGCCTCTCCAGAACCCAAACTACTACACAAGTCTCAAGAAAGTCCCCAAAACGACAACGTCCCAAGTAGTTTGCCTCGCACTAATATTACCAAACGTCCATTGGATGCACAGCACGAGAGATGCTCGCTCAACAGCACGGAGTCGCTAAACTACCTGTATTTCTCTCTGCTGTTGTAGTATCCAAAAGTACCTCCTGCGCTCATTCATAGCTGAGGAGTCACTGATACACAGGCACCTTTTATTGCACCTGAACAACCCAAAGTACCTTCTGTACTCATTTAAAGCTCAGACGTTCATCTTAAGTTAACAAGTTGCTAAAACACAGGTACTTTGTGTATAATTTGTGCCTGCAGGTCTCAACTTCCAGTCAAATACTCCAAACCCTCGAGGAAAATAAGGCAAATGTAAAGTACTTTTCTCCTTTGCTTGTTAGTCTGGTATCCAGAAACTCTTGAAACACCACTGCTCAAGTGGTTCTTCGTAAACTTATCCAAAGTAAAGCAGCTATTTCAGACCAGATGCCAAGAAATTCTCAGATTCAGAATGGTATGTGAGTTACTGGTATTCTCCATGCAAATTCGCTGTTGTCAAGCTGAGCCTTACGGCAGTTTGCATAAGATATTCAGTAACAGTCAGATATTCAAGTTGGTTTGTTGTCGTACAGCACAATACCAACTTTGTCCCTCGATTCGGCTCAATCAAAAATAAGCGAGGCTGCAATCCACTGCACTCCTACGTAATCGCAACTGCTTTACAATCCTCTACCAAATGTCACACTTAAGTTATCTAAACATATGCCATGGTTTTCGTCACAACAGCTAAAAATTTTACCCTGCAAATTCTTTTCTTGCTGATAGCTTAAATCCCTCTGCTCTAAGAATGCGGTTTACAAACCTTTACAAACCGATGAAAAGCAGATAAGTGCACGACATAGCATCAATAAACTCTATCTTTCAAGTGCTACAGTAGGTCTGCGCAGATAAGGTGAGAATGAACTGAAGTCCCGTTGAGCTGTCAGCCAATCGACCTACTTGAATCAGAATGCTCCACAGTCGGCGAAACGACACTTGGACAGTCTGCAGACCAGCCAAACTTTCGTGACTCATGCAACACACGCTTAACGAAATTCATGAACTTCAAGAAATGTAAGAAATCCCACGCAGGTTACAACAACCTTTATAGACTCCAACAAGTTCTCCCATCGCTGTCCACTAGCGCTCTCGTGCGAACACGGCTTTAAAATCAGTACATCGCCGTCTGATCCCAGTCAGTTGTATAATACGGCGAGGTAGCGCATTGGCCAACCTAAGAAAATGAATTCGCTAATATTTGGAGTATTTTAACCGACTGCATCTTCAGGCCAATAAAAGCAATCTTGTGTCGCGAAACCTTGCACTGGGCTACACCGGTGATTGCAGCATTTCTCCTATTGACTAGTTCCAGAAATAATACACGAAACAGATAATCGAAACTGGTCCCACTTCGGTTCTGAACTAGATTCGCCAAATACTTCAAAAGCCAAAACAATACGAACAACTATAATCTTGCACCACAAACGCTCCTAAGACTACGAAAATTTAAACAGTACGACCGACTTCAGTCTCGAACTATAGACTCGCAAAAATTGTAAGACATCTGGCGGCCTGAATCAATCGAACTACGAGATCCCGGACAGTACATCAACTGAGCTCTCGGAGGGAACAGGCTACACGGCCGACACCGGTCGCCAGGTTAGCGCAATTATTGTTGACAATTATACTAGGCCTCGATTTGGTTCGGTTAATGTATGTGTCCGTCCGCCCCTATATAAAGGCCTGCGCAAATAGCAACGCTGTGCGGCACTCACAAAAACACGGGCAGGTTGCAAAAGGGGAGGATGTCGAACGCCGGGCTACCCCCTATTCAAATTCTCTGGCGAGCAAACATCATGTGAAGGGGAGGAAGGGTAGGGGATGTTGACCCCATTTTGTATGCGGCGGAGGTCGACATTGCTGAATCCGGGCTATAAAACGACACTGATTTATCCAAGGCGACAACCTAAACGCAGGAAATGAACCTGACAAATGTCTATCTCCTTCTGTGTCTTCTTCAAATAAAGTCTGGCAACGACAGACACTAGGGTAGCCAGAACGTAATTGTCCGCCGATATTTCATACACCTCTTTTAAGTTCGCCAGTCTTGCTCTTAGTACGCTTGTTGCTAATAAGAGACTACTGCACAGCTCCGCCGAACGTAAGGTAAGACCGACGTCAAGGGTCCTGGTAGCCACAAGATGTTGTTAAACAATGGGTACTAAGTGAATGATCCTTCTACAGAACTAACAAAAGTGAAAGTAAATAGTGTGGCCATTAATGTGGCCACACTATTTACTTTTGATCAGACATCTAGTAACAAGATATTGGGGCAGTGGCTAATAATTCATTCTCGGCTTAACTTCTCAAGCTCAACTTTCCAGTTACAAATTTACCCAACACAGGAATGGAAACTTTAGTAGTTAGAACTAAAGATAAAATTACCCACAAGAGCCACAAAAATGACATATTTATGTGTAAAAGGCTGTCGTATGCCTAACAGCGAGAACTGCCGCAAAATTATTTCCTGCCGAAGTAAACGGCCTTTGATGCCATAAGATGTCGTTAAACTGTGGGAACCTTTACGTGAATTATATGACATACTTTGATAACCAAAAATACAGTGTTGGATTTAGCAGGTATTATGCTTATTCATCCCAGTAGCATTTTCTAAAAGTGTTACATTTAGCTATCTAAAGCACATTCTAAGTGTTATATT
The DNA here is from genome assembly GCA_964023275.1 of Norana najaformis. Taxonomy (NCBI): domain Eukaryota; kingdom Metazoa; phylum Annelida; class Clitellata; order Crassiclitellata; family Hormogastridae; genus Norana; species Norana najaformis. The sequence goes on along the minus strand of OZ029924.1, from coordinate 11,727,748 downwards.
TAGCTACCGGTATCTAGGCACACTCCAGAAGTGCTAGTTAGCTATCCAGGCACTTCCAAAAACTGCTATATTTAGCACTAATCAAATCTTATCAAAACAATAAACATAATCCTACTCATATGGTGCATTTTACCTTCTCATGTGCAGAGTATCAACTAATGTCAGGACAAAAATTATACAAGACTCAGATATTAGTACAGTAGTACTATTACTAAACAATAAAACATTATTTGATGCTTTTGACTCAGTTGTTAATACTGTTACTAAACAATAAAAGTTACTGATGATATCATCATCGAAAACCATATTTAAAAAATTATACAGGAAGAGCCTAATGGCATCTAGTTTCGGAATGCAGCAATTGTGAGTCCTGCGCTTCAGCCAAAAGATCTTTCAATCCCAGGAACATGCCCCTGGGTTGTTCCCCTCATACTCACATGCAACATTTGCAACCCACGTTAAAGTGCAGCTGTTAGATGGCCATGTTTTAGCACCTTTGTGAGGTTCTTAAGAGGCACTATATAAATGGACAGATGCAAGCAAATAGGTATGTTACCTTTCCTTTTTTACCTTTATGTGACTCAGCAAAGAAATGAAACGTTCAAGTGATGCGTCGGGATTTGAGCCCAGGATGCATCACCTTACAACATGTTGCCAGTCACATGAGCACAAGATGTAAATATGTCATTAATGTATGCACGATAGTCTAGTGATTAGCAAGCCGGAATATCAACCCAGAGGTCAGAGATTCAAATCCCCACCACACCAAAACAAAACGTTGTTTGAAACTTCTGCTTCACTTGCATTCCCTAGCGAACTTCACTGTAAAGTGAGTGCACTCATCATAAACTGAACGTGGGAAGGTGAGGCAAGCGAGGGAAAGGACTGGCCACTTGCCCTCACATGCCGAGGTTAAGAAAAGTGAAGTCGCTAACACTTTGTATCCAAGACTGCCTCTCAGGGTTAGCCAAAGGGACTGCTCTACTTATACTAATATATGTAATCTGACATTATGTAATACATCGTTTCTATCGCACTTTTTCAGCAGAATCAGATATCAGACAGTTCCTGGTTCCAAAGTACAAGCGCCTTGTAAGAACTGAACAAAAACTGGTACATATGTATCTGGATATTTGTATAGCACTTTTGGAGAACCTCTCGAAGGCACTGAAGCAAGGTTATCTAACAGATGAATAATCATGAAAGATGTAATACATTATGTGGCAAGCAGTAAACTTTGGGCCTAATGATATGCTATCGTGCATTGGATACAGAGCTTCAAGGTAAACAGCCAAAAATAACTGAAACAGGGTGCACTGGGGTTGATCTCTGACAACACTGGTCCCATACGTTGCCACCAGAGGCACAACAAGGGCCTGATATCCAATGAACGTGTCTGTCTGGAATATGACTTGCCAGCATGGAGAAGATGACACCAATCCTTAAAATACTAATTCCTAACTAAATGTGAAGAAATTCCAAGCATGGAATTGGACAAAGTGAAGGCTAAATAGACTTTCTTCTTAAATCCCACTAGCTTAGGGCAGTCTTGAGTAAGCAAACTTTCAAAGCGCCGCTTTTCCCTACAGCCCTCCTAACCTGAAATTTCAAAATTTTATCAGAATCTTTATTTCATTTAAATTTAAATACAGCAAGTTTTCTTTCCATCGGCTTTATTTTCATGGCATCGACCCGGCACATGAATCACATCACGTTCAGTTACTTACAGGAGGCACGTCGTAAGCTGTGCAATATTATAACGATATTCGCTTTCAAACCATCAAAACAGACTTTCAGCAATCACTCGTCTTACTTCCTAACTTACATACCGATTGTCCACTCATATTTGCTTACATGTCCCTAGGTAAGAACAAACCTGATAAAAATTCATGCAAAGTAAAAACTAACCATCAAAATATCGAAGTCCCTTTTCCTTTCTCTCTTCGCTTATTTGATAAAGATTATACAGTTTTTTCTTTATACGCCGAAAATCACAAATACCTCTGAGAAAAACGAAGTCTCGCTTATTTCGAAACCAGTAATAATTTCTAATTTTTGATTAGGTTAAAATATTTTTCAGACATAAACAGACTTAACATGCAGGCCGGAAAAGTCAGTTGGAACATTAAACGGCGAGTAAGTACGTGAGTTGCTTCGCGGTCATGACTCGGCAAAGAGTCAGTAAGTACGTAATTCGCTTGAGTCACGAGTGGCTGGATGGGCTTCTCACGTTTCTGCTCTAGCACTAAGTCTTAGTTTCGATTAGGCTTGTCTAATATATGGCCTGCGGGCCAAAATCCGGCCTGCCGATTGCGCTCATCCGGCCTGCCTAAGTCTGTCTAAATTACTACTATAAGGATGTTAATAATTATGTATTTGTATTAATATTTCTTAAGGAGCTCAACAGTAATGAACTTGTTTTTTTCGGCTTCTGAGTCCCTGAAAAATGACAATGTAGTCCGGCGTCCAAATTAGAAGGTTGGACACTCCTGCTAAAGATTTCCATCCATTTTTGTCCCCCTCCTGCTGGATGACTCAGAACTGGCCCCATCCATGGAAGAACCCCCGCCCGTTCGTTCACTGTAGACAAGGCGCCCCGCCACTCGCAGTTTTACCCGCACCCTTAGCCTCGCCCAGAAACCCGAGCTCGACGATCTTTTTATACGGGTCGGGGATCTCCACGAGGGTTTGCGTGGGAGAGGATAAATCTGCTTTCTATACCTTTTTATGAATACGATTTTTGGGAGACAGACAGACAGACAGACAGACAGACAGACAGACAGACAGACAGACAGACAGACAGACAGACAGACAGACAGACAGACAGACAGACAGACAGGCAGGCAGACAGACAGACAGGCAGGCAGACAGACAGGCAGGCATAGACAGACACATAGACACAGACACACAGACAGACACACAGACACACACATAGACACACAGACAGACACACAAACACACAGACACAGACAGAGAAAGAGAAAGATCGAGAAAAGAAGAGAGAAATAGAATCTTATAGTGCAAGACCAGGAAGAACTAGAACAACATCCGTTTAATGAAGATGTGTGTGTGCGTGTGTGCGCGTGCGTGATAGTGTGTGTGTAGTTGTTTAATGACTCTGTGTCATAAACTGTAAATTGTACACGTTTTTCTATAGCGATCGTACGGTCTCGACCCTATCGGGCGAGATCCTTCACCACCGCTACACGCCATTTAAGGTCCCCGTGTAAGGACCGTACTAACCCGAGATTCAAATTTCTGATGTAAGCCACGACCGGGATGCGAATCAGGGATCCTCACGCACAGAGGCTTGATTACAGTACCCGCTTACCGATAATAATAAAGATGATTAGCGTCGTCGTCCTCCTTCATCTAGGTTTGGGACTGCCACCCTCTGACTAAAGGCAGTGGCGTAGATGACGATCCGTTAGCTTATTGGTTCGATTTAATACATTCAATTACAATTAGTAATAGTTCCAATGTTTAACGACATCTTATGGCATCAAAGGCCGTTGACGTCGCCCTCCTCCTTAATCCGGGCTTGGGACTTGCACTGCCCGACTAAAGGCAGTGGCGGAGTTACAATTACAATTGATAGCTGGGTTTGTTCCTTCTATCTTTGCCACACAGAAATATATGGTTTTCAACGGGTAGGCCTTTATTTTTTAAACCGCTGATAAAACAGATATCCTCTTTTGGCTACGTTATATGATTTCACTCAATCTCTAGAAAATGTTTTACAGTATTGTTAAATGACCTGCCGAAATATAAATGATTTCTTAGAGGCAGTATCATAGCATTTTGGTAATAGTGGTGCCACCTAACGAATAAAAACTAAAGCCCCTGCTTCCTATACGCTAGAGATAAGCCTTTCAAAATACGCTACAAAATTCTAGCTACATTAAATGGACAGATTATGGATATCAATGCATTATAAATATCTTATTTATTCATTCACTCGCTTGTTTATTTATTTTCAAAGCTCGACATTAAATACAAGAAATTTCTGTTTTGAAAGACTACATTCTATGCGCTGTACAGGGACTACGAAACTTATCAAAGCACGCTATGACTATTAGAAGGAAGAAAAACTATTATGGAAAATTTTCTTTTTGGAGCCTAGATAGTGCCAGTGTCATTTATGGAAGACCCTCGTGTCACACGCCGTGTTGTGACCCATTGTCATTTGTAAATCGCCCACATAAGTGACATAAATGGACATCTTGCTGTCATCTGTGCAAGGTCGCAGTTTATGGATGACCCCCGAGTGGCTGTCTTGTTCACTTCTATTGTCGTTTATCGATGACCGAATTCCGATTTGCCGGCACCTTTCTGTCACATGCGGACTGTTTCGTTGTCATTGTCATTTATAGTTGACAACAGTGTCATTTACGGACATAGTCCTTGTCTGTTGTCATTTGTTGGACACTTTTTGTCATTCATAGATGACTCCCTTTGCCATTTATAAATACTTTTGTTGTCAATTATGGCAGCTCAATGTAATTTCTGTTCGTCCATTGCAATTTAGGGATGATCCCAATGTCATATGTATTCACTTAATTATCATTCACGGATGACCTTGATATCACTTCTGTTAACCCTACTGTCTTTTATGAATGACCCCATATAATTTCTTTTCGAGCTATTGTCATTTATAGCTGACCCCTATTGTCATTTATGGATGACCCCTACTGTCATTTATGGATGACCCCTACTGTCATTTATGGATGACCCCTACTGTCATTTATGGGTGACCCCTACTGTCATCTATGGATGACCCCATATCATTTATGACGGCTGTTAGCATTTATGAACGAGCCCCTTAGTAGGAGACGTTGCTGATTCGGTGCTTGAGCTGCGCCCTACGCGGACTCTTAGCAGTCGGGCTGGCCTTGGGGCTGCTCTGCGGGGTCTGGCCGAGGGCCGACGCCCTTCCGGGGCTGTTGGACGGCGTCCCCCTCCTGCTGGACGACTCGGAACTGGCCCCATCCATTGAAGAAACACCCACCCGTTCGTTCACCCCAGACAGGGGCTCCCCGCCACCCCGAGCTCCACCCACACCTTTGGCCTCGCCCAGATACCCGAGCTCGACGATCCTTTTGTACTGGTCGGGTATCTCCATGAGGGCTTGCAGGGCAAAGGCCACGTCAGGGGTCTTGGACTTCGACGTCGCTCTGTGGTAGTCGACGAACCGGAAGTTGTCGAAGCGCCTCTTGGGCAGACGATGGTCGAACTCTTCGATGGCACTCCAAGGCCCGTCGCCGACTCCGACAGCGATGATGCTCAGCGGGTAGTTGGACGCCTCGACGATGGACCTGGCCGTCTCCCTCTCCTCCGTCACCTGACCATCGGTGACGATCACAAGGATGTGGTACTTCTTCGTCTGCCGTACGATCTCCACCGTCTTGTCGATCAGCGGCGCAAAGCTTGTCGGGCCGCTGAGGGTGATGCGCCGGACGACCTCGTTGTACCACTCGAGCACGTCGTGGAAGCCAGTGCACGGCGACCCGTCGTACTTGAACGGGAAGACCGCACGGTCCTTCGTCTCAGAGTCGCCGAATCCGAACGCGGGGATCCGGTTGTCGTCGTCGAACGGGGCCAGGGTCTGTCCGAGGATCCAGATGACCTTCTGGTAGGGGTTTGAGACCTTGTTGCCGACCAGCTTGTGCAGACAGTTCTGGTTGAAGCTCTTGCGGCCCTTCCACTCGTTGCTGGCCGTGAAGTCGACACCAACGACGAGGCTGCACGACTCCAGTCCGGCCCGCCAGCACGCCTCGCTTACCTCTTCGAACGACCCGAACCGCTCAGTGAAGGCCTCGAACCCCTGTCCTTCGATCTCCTCGTCGTCCGGACATTTCAGCCCGAGCACGGCGAACAGACTGCTCAGGCAGAAACGATCGGCCGACGTGTCCGCCGAGCTCTGGAGTCGGTCGCTAGGTGAGGCGTTGGCGGCGCATGCGTCCTGCTGTTGGCCTTTGTTCGCCGTGTCCTCGTCGGCGTCGTAGAAGAAGAAGAGGCCGAGGCCAACGATGACGGCGAGGACATAGAGGACGAGGTTCCACATGACGGCGCTCGAGTCGGGACCGGAAACGCTGGCGACTGGTCGGCCGGAAATAAAGGTTTAGTCTGAGGGTGTTTGTGGTTGGGAACTGTCAACAAGTACAGCAACAACAACGAGCGGTTAATCATTGTCGTCATCATCTTCATAATCGCCACTGTCACCACATTATCTTCACTTCACTATCATTGCCGCCGCCGTCACCACTGTCATAATTATCAGCCTACGTATAATTATAAAGTTCCGCTTGTCCTCATATTCCTCTTCCTCTTCCTGCTCCTCCTCTTCCTCGTCCACCGCTCAGCCAAACCTCTCTATCACCCGTCCGTCCAGTTGCCCTATCGACCGCCCGTCACCTGCGACAGCGAAAGCGACGGCGCCATTGCCTCTGCATTGCCTCGCCTCTGGCTTACCTCGCCTCGCATCCAAACGACCTGTTCAACACGACTTGCCCATAGGTTGCTCTTATTCAAGACAAAAAACGCCACCTAACGTTCGCCCTAATCACATCATTACCTTAATCCGTGATTAAAGAAATCCAATTACTCACCCACCGCAGCAACACGGATGCAGTCAGTTCCACTCAGCCGGATTTCCTGGCATCGCAAAGGCCCGCCCTCTGGCGATTGCAACGCCTCCTAAATCAATAAGCAAACGCAGTCCTCTGGCGAACGCAGCCGACATTAATCAATAACTCCCACTTCATAATTACACATTCCGCAAACCATCGATCGCAACAGCAAAACATTTGCAAGTCTCTATAACGAAGCTGCGTCATAACGAAACTGATTAGCGTCGCCACCCTCCTTCATCCAGGGCCTAGTACCACTCAAGAACGTCAGTGGTGGAGTGAGTCTGCCATTAGGGGCATTTGGGAGATTTTCGAAAAAGACGCAGTACAAGTATCCCGAACATCCATACCTTGACAAGTTTATGGCTATGGCAATGAATAATCGCGTGTCAACATGTAATTAGTTATTATAAATGTCTTTTGGATTGTGTTGAAAATAATTACCTGATTAATGTTATTTTTACTGTGCAATCTGTAATCTCTCATATCCATTTAATTGTTGCACAGTTGTCATATGTCAAAGCTTTCATGTTTGTGTAATCGCCATAGTATGTTAACATTGTGAATGGGCCAGCCGAGTTTTAAGCGGGTCTGTCTGACCCTTTTTGGTTGACCCATTGACCTACACCAGCAATGTTCATATGCTACGGCTTACTGTATTTGTACTTGATGTGATTATTTCTTGTATGTTGGTGCTTAATGTCAATAAAATTTCAATCATACTCGCCAAAGGAAAGTTGTTTGAATTTATTTAAAATTTACAATCAATTAAAAAATGTATTGATAATATCTAATCAGTTATTCAAATTCATTCTACATTGCATGCTATAGAACAAAACTGTATAATGCCTGTGTATGTGCATCTCAGAACTACTGTGAAACTTCCAAGCAAAACAAACTTAATCTAATCTTAATCTAATCTTTCCAGCACAATCTACAGTTTTACAAATTATTATTTCTGTGCATTCATCTAAAGCTAGATTTAAATTTAATCAGTGAATTGGTTAATAGACTAATTGTAGCACTAGGTTCAAGATAAAATTTTGGCCGAATATCTGCTCTTTTCACAAAACACAATCATTTATGAAATTTATAACAAACAAGTCATGGATTAAAACTCACAAAAGATAAATACATACAACTGAAACAAATTTCGCAGCAAAACACACTGTTAACGACTTTTCAGTTTTACAAAAATCAACCAGCTACAGCCAAGAAAAAACCTACCAATCTTTCTCAAATCAACTGCATTTAACTAAATAAATTATTGCATAGTCCATACATAACCCGCAGATTTTATGCCACAGTATAGGCGTGGTTTTAGCCAGGGGTCCAGTACACGGTCAAAAATTGAGGGGTCTGACACAGCCTGCAGTAAAGGTCCAAAGCCCTTAACAACTAAGAATGGGGAGCCTTGTAAGCCCCCTAGCGGAGACAGGGCAGAGACCAGGATACCAATGCATTTTGCCAACAAACAACAGACCAGGAATCGAGTCTGGGAAATCAGCTTGGAAAATACTCTTTATTGTATCATACTTTTATCCATCGACACAGCGGTCATGAGCTACAGATAACACCAAAGAATCTCATCGGATGAACGTGAATCCCGCGAGTGATGACCTTGGCTTCACGTCAGGATCCCAGGGCCCCAACAACCTATCCAATGCAAACAGACCCCTACAAAGGTCACAAGAAATCTATACGTCATGCCACGTTCATCGGCCCGTCCGTAGATGGCCCGCACTTGTGCCACTGGCAGTAACTTCAGTCAAACTATGGGACCAAAGCTGACCCAACCAATGGGGCCTGCAGTGTACCTAAGCCTTAGCAGATTCTGAAGAACCTTTCCTCTGTTTATATGCAAGTTTTGGAAATGATTGTAATTACCAAAGCCTAAACAAATCAGAGGCCCCAACCCTTATGCACCACAGCCCTATAACTAAGACAGAGAAAAAATTATATCCATTAAGGGGTGTCTTTCTGTTCTGGTGCAGATTTAAACCCCCGACCTCGGGGTCAACAGTCTGTCATGCTAACCACTAGTCTATTACGGACCCTGCATATAAATTATTTTTAATTGCATAAAATCCACAGGTCGTGAAAGCACCACTGTAATCAATTGTCTTTAAACTATGTTATCATATTTTCCCATAAATAACTCCCCCGATCTGTGGAAAAGAGAGACCTAATTTGTGAAAATACGATGACATTGCATAAAAAAAGCGTGAAATTGAAATAGAAAAGACAGCTGCACTGACAATCAAACTACGCTCTACAGTTCATCTCTGTTCTTGGGTAGGATCCTCTGGTACGATGAGACCAGCTCTGGTTTCCACTTGAGAAGTCGACCATATCGCTTCAGCAGCTGGTGCCAGTAGCATGTCACATCATCCATATCAAGATGGTCCCAAATGAACTGGCGCCCCCTAGCAACAGCACAAACATCCCTAGACTATGGCTTATGCAAATACACTGTAATTAAAAATAATATAATAAAATAATAATTAAGAAAAACACGTCATAATAATTATATATAATATATAATTATAACAAATATAATTTTAAAACAATTTTATAAAATATATAACATAAACATAAAATGTAAGTAAAAAAAATAGTTATACAAAATAATGTATAATAATTATAATATATAGTAAGTTACAATTAGAAATTAATAGGTTTGTAGGGAGCATAAAAGAGTGGAGAAATCTCAAAGCAACTTACTGCCCTGGTGATAAATTGAATCCTTAATCTCTGGGTTGACAGTCTAGGGCATCAAAATAATTAAGACAGAAGATATAACTCAATACTGGAGCTACATAAATTCTAAACGGCAAGAACTCAGCGCATCCTACCTTTCGGCAATCTTTCGAACAACTTCGTCATTCTGCTGCGCAAACTCAATCAACTCTCTACCAGACAGAAAACATCAACACCATTTACCTACTATACTAATTACACTCTCTCAAAAAAGGTAAACAAACAGGTATCACATTTCTTTATATGTCTCTACAGCTGCTCTTCAAAAGCGAAGGTAAAGGTAAAGGTTAGAAATAACAGAGTCATACATTACATTATGGATAGATTCTAATTAAATCTACTCTAATGGCTTCTATAGTGACTCTAACATAATGCATAGAACACCAACTGATGATAACTTCAGATGAAACTGTAGCAGAACTCATAATCCATAGAAGCCTGGCTGAAATCCAAGAGGTCAGGAAAATTAGAAATCAGGCTACAGGAAGTAAGATACATGTAAGATGATGATGACAATGATCAGATGACTGAATCGACACCAAAGAAGTTTCCACATTAAATTAGATGACGGTAATGATGACAAATAAGTAAGTAAGTAATGCAATAACTAAGTAAGTAAGTAAGTAATGCATTTGTTAACACACCAACAATTAAATGACTGCACTGCTGCTACAGATATTTCCTACTCAGATTAGGACGATGATTAAATCAGTAACCTGGCGTCAGAGAGATCTTTTTTGACTGGAATGTAGTGAACCCATGGTTTCATCACAGGATAGAAGAACTCAATCCATTCGTCGCCAACATGGAAGACGACGGAATCGCACAGGAAGAGGTGTTTGAAACGAAAGCTGGCTGCAACGCCACGGAAGTTGAACAGATACCTGGACACAAAATAACCTTTACGCCCTGGACAAAAATTCCAGATGAATAACCTTCAGATTTTGTTCGTAAGAATTTTAGCCGTGACTTCTCAGCTTAGCACTGGTCGAAATTAGAGCTGGATCACTACTAGCTTAAATTTGGTTCAGTCTCAGTTTTTCCAAATACTGAGATACTGGTATAGGTTTTAGTCTGTGCTTTATGCTTCAAGTTTGTAGGCTGACTTTGCAGTTGGGTACAGTATATTTGCAACTGTGTAACAAACAGTGTTTTACATACATAAATGCAAGCATACATACAGATAGACAGGCAAACACGCATGGGCCAGGCTCCAAAATATTTTTGTGATCTTATTCGACCTCCACACTCTAGTACCTCATCCCGTCCTTTATGGTATCTAGATCGTCTGGATCTATTTGTTCCTCGTGTTAAGTCCTCGTTTGCTCAGCACAGGGATTTTGCTGTTGTGGGCCCATCTCTATGGAATGAACTTCCGCTACCGTTTCGTGCATGGGTCACTCTTGGTGACAGAGCTGTCAGCTCGTTGTTTAAAGACGTTCTTATTTCCCAGGGGCTCTCATGCTGGAAGCGCCTCCGAGTAGTTTGTTCTGTAAGAAGCGCTATATAAGTTATCAAATACAATACAAAAAAAATACAATTACATTCAAACATACTGTAGCCTCCTTATTACATACTCCAGCTGCTTCATTATACACAAAATTCTGACAAAACACAGTTGGGAAAATAGATTGCAAATTTAAATTGGTTTTTGAAAATGACAGTATATGGCAGTTATTCATTTGGCTCCAAATACAACATAACAAATAGGTTCAGGTGCATTTACATTTCAATAGAAAACAATATAACTGAAGCCCAGTAGACCGATGAAGCCCATCTTAACCATACTTACTTGTATGGACAATGGTCCTCTAGCTTGATTTCAGATGCAGCTGGCATACCCAACGTATCCTGCAGATGAAGTCAAACAATGCAAACAGGTTACTATTTAAAACTGATACTATTATTAGCTCAACTAAGTTTCCATTTCTCCTAAAATACTTAATGTAATGAAATATTTATATACACATACATTAAATACTTCATTACATTATATATATAGATGTGTGTGTATATATATAGATGGCACCTATTGTAATTCAAAGGATGACACCCTTCTCAGTGCTTATCAACATGAAGTGGGACTTGTTTTTGTTATTCATTTTATCTGTATATATTTTATTTATTGTTAATAATACGATATGCTATAATACATTATGACATAATAAACAGTTATTCTAGACACAATTATGCATTATATTTCTGTACTTATTTTTATTAAACACTCAGCAATTGCACATGAAGGACTTGCACCAGGTCCCTACATGGTAACTACCTCCACGAAGGCTCAAATCCGCACACTCCCAGTTAGAAGGCAAGATCTGAGTGCTCACCAAGTTACAAGACAAATACTCAAATTGGTCAGCTTCCATCACAAAACCAATCAATTGGCTACCAGTTAATTAAAATTTTAAATAATTTTAATATTATCACGCATTTTATTGCAATTATTTTTTCAGAAGAATCAAATTTTGGAGAAAGACTTCACCAGAAGTCAGCAACAAAAAAAACCATCTTGCTTATTAACTGGCCAATCACCTTGTCTGACTTCCACGCCTGGTTTTTTGTGTACTGGGCATCAACCAGGTCTGGTTCAGCCCTCGAAAGGAGGACCAAAGGATCCCTTTCCTCGCTCGTCCGAGAACCCCGGAAAAACGCCTTGTTGTGCTTCTTGTGCCACGGCCACATGGCAGCAGCCCTACGGAAAACGAACAGACAGCATCACTGACAGAAATGTCGAAACCCCACAAACCACACATAAACATGCCATAAACACGCCAGTGGCGCCACCTACAAAAGAGGCTGAAATGCATCTGAACATAGCACTTGAAAGAACTTCTAAAAAGCACTGTGAACTGGCTTTCAACATTGGCATACTTTAAGGGGGAGTACTATAGCTTATTAGTATGCATACACTTTCAACCTATAGGTAGAGGTCAAAATCCCCACAATGGCAGAAAGAAGTTTTGAGATTTCTGATCCACTAGCGCCCCCTAGACGAACTCATTTATAAGATGAGTACTTGGTGGGAAGATCAGGCAGTGACGGAGAGGACAGGTCCCTGGTCTAATATGCTGAGGCTAAGGAAATGCAGTTGCTAATGCTTCATGCCCTTGATGGCCTCTTTGGTTGGCTGAAGGGACTTGTTCTTATAAGATAGCAAGAGAACGTAACTGGAACTGACAGTGCTGGACTGAAACATGTTACCAGAGGGTATAGGTTTACAAATACAATAACTTCTGTGGAGACAGATTAATCTGAACATCCTGCATAATAGGCTCACTTTGGAATAATCTCTCGCTGCTGATCCCAGCGTCCCAAACCAGTCGGGTAGATGGGCCAGACAGCTGGTCCACCCTCCCAAAATGTCCAGGCAGGATATGTTAAGTCAAAATTGCTGGCCTCCTATGTAAACCAAAAGAATAACAGATACTGTTATAATTATCACATTTCGTGATCTAATCTAATGTTGCCATAAGCATTGTGACAGACCTGATCTTAAGTAAGATTCCAGTTAGCATAGGTTTTGCATAGTTTTTGCATAGTGTGAACCAGTCTTGAATGTGTATGTAAGCAAGGACTGAGTCAAAGAGGTTATCATTATTAGTAACTTGTTTCGTGCAGATGTCTAATGCAACCAATGATGCATCAAAACCGACCTGTATTTAGGTCAATATTAAGATCAGTTCACAGCGACTGAGAGGCAAGTTTTTCAGTTGAGAACGACATCACACAAGTGATCGAGCGGAAGAAACAGATACAGGAGAGACTTCCAAAATCTAGGCAGCTAATCATTAACGGTGAGGAAAATTCCTTTAGTCAAACTGTTGTCAAGTTTGTGCCTCAGCCAAAGAATCAACAAAACCAACAAGAAGTGGTTTAAACAAATTCCAAACCAACCACTTTGCTGAATGAGAAAACTGGCAGCGGAGGTCCCCATCGGACGGACTGTGGGTAGTCGTGAACGTTGATGCTCATCTCCATGTTCGGCAGTTTGTTGATGATCTTCAGAATGAAGTGTTCGATGCCACTGCACCTGGAAACAAATACAAGAAAATGAACATTTACATGATGTCTCTATGAACAGTTACACAACCTAATCTTCTGGAGTTTATCCCATGATGATGATGATAATTTTTTCTGACTTTGTGAGGGTTTTCACAGCTATAGTCACATATGGCGAAACTGTACCTTTAACTAGGCCTGTCAACTGGGACCCAAAGGCCCAGGTATCTGCCCAAAGGCGGGTATCCGGGTTGTGAATCCAATACACGATACCCGGCTGTTTCTAGAAATTACACAACGGCCCACTCAAAGTGGATGCAGTGCACATCCACCTTTAACAGAAGAGATTCTAAACCAGTCGGGGAAGTTCCCCTCACTCCTTCTAAAAATCACACCCTTGTTATGTAACATAACGTCATCGAGAGACAACAACAACCAATTCTCACCGGAAGGGAAACATACACTCTTGCTGTCTGTAGAGTTTGTGGTTGATGATCTGGTAATGCGTGCCTCTGTCCTTGGCCTTGCGGAAGACGTTCTCGTCAATTCCATCCTTCCATGTTGAAAGGTCTCTCTCCAACAGTCTACAAGCACACATCATTCATATCCACTCACAACTGCATAGGATAGGGTAATGTAGGGTACGGCAGATTAGGACAAAGTAAGTAACCACTAATGTGTCCAGCAGTAATAAAACAATTATTACATGCATATTATGTTACATAATTTTTACTGATGCAAAAGAGCCAACAATTTATGGAATACCCCAATACGATTATCCCAAAGGCACTGTAAAGTGTACCAAATAAACATACTTACATAATCTAATGTAAGGTAACAGAGAGCAAGAAAATGTAATATGCAGTCAGCAATCTATATAGCACCCGTAACTGATTCTCTCAAATGTATTTGTGCAACGTAAATTAGTGCAATTGAAAGTAAAAATCAAGGATTACTTGAGGTGGCAAGAGCAGTCATCTTTATTACAGTCGGTATAATTTTGTAGACTTTCCTCGATTTTTAGTAAGTATTTCTGCCACTTTGATTCTCCTATTGCAACAGACAAATTCTGAATGAGTGAGGGAAAATTCAATAACATAGCACAACCATGGTTTAACGTGCTATGCATTATTTATATTTGTGATTTCCAATTATATACTCTCACATACATGTATTGAAAATGTGGTGACGAATCAAACTCACAAGCTACCCTATGCACTAAAAGTTCCTACTGTCTGGTGGTGTCTGTTTAATGACCCTGTGTCAAAACGAAGATAATTAGTGTCACCCTCCTCCTCTATCCAGGCTTGTGACTAGCACCACCCGAATACGGCAGTTAATCCTGCTGACTATGTAGATTACTCAATTAACGGCTCACGGATACGAATCTTTGAAGGAACTCAAACGACCACTGTACGAACTAATTAAAAACTACTTTAAAAGGCTAATTACACACCGCGTTGCCATAGCAACTACGACAACCAAAAAGCCGATGCTAGAAATTTCTTCTCTGTACACTTCTAACAAATTTTCTTAAAATTCACACTATTTCACATTACAAAACGGTGTCTTTTGTTGAGCTTTTCGAGTAGTTTAGCTGTGTCACCAATTTGAAAACGACATCACTAATTCGTTCTTCCTTTGTGTACCTTCACTACGGCTATCCTCTTTCTTTGGTTCGGCAAATGTTAAAAATATCAAAAGAATTGGGGCAACATAGCAAAAATGTCGCCGATTTATTGCAGAAGTCGACAAATTAAACATTTTTTAAAGTTTTTAAACTTCGCACACGTCACCTAACGCCAGCACTAGCCCCAACCAGGGATAATAAGAAAAGGGAAGGCCGGCTCAAAGCAAGACTCAATCGGCCACCTAGCGTCTAGTAGTCTAAACCTGACGTCCAATCAAACTTGGACGCTTTTAGGCTTTAATGTATAGACCTAACTATACGAACTACGTTTGACCTTAACGTAATTATCAGCACACAATAAGAGACTCAATTAATATCAGGGCGTTGAAAAAGAGGCACCACTGACGCGGTCCAAAGTGATGTATCCTGCTGCCAGGGCTGTTAATATCGCGATACAGTATCGCTATAGCTTGGTATCTCCAATATTTTTGCTAGAATTGCAGGCAGTATTGCGATATTGCGGAGAGTACGGGTTCGAGCCTCTCCAAAGACAGTTACTTGTAGGAACCTTTTGCAAGACCATCACTCATAGTTGCTCAGTGTCATCGATCAATGCTTAGCCAATAGATAGCGGCGTTTAATAAATGCTGAAATAATAATAATAATAATTTGGCGCTTTTTCTTGCATTAGCCTTATCGACACTGAAGCCACAGGAATTCTGGCTCCTTATTGGCAAGTACGTGTATGCCTACTTTAGTACTTTACAATTATAAATGTCGTAGTTTTAAATTTAGATGCATTGACATTACATCTAGTGTTCAATGATGGGTCAAATCTCGTTTAAGATCTGTTTATTCTGCGGTTATTCGAGACAATCGGCCGCTTGAGGTCGCCCTACTTTTAAACAATATGGCCACCGAAGACTGCGAGAGAATTAGAGCGCTGCACGCTACCGAAAGGACTCCAAATAAATAAGTGAGAAATCAGTAAGTGGCTCCGAGAATGACATAAGCAACGCCATAAAAATACCAGTGAGTGTCGAATTATGTTTATCGGAATTCTTTATTCCGTGGGCAAGGACAGCTCTTGGTCGGGTTGCTTTTTCTGTCGCTGGCCCTAGACTCTGGAACTCCCTAAACTGGCAAAAGTTCGCTCAGCAAAGTCTGTTTTGGCCTTCCGATCAACTAAAACTCATCTCTTCCTGGACTCATTTCCTCCGTAGGCTGTTTCCACGTCTTCTCAGACTCCCCTCTTCACTTTTAACCGAACTGGCTCAAGAAATTTTAGCTTGCAAGACGATTTTGCTTAGTAGCGACCATCGACTATGCCTTGAGCGTTATTACGATAGCGCTATAAAAGTTCAAAGATTAGTATTAGTTATTTATTAATTTATTCAACGAACAAACGAACGATCTTTTGTTTTTGTTTGTTTGTTCATTCGTTCGGCCATTCAGTCATTCATTCGTTCGTTCAGAGCATCAATAACGCCCCTTCAAGATATCCACTCAGAGTTGCTCCCAGCCCGGCAAAAGATAACCTTCAGTTGACTCACGACTATTTTTTCCAGAATAAATCGCAGCCGATTACCTCCCCTTTGCGCATGCGCATACTAAGCGCGCCAAAGCATCGCTCGGAGTCGAAGCAAGCAGCAAGGCTCGGCAAGACGATAGAGGCGTTTCTAAAGATGCCCTCGACTCTGAGCCCATAATATCCTCTCTCTCTCTCGTAGCTGGAATAACCTACTGCCATACTCATTATACCTGTGGATTGCACATGGCAGCTGACACACAGCGAGCCAGCTATAGACGTATACCTCCTGTTAGGCTACATACCAGTGAAAACGGCTGCTTAGGTCGGCTTTAGACCTATTGCATGGTAACTATACAGTTGCAGTTAACAAGCGTCGCTTCGAGACGAAGGTATGGTATCACTGAATCGTATTCACTATCATATATGACATGGCGCAATACAAAGACGTACATACACGCAAGACATATTAATCGTAAACGTAATTCCAAGATTTGTACAGCGCCAAACGAAAGCCACGTCGCGGGGACCAGCTTATTCACAGGCGCTCAGTCAAAACAAAATCGATAGGCAAAAGAGTTCGGTTCCAGGTCAAGATACAAAAATCAGACGGAGAGACAGCGTGGCAGTTATGGAGGTGGTGTTTGGGGTTGGGGAGAAGGGAGAGATAAGAGGAATAGGGGGTGTCGGGATAGGATATTTGAAAAAGGAATGTTTTCAGTTTTGATATTGATAGGAAGTTGTAAAATCCTGTTTTATAAGTGAGCGTGCTTTTATATAATAATTAGATATGCCTAATTAACATAGCCATATACAGTATACGTCTATATAGGCGTGTATCAAGACACTATGCATAGCGCCTTTTAAGGACCTCTCAAAAGCGCTGCATATACGATTAAAAATTGTCTCCAATTTCCATCCATCCATCCATCTATCCATCCATGTATACATACGTATATACACAGAAGCATGCATGCATACATACATACATACATATATACATACATACATACATTCATACATAGCCTACATACATAGGCCTACATATATGCATGCATACATAAATACACATACATAGATCATTCCGGTGAATACTATGTATATATGTATAGATATATACGTATGCATGTTTGTATATTCATATATGTATGTGTGTAGAAATTTGTTAGAGCCTTGTATACGAACCTATAGAAAAGCCGAGTGCAAACAGTAGCTGCTAAAGAGTTTATGGTTCCCATGTGGCATGGAAGATGTGCACAGACCAATTTTTCTGCGCCCAGTTAGGCCTCGAACTAGAAGTCAGGCCTAAAATAAGTCAGGCGCCGACCTTACACGGCACGAAGGCCTAAGCAGGGCAGCAGAGATGTCTTAGGCCTGTACAGACCGGCGGCTGACTATCGACCTGCAAATAAATCGGTAGTCTTCACTTCCCTATCCATCCATCCAACCATCCATCCATCCATCCACCCACACACCCACCCATCCGCCCACCCACCCATCCATCCACCCGCCCATCCATCCATCCCTCAATCAATCAAACAATCAATCAATCCTTCCATTCAGTCAATAATATTCTTACAGTTCTCATAGTATGGGGGGGGGGTCCGACACAAAGGACTTTGCGATAATTATTTGTGATTATTATCGGAACTTTATTTGCTAACTGATGAACTATTTCTTCCTAATTTTACACCCTTTAGGCCAGCGTAGGCAGCAGCGCTTTTGTGCCAGGTATATCAAGGCACTTTTTAAAGTGCTTAGAAACATGCATACGCACATAATGTTCTTGTTTGTCTATAGGGAGACTAGCATCGAACCCGTGACCGTTCGGAATTCAGACTGGTTGGAAGTTGCCGTCGGCAGATGCAAATAACCAATCAAAAGCGTGGAAATAAATGGACAGAATATCTCGGGTGCAATGTTAAAAGAGTCACATAGCAACTGAAGCACTGAAATTACGGCGTAACACGGAATCATTGAGTTATCAGGCTACTGAATAATCAATACTATTTAAATTCGACTACCGATTAATCGATATATTCGTCTACTAAACAATCGATCTATCCGATTACTAATTGTTGAAATCATGGAAGAGGAGAATCGAATAAACTCCAGCATACGACCGCTGCAAGTGCAAAGAAGCACTGAAGGTAAGAACTATATCATCCATCCGTCCATCCATCCATCCATCCATCCATCCATCCATCCATCCATCCATCCATCCATCCATCCATCCATCCACCCACCCACCCATCCACCCACCCACCCAAATATGAATGCATGTATGCATGTTTTATACTTTATGTGTATATGTATGCTGCAGTTATGTATAATGTATTTGTATTTTTTGTGTTTGTATGCATTTATGTATGTGTAGGCATGGTTTGCATATCTCCTATGTATATAAATCTAAGGTGTTTTCCGTTTCCGCTTCGAGTACACAACCGCCAACAGAAAGACGTCGCGAATGTAAACTGAAGCCTTTCAGAGTAAACTCGGAGCGTACTCGGAGCTGACAGATAGCACCCACACAGTGCTTGGAATTCTCCTCCCTTCTTTTTGGACTCCGGAGGCCACTCGGCCAAAGGAAAGGCCGATCAGATAATGCCAGCAACAGCGTCTGTGCATGGAGTTGATTGAGAGAGAAGACAGACAGACAGACAGACAGACAGACAGGCAGGCAGACAGACAGACAGGCAGGCAGACAGACAGACAGACAGACAGACACAGCGGTGCCTCCTACTAGGAATGCGACGGGAAAGCGACGTGGCCAACCCATGCCATGGCACATACCACAGACAGCATCATAGTTTAATGGATACGCACTTAGCACCAACACTCACACACACACACACACACACAAACGCGCGCGCGCACACGCACACACATGCATACACACTTAAGCGAAGGCAAATGAACTGCGCAGTTACAACATCCATAAGCCATGCATAAATAAAAACATAGATATATGGATATATATATATATATATATATTTATGCAAGCGGTACATACCGAACTACGTCACTGTGTACACGATATATACGCATCGATATATTATATAATGTATAAATATATATATATATATATAAAGATGCTACGCGTTGATCTGTGACGCACTAAGCTACAGGGCGTATCCCGGAAAAGCACGCAACACACACATGTATATCATATGCGAATATATATATATGTATGTATGTATGTATAATATATAATTATATATAATGCATCTTAGGGACGTGGTTTAAATGCGTAGTGCGTCTCGAGTCTTCGCGAACGCTTTTCCAGCGGCGGAAAAGAACGAGGCGAATGAAATCGATGAAGGAGTCGATCTGACTACTAAGGGGCTATACTTAAAGCATACTTGTTGCCGCGACGTATGTACTGTTCGAGCGAGTACTAGTCGCTTGCGAAAAAAGTGCAAAAGCAAAGTACGTATTAGGCAGTTTGAAGCGTGAATCGTACTCTACCCGGTGCGATATGCCTACCG
This sequence comes from Norana najaformis, assembly GCA_964023275.1. NCBI lineage: Eukaryota > Metazoa > Annelida > Clitellata > Crassiclitellata > Hormogastridae > Norana > Norana najaformis. Next base: position 11,707,708 of record OZ029924.1, on the reverse strand, counting down.
GTAGGTAATGCGTAGTCTCATCAAATGCGAATTAAATGTCTGTTAAACGTGGCATTGTATTACGTGTTAGGGTAATCGGATGAAACGTACTGTACACGTAAAATGTAATGTAGTTGATGTGTAACCGATAGTGCTGCCTCGTTAAACTGTATTAGAAAATCGATGTAAATTTCAACGATAATGTAATGCAGCGTAAATGTTATTGCAAGTGATTGTAATATATTTCTGTAATGTAAGTGGCAATAGAAATCCTGAAATGTTTACACATATTTGTGGTGTCTGTCTAATATGTAGGGGGCCTAAGCGTTCGTGCATGAGTATGTGTCTGTGTGTATGTGTTCCTGTGTGTATATAGGGCTCTCTGTTTCTCTCTGTCTCTCTCATAAGCACACACTTTACCATGTCGTTAATAATACGGCCACGTATTAAGAAAAACCCACACTGTATAAAAGAGATAAAACTGATCGACGTTGCATCTGGCGCAGTCATGTTTTGATGACGTAATTATCGATCACTGATCCAAATAACTTTCCCCTCGTCTATCAACACGATCTAATCTAATCTAAAGACTTATACAGCGCCGTTACCATAATGCCCAAGGCATCAGTCGATGATCGCTTCGAGTTAAAATCGCAATCCAAAATCATAATCCTTTGGAGAAGCAGGGTCAGATTCCAATGAATCAGAGAAACCAAAAGCCAGGCTAAGGTGGGTAAGCAAGATAGAAGAGATGTGTCTTTAGTTTAGATCTGAATGTCATCAAACAATTGGCAGAACGAACTGAACGGGACAGTGAATTCCAAAACTATGGACCAGCCACCGAGAGCCCAGTACTGTTGGGGTATAGGGCACAGCAAGAGTCACAGTGTCCATTGATCTAGTTCAATGTCTACGCGTTTTAGGGGTGAGCATAGAACGTAGATAGGTCCACTGATTAAAATGGAGTACATTGTGCACTATAAGACAGATTATGAAATGAATTCTTTTTAAAGTGGGCAATAAGTGTGATCATGGCTTAATATGCTGATAATTATCCTCAATTCTTCACTATACTTGCTATCTTTCCACAATCAACCCCACATTTCCAGCATAAACTTGCTCTGCAATTTTTCCACACTCAATTCATTGGTTGGATAATCACTCCACTCCCTCTTCTAAAACCTCTTTCAGCTTTCAAACACGCTCCATCATTCCACCATGCACAGTCTTTCAAAAAACCAAGTTCCCCGTTTTAGTGCCAATTTCTTATTTCCAACACTCGTTCCACCTTTTCGACACCATCCCAGACCCGACAGATCGCTTAAAAACTCACCCGCCGCCTACCCAAGACCCCACGCAACGTTCGAAATCCAAATCCCGTTCCAGTTTCTGTCAACGGTTGCAGGGTCCGCTTGTAACGACCACTTCGAAACAGCGCCATCTATTCGCAAGAGGGAGTTCTACGACTTTGAGATCATTCACCAGACGACGGTCCGCATAGAGCGTCCCTTGGCGAATGTCAACGTCGCCAAGCTCGCCTACTTCGCCCTGGTCGTCTTCCTCTTCGCCGGTCTCTGCCTCGTGACAGAGGGCTCCGTGCCTCTGGCCTACATCCTGCCGGCCGTCTCGTTCATCTCCGTTCTTTCGTTCTGCCTACTTAAACTGTGAGACGTCTACAGATGGCCGGGTGTACATAGCGACTGATCACTTACATACTTACCAATTTCTAGAAATGACGAAGCAGCGTTGACAAGAGATCACACTGCAAGCTGACGTCACTTTAGGCGCGTTGAGTGAACGATGTGATTGGTTGCTTACTCGTGGAGCCAGAGCTGTTTCGTTAACTTTCGCCAGCGCTCATATATCCTAATCGTATTAGCGAACAATTTTCGTAAAAAGAAACTATTCTGCTCCAAATTTAGGATGTTATTAAACGAGGAAAATACTATGCATGGCCACCGATTTATACGTGGAGCGTTTCGCTTTGTATTGCTTATTATAAGCTGATTTCATTATGGAAAAAAAATTACGTGAAACACGATAGTGGCGCCTCAGTGATCAGACTGGTCGTTGTATTTTTATATGACCGATTTGACTCCAGAAAAGGTTGGTCACTAGGCCTTTAACCAAATGCTGCTTCACACATTTCGAACTGCTCACATAATGAGCTACAAAAATGTCTGATCGCATTAAATTACACATCGGGCAACGCAACTTCTCCATTCACATTCACGCCTCTGATGTGTGGGACGTGGGTTGAAATCCTGAGTCTGTCGTGTGAAGTCGACATAGACCGCACCCTCGAAATGTGGTAAGCGGTCTTTAATAAGAAGAGCACTCCATTAAGCTCAGCCGGATGAGACGTAGCCGTTTCAGATGCTCATTAATGTCTCCGGACTAATTTTTTCACCATCTGAAGGATTATATCTACCTCTGATTGGTAGTCTTATACAAAGGCAGACGGCAATTATAGTTATTGCATTCACATACTATTTCCTCAGCACTAACCACCGATTTGTTTAAAACCCGCTGAGGGACCTCAAGATAAATTATATAAAAAAACTATCGGCGTCATTACAAACTTGATTTTTTTAAAAATTCTGTGAAAGTGGCGAATTTTGCGTTAATTTATATGTAAATAAATCCTTTCTGTCTTACCGGAAGTCGCTCCCAATTCGCCATGGGTCAATAGCGCGAAAAGCAAAAGCCGTATCAATCCAGAACTATTAGTCGACATCACTGGGCACACCAAGCCTAAACTGACGTGAAAAAATGTGACCGTTCACGTTGGATAAGCGGGGCCAAATGTTGAAATTGAGTCAACATACCGTTTTATCCGAGGTTATGTCTTGCATTTTCTTCCGCGGGACCGACAAATTTTTGTGCTAAGCGATATTTTCGGGTTATCAGTTTACATTTAAAACCACCAACGCTGGAACGGACCAAACATCCTTTTCACCTTAACCGATATTTCGGGTTCAACATTTGCGTGTGAAGGTCAGCGGCTGAGAACTGCATAACATGCAGACAGACCACTTATGTTGCGCCTTTAACACTTGAATTACTTAACCTGTGGCAAGACAACGGTCACCACAGAACCCAAAATCAACATTACCTACAGAAATAAATTCATTTAATATGACCTTGCTATAAGGCAGTTCCTGATATGTCTTCCAAAGTCCCCACATTACAAGGAGTTTCTGGTGCATCATATTAAGCATAATTAATTGCTTCATTTTACAAAACCATCTTTCTTCATAACCATTAGCCACTAAACAAGCCTTCCAAAGAGATAAAAGTTATTGCAAAAATTTTAAAGTAAATTAGTTTAAATTAAATCTTTTAATTTATTAATTAAGAGGGATAATAATTAAACATTGATTCACAAAGTGGGTCACTGCTAGTTATTATGGGTATATTCTAGCAAACAAGAATGTTAGTCTGTTTCCATAGATACAAATTTACATATGATACGTATTTAACTGTACGGTTCCTATAGCAATCTGTCTAAATGTATTTAAACAATATTACACATTATAAACATTAACTGTTCACATTATAAACATTAACTGTTCACATTATAAACATTGTAATGTCTACACTGCAAAAATTTAAGTTACCAGGATTAAAAGAACAGGGACAAATTTCGATAATAACAATAACTCAGCTTCACGTCAACGTTAATCAAGAACAAACAGTTAATCACGAACAGGATTTCGCTCGTCGGTTTATCATTGTATAAGAGACTGCAAGTGGAGATTGTGTCCAGCTGCAAAGGCATTATCTGACAACAGCTGAACTCCTTTTCCCCGTAGAAAAGTGGTTCTGAAACTTTTTAGACCCAAGGACTAGCAAAAGTATTTGGTAGTGTATAGGGCCCTTCATGGCTGAATTGAGTCCTCAAGACAATAAAGCAGTTAAACTGATAAAATATAAATGGCAAGTAACAAGTAAGCAAGTCAGTAAGACATCTGGTTATTTATATAGCGCCCATTAAAACCTCAAAGGTGAGGCAAGTAAGTCAGTCAGTAACATGCTCAGTTTTTTACACTTAAACTTCAATTTTTGTCTGGCACATCAGAAATCAGAAAAACGTTTCTTCTTTGAGCCAACTCCAGTCAGAACTTTAAGAATCACTGCTTCAGAACTTCAGTATCGCTTAGGGTAGCATGGAATGTCTTTCAAAGGTGTGTTGGTTTAAGGAGGCACTTGTATTAAAGATGATGGCTTCCAAAGTTACACAGAGTTCAACAAGTTCATGACAGGCCCAGGATTTGAACCTGGGTCTTAGAGGTGAAAAGCCGACACAGTAGCAGCTCAGTCACCATGCAACCTGTGAAAGGTAAAGGTTTATACACAAATGTTCCACCTGGCACCAAAACACACTAGACAAGGTGGCTCGTGCAGACTTGATTTTTATATAGCACTGGAGTATAAGCTGGTGTCCCTAACATAGCTTTTGTAGGGTGTTGAGAAATTTTGGATATAAATTTACATTTTCCATAAGTGCTTGAAAACCATAAACCATTCTGTTTGATCGTGGTTTCGGGTCGTCAGGCTGCGAGTGCCTCTGACAAGTTTCTCATTAAGTGGTATTATCTGAACTTGCGATTACAATTAAAAGCATAAACATGGTACGTATATACAACCTCATAAAAGACTGATAGTCAAGTGGTGGGCACAAAAACAAGCCAAGCAAAATAAACATAAACTGCAGGTTATAGAAATTGCAAACCAGGTTAATCCCTTAACCAGCCAACAAATCATGTCTAACATATCATTCCACACACACACATGCTAAAAATGTAGAAGAAATAATTAATAAATAAATAGACTCAGTTCAATAACTGCCACCGAATAGAAATGCTAGCTGCAAATAGCACCGGACAATGGAAACTAGATTACCACTGGTGTAAATTTAGTATTACCATTATAAAAGTTTTTGGCGACGGAAATTTCACCTTATCCAAGAAACATATACAAAATTATGTATCGCAACTCATGAGGTACATGTGGGGCAAGAATGATCAGACCAATACCTAAACTAACACAATTTCCGTAGAGCCGCAACAAATTATCTGCTTAGAGGCAGTCTACAAAAAGAATAAATGCAAAATAAAGCTAAGGAATTCAGAAAAAATTAGGCTACTTTTAGAAATGGAATCACAAATAAAGGGACAAAAAAATGGCAAGCACACTGTGCACTTTTGGAACAAGCTTGCTAGGAAAAAAACAAAGTGCTCTCTCTAACAGACACAGGTCAAGAAACACTTCAATTTTTTCCACCTATCTTAAGTTACACGTTCTAAATTTCATGGTCAACCATGTTTCAGCATCCCTCAGAACTTCTGAAAAGGTGCTGTATGAATATCTAGACACACACACCCACATGGAAAACAATTGCGAAATTCAGGGAAGCACAGGCTGCAGTAGCTAAAAGTAGAAAACGAAATATGAATTTGAAAAGCACCAAGCAGAAACATTTAGATTATTTAGACCTAAAAATTTCCATTACCAGCACTTCACTTTCAACCCAACTCTATCTGCGTTTGTCACATAGGTGAGCCAAGTCGTACGGGACGGCACATTCGAGCTTTGAGGTAAGCAGAAAGCAATGTTTAAAATGTGAGCACTAAAACAGCAGACTGGTTGACCATATGCAACAATTTCGCGTGACACAATGCGACGCTTAAACAACGTCGCGCTTAAAACCAATCGAATTTCGACACTGTCCACTTTTCATATCCTAGTTTATCTGGCTCACACCAGAGATGTGACAATGTGACACTTTCGGTGTAGTAAGTAACATTGTGGCTCTTTTTAACATTGGCAATATGTCATCACGTCTGAGCCAAAAGCGAAACAGAATCAGCCACATCTGCGACACAGGCCAGCAACTACAAGTTGTTGGCAATACATGATGTCACGAAGTCAAGCATTTATCTTTCCTGACAAACTCCAGTTTTCGGATCACAAATGCCAGCCAACATCACCACTGTGACATCAGTAGTCAGCAGTGCATGTCATGACTACGTCGTCGTTGATGGCATCGTGTCGCCTTCCTCATCCTCGCCGTAGCGACACGGCTTACACTTGCAGCAGAGGATGCATGGTGCAGCGAGCAGGAGGAAGGGCGATGCTACAAGGAGCAGAACCCCGAACCCGGCAAATATTCCAACGACCTATAAGCACATGTGATAAAGTGATTGTCACCAGACTAGTAACATTAATAATCTACAACAGTCCTCATAGGAATGTTATGTCATGTAAACCAAACTAGCTCTAATTTTAATTAATATAGCAATAAACACAAAGCAAATTATATAGCACCATCAGCAATGTAAATTCTTAAGAAATCCTAAACAGAAAGAAAGAATTTGCTAGTGTTTCCGACAGGTCCTTAAAGGGGTTGTACAAATGTTGATATAGACATACATACATGCTACCATTCATATAATTGTAAACATTAATAATCTACAACAGTTCTCATAGGAATGTTATGTCATGTAAATGTAAACTCAAAAACTTCTAAAGTGCTACATAAAGCTGAGAGCAGGGCACAGCTTATTCACAAGAGATGTACACTGACCTGGTTAGCTACATCAGTTAAAGCATACACCAAGGTGCTGTTTTGTCCATCAGGATGCCAAATCAGACCAATCGTAGCCATGCTTCAGAGATTTAAATCTCAAACTACACTGCGGCATGGTCCATACACTGGGACCTTAACTGGTGTGGCACCCATTCAAATGGGCAGCAGTGGTGAAGGATCTCACCGCATAAATTAATTCTAAAGTGAGCAGGGCCAAGTTCATATGGTTAGCTAAAGAAAACGCATATATTTACATTTAAATGAAGTCAAAGTGGTTGCTCAGAGCTACTGTGTGACGAACATGATCTGGTTGCCGGGCGACCAGAGAGGGAAGAGACAGAGGAGCTGTTATATTAGCATGTGTTTAGGCAGAGAGAAGCAGGAAGGCAGCAGATTCAATGGATTAGGGCAAGATAATTATCTGAAGTGACTTGATTACCTGAACTTTATTTTTGAATGGAAAGCCCAAGGAGCCTGATGGGTGGGGGGGAGGCTAGAGACAGATTATGCTGCAGGGAAGACGGATGGATCAGAGGAATTCAGAATTTGTGGAAGGAAAGGGGAATTTGCAGGACAGCATCAGCTGCAATTTTGCGACATAAACAGTGCCAAGCACAATGTAAATTCATATTGCACCAAGCAAACACGGTCATCATAGATCGTCTCCCTCTTTCTGACCTCAAGGCCTGACCCAGATTAATCAGAAAAGACCAGACGCTGACCTGTGTTCTGTGCCAAATGACAGACGCTCTTGAGTGACCAAGTCGGTTCTTGCATTTCCCCTTGTCGTAATGTCTCAACAGGAAATCATCCTAGGCACGAATTGTACCGTAATGCAGAAATGTATCATAATCTAATGAAGAAATTTATTTAGCACCAGTCAGAGAAATTTCACTGCTGGCTGTACCAGTTAATAGTTCATTGAACCTAATCTAATAACTTTTAAAGCGCCATTATTGTAAGGACAGCCCAAATAAGGAAAGCCTAAGGATGTTCAATGCCTTACTGTATTAAGGTCATAACATAATTAATAAAATAACAAGTTTTTTACAGCAACCTGACAAAGCTAATGGGTATTCATTACTGCGGTCTAACATAAAACCAACAAATAAATAAAATAGTTAAATAAATAATTGTAAAGATTCACCTAATATTGCCTTTCAAAGCCTTAACACCTTATGATAATAAAACTAAATCATTTTCTGAATTGACTGAACCCAGTGGTCTTGAGCACTGCATATGTCAGGCTGATAAAAGCATTAAATATTTCAGACTGACCAAATAAATCAAATCAAACAAATAAGTAACTAAAATGATAAACAAAAATATGGTCAGATTGACCTAATATGTATGTATTGTATATGATAACTTATATAGCACTTCTTACAGAACAAACTACTCAGAGGTGCTTCCAGCATGAGAGCCCCTGGGAAATAAGATTATATTATTGTTAATTTTTCAGTGATTTATGGGTGAGATGTTTCACCACCACTGCCCATGTAATTTAGGTCCTCGCATACACTACTGAAGCGCATGTGATATATGTCTATATGTAATATTGCCTTTCCTGAGCCTTGAAACATTTGCATAATATAATCCAAATATGTATGTATGTATCCAAAAACTTATATAGCATATTTTAAGAACCTCACAAAGGCACTGTAGCATGACTATCTAGAGGTTAGCACCAAGACAGCCATGATGTGTGTTTACACACCGAAGCACAACATGTGATATATGTCTATAGGTAATATTGCCTTTCCTGAGCCTTGAAACATTTGTGTAATATAATCCAAACTAGCAAACAAAAATAAACAAATGAAAATAAATAACCAAATAAATGAATAAACAGAAAAAGTGAATAAACGAGACAAACTTACATCGAGTGACGTCAGACAGTACCAGCAGAAGACGTGCTTACACTGTTTGCACATCATCTGTGCACAGCCATCATTTCGTTCAATTGGAACGCGACAGATGGGACAGCGCTTTATGGCCGCGTCCTCGGCGCTACTAAATGGAATCCTGGACAAACAAAAAGACTTTGACAGCACCTGATGATATTTTGAACAGTCGATGGCAGGATGCTTCAGCTGGCAGTTACACTCATAGAAATCATACTCAGATAGAATGATAATCTATTCCTCAAAACTGTGGTCACTTCTGCATGCAAGGACCTAAATTACGTGGGCGGTGGTGGTGAAACATCTCACCCATAGAGCCACTGAAAAATTAACAGGACTGGGTCTATATAGGGCCTTCTGCATTTCAGTCTTCTTCGTTCTGGGCCAAAGCACTCTCTGGTTGGCTGCCCTTGGATTCCTGACTGTCCCTCGTATGTGTACTGTTACAGCTCAGTCCAGAAACTTTGCCTATGTTGGACTTACCAGTTGGAATCGCCTTTCCCACGGCTCGAGCTCCTCAGTTTGTCCCTTCCGCAGTTTTGTCGTGCGGACTGACCTTCTGGATATCGACCTGATTGTGGCTTGGTTTTGGTGTGCCATCGGTTGATGCCTTGTGCATTAGACACCGGCACATTAGAAGTTGCTAATTATTATTATTATTTTGCAAGTGCCTGAAGTCTGTATTATTTAACAGCGGTCTCAATGGTTCCAGTCGGGAGTGCCCCTGATGAGTTTATTCTCGCAGTGGTGCTTTATAAATGCAAGATTAGTTACAAATTACAATATGATCTCTATGGAAAATCACTCTGGAAATACACATTCATATATACAAAGAAGACCTTGCAAACTTGCAAAATGCTGGGGTCACCAGGGTTTAGGATACAACAAACTGACCGTACTATAACCACAATGTGTGGATATTCAAGTTAAAGAATTTAACTGAAAGAAAGTCTGTTCATTGCTGGAGTATTACCCATCGCTTTCCGTTCTCATGCTTTCATCACAAGTCTTCCGTTCATGCCACTCTCCTTTGCAGATGGCACAAAACACGTAGTCACACTAAAACACAAAAAAGTTTCATTGTAATCTAATCTAACGACTTCTGTAGCGCCGTTATCGTAATGCACAAGGCATCGATCAACAGTTGCTGCAAGTGAAACCGTTGTCAAATACATGATCTACTGGAGAAGTCAAGTTGAATTCAATCTCTAATTTAATGTAACAACTTTCAAAGCATTGTTATCGTGATGAACAAGGCATCAATTGACGTGTGCAAGTATGTATGTATGCAGATAATTAATATAGCACCTTTTAAGTACCTCACAACAGCACCGCATGCATTTCTGCTGCACTCATCGCTACCTAACTTATCTAAACATGTGCGTTTTAAGATAATTTGAAAAGATTGCAGAACACAGTCAAATGCATCTAAGGTCGCTTCAGATGAAATAACAGTAAAAAATCATAGCCTGTTACGGAATCCCGGTCAATATTCACTAGGTCAAAGAAACCAGAGGTACTTGAGAGGGACAAAAAAGGCACCATATTCAATGTCTAGATAATACATACATCCATCAGTACATACATACATACATAACTTCATCCATACATACATAAATAACTTCATCCATACATACATCACTTCATCCATACATACATACATCACTTCATCCATACATACATAAATAACTTCATCCATACATACATCACTTCATCCATACATACATACATCACTTCATCCATACATACATACATAACTTCATCCATACATACATCACTTCATCCATACATACATAAATAACTTCATCCATACATACATCACTTCATCCATACATACATACATGTACATCACTTCATCCATACATACATCACTTCATCCATACATACATAAATAACTTCATCCATACATACATCACTTCATCCATACATACATACATAACTTCATCCATACATACATCACTTCATCCATACATACATACATAACTTCATCCATACACACATACACAACTTCATCCATACATATGTACAAGGTAAAGTGGGTAAACAAGTTGAAACAGATGTAGCACAAAATTCAGCATTTTCAAGATGCTCTCAAAAGCTGGTAAAAGCAACACACTTTTCACGAGCAGAGGAAGAATTCAAAGTTTGAGGGGTGAAGGAATAATCTTGCGCATGACAATAAAGGCATCATTTGTAATTGTAATCATTAAGTGTCTAATGCAGAAGACATCAACTGACGGTGCACCAAAGCTAATAAAATGCAATCAGATCAATATCCAAAACGTCAGTCCACTATAGTGGATAACCTAATATCTACAGTGGCCACACGGGATGAGGTACTTACCGCGGGGCATCGAACGGGCCGTGGATTTGGATCGGGCAAGGCAAGTGGCTTTTCCAAGGGTGATGTCAGGTGGCAGACTGTTTCGCAACCAGCCCTCGAACAGAAGGTTCGTTGAGGATCAAGGTTCACCTCTAAAAAACCAACAAAACCATGTCCGAAAAAACAACAAAACATCCCTAAAAACCACCAAAAACGGACGACTTTCTTTACCTGTAATGTTTAATCAGTGCCCTGATTTAAATACATAAATAAATAATGACATCTATGCCCTATATACAGTAAAATAAATAAGTAATGGCTTGTCAATGTCTTCAGGAACTTTGGCAATAAATCAGAACCTTTTATAAACCTTGTTTAAATACTGATAGCTAAGCTGAGGTTATTATGTGTGAAATTGTCTAGTACTGTCTAGGAATTACTACTCTCTGAAATGTCTAGCATGCTAGACTGTCACCTTAAAGGTCAGAGGTTCAAATCATTACCACAACAGGAAGGTATATCTGTTCCATTGGTGCCACTAGTGAACTCGACTATAAAATGAATACATCAACGGTACAGTGCAGGATGGGAAGATCAGACAGTGAGGGGATCCACCTTCACAAGCTAAGGCTGAGAAAATGAAGTTACTCTAACCTCATATCCAAGGCCATCTCTTGGGGTTAGCCTAATGGATTCTTCTTATTCTTCTTGCTTCCTAGTACAAGAAGGCAAGTTAACAGCCAACCAAACTGTAACAAGAAACTCAAGAATGAAAGACTTGCCTCTTTCAAATCGTAGTCGCGTATATCGTTCGAACAGCGAAACACTAATGAGTTTCTTTATCTGAAATTACAAACCGGCATCGATTATACAAAACAAGTAATAATTTTCTGCATGTTACTACTATGTAACATGCAGAAAATTATAACACAAATTCCAATGTAACATTGTTAGGTCCACAGACCCCAATTTTTCATTCAGCTACAATATGTTATAACAAAAAAGGGAGCATTATATAATTCTAATTGCAAATTAAATTTCATATTTACAAAAATAATATAGTGAAGCAAGGTAAGGTAAGAGCAAACTGAAAATGTAATAATAATAATGATAACATTATTATCATTATTATTATTATTAAATAATATAAAAACAAAGGTAATAATGTGTAAATGAAACATGCCTCATCTTTGCCCAGGATGCCATTTTTCTTACAACAGGCGTCTGGACATGCGATGGAAAACACGTTTCCTTCGCTTATCATCACCTCCAAATATCTCTTAACGCACTACAAAATCACACACCACATAACACAAAGGTAACGTAAAGCAAGTTAAACTGTAACTGCAAAAAGTGACGACAACAGACCACTGTACTATAATAAACTAAACCTGCTGTAACATAATCAAACATTTATAGAGATATTTAAAATAATGTCCAGCTACTAAAGCAGTTAAAAGTTTAACAAAACCAACTACTAACTTCCAATGTACTAAATAATGTTTAAAGTAAATTGATTACTGACTTCCCAGCTCGTAAAAGGTGTTTAAAGTTTAATGTAAACTGATTACTAACTTACACCCACTAAACCAGTTTAAAGTTTAACAAGCATTGAATACTAGTAAACTTCCCAGCTACTAAAATAGTTTAAAGTTTAATGTACACTGATTACTGACAGCTTAAACTAGTCCAGTGTAGCAGTGGAAGGTGCTGGGGAAAAATGAATATATACCCATAACTTGCCAGACTGTTTTCTTAATTGTCTTTCCATCACCCCACAAGACCACATTTCACACCTGCACATTAACTTAAGCCCAGTTTGCCTTATCCTGCGTTAACCCTTTCATTTGGAACAGTCCTCCCTGACCTGTATGTACTGTTTCTTTTAACTCCTTAAGTCACATCTATTCATATCAATTAGACAGTGCTTCTTTTATGTACTTAAAAGATACTGTATCAAATGTTTATATATATGTATATATATCCATATATATACAAATATATATATATATATACATACAGATATACATGCATGCATACACACTTACATGTATGCATGAACACATTCATATACCAGGCACAACCATCCATAAATACATACACCACTAACTTCACCCCAATTTCAAATCTTGGATCCAATCCCCCCTAGTTTATGATCACAATGTGTATTTCACAATGCTGCTTACAGAAAAGCAGAAACGGCATCCGCAGTTTTCGAGGGTGTATAGATCCTTCACACTGTATTCGTCGAAACAGATGCGACAGGAAACAACGGCACAGACAAACACCTCTGCCTTTCCGTTTGTTACTGAATAAACTGTCATCATGTTCATGTTGGGCAGGGTTGTCGAAGTCGAACTGAATGACAAGAACTTCCTTTTAAGTGAACCCATCTCACATAATGAAACTTCAGGAGTGGGTTGGCGTTCAGTGGATGTGTGACAGTCCGTTGCCAACGTTGAAACCCATCAGTTGTGTGCACTTCAAGTCTGCAAAATGCCACAAAATTTTTCCAAATTTTCATTTTGGTGCCGCAATGTTACCGAAACTTAACACATCAAAAACGTTGGTTCCCATGAAGCCATTAAAACGTTTTATTGCACTCCATTTACCATATCTTGTCTATGTGTACGTTTTACATTAGCGCTATAAACAATTTGCATTACGTTACGTTGTACTGCCTCACATAAATAACTCGTTGCATTCCGTGCCATCTGTAGCCTTGCCATGGAAACCTTGGAACCAACATCCTCGAAATGGTTCGTAGTTTAATTACAACTGTGAATACAAAATTCTTTGCCAAGTCTCAGCCCCGAAGAATATAATTTAACGAGACGTCATCGGGTGAGCTATCTGGTCAATGATTACGAAATAAATCGATAAAATTTGACACGTACCTTGTATAAGATCGACAAACCGTCTTATCACACAGATATCATGTTAAGAGAACCCAGTCTCGTTACGTCATTCTAATTTTACCTAACTGTAATTCAATGAAAATTCAGAAGTCTCAATGAGTTTAACAAATTATCAATTTCTATTGTAATTGCTAAAATAGGTCTAATTTAAATGCTTAAATAAAACTTACATTTAAGGAGGTAGGTAATTGCATTATCATAAAATGACTCTATAGAGCTGCACGGGACACATTTTAGCTACGTCATCAAGTATGGAATCCGCAAAAACTATCATCCGAACTTTTATCTCGAAATCAAAGGTCGCTTGCTGATAGAGCTACCGCGAGTACTCGATTCTAAACAGAATCGAGTAGTGTTTTAGTACTCGAGTACTCGCGAGTTATCAGCTGTGTTCTGTATATAGTGATTATTTCAGTCAGCTAAATGGAAATCTTGCTCAAAAGGCTGAAAGGAATTCTGTTATCAGTTTCACATGGAGACCTGGGATTTGAACCCAGGTCACAGAGGTCAAAAGGCGATATATTACTTACCCTGCCAATATGAATGGCCTCCTATATTATATAATGTAAATTAAATGCTAATGTGAATCTGCGAAATTTCTGAGCGCCATACAAAAGCCACATCAGGGATGCCAGCTGAAACACTGGTGCTACAATAAATTATGTCCGAAACAGCCAGATTGGTTGGTCACTTTCGGAGAAAACCTGGGGTCAAACCGAGGGAGATAACATGTAGCCTACACGGTTTTCTATAGCTACCGTATGGCCTCGACCATGCTTGGAGATCCTTCACCACCGCTGCCCCGTTTGAATGGAAGCCACACCATTTAAAGGCCCCGTGCAAGGGCCGTGCTAGTCTAAGATTCATATCTCAGAAATAAGCCACCTAGTATCTAATCTAATCTAATGTAAGAACTTCTATAGCGCCACTGTAATAATGCTCAAGGCATCAGTCGATGGTCGGTGCTAAACAAAATCATTGTCCAAGCCAAATTCCACGGTGAGTCCGGGTCGAAAAGCCAAAGAGGGGACTCAAAAACAACGCCCAAATTACGAGCAGCATCAGCGAACTCAATAATTGAGTCAACCAATTTTAAAGATTTAAGCCAGTCAGACTTCTTAAGTTGCTATAGAGTCTCCAGCAGTAGAAATTCAGTTTTCGATAGGTTAGGTGTCATTCAAGACTGCATTTCTTCAAAGGCCTCAGACAACAGCTGCACAGACGAGTGACAAGACAAACAGTCAAATGAAAAGTAGATTTGAGGATCATCAGCACAGAAATGATATCCCAGTGAATGATTGTCGAGTAGTGTACCTAGTGATGTGGTGTATAGCGCAAACAAAAGAGGACCAACCACAGAACCATGCGGAACACCACATAAAGGCAAACACTAGACGAATAACTGACATCTAAATATACTGATTGAGAGCCTGAGCTAAGATAAGTAGGTAACTAATGCAGAACGGGACCAGAAATTCCAAACCAGTGCTGTAGACGATGTATAAGAAAAGACTGGTCCACAGTATCAAAAGCAGCAGACAAGTCAAGAAGAACAAGTGGTGTCACCCTACCATTACCAGTGGAGCATGTGATGTCATGAATGGCAAGAAGGGCAGTTCTGTTGAATGAAACTTACGACATGCAAACTGAAATCGGAAGAATAGTGAGTTGGGAGATAAACCACGTCCGCAAATAATGATCTACTTTGGACCCTTCCTCTCCTTGTCCGAATTTCACTGCTTATGGTATCTTTCTCCTCCCATCCTCTTTGCGGACGTCCAGCGGGGAATTTAGACCAAAATCAGGCAAAGAGGCGTCCAGCAAAGAGGCCGTACTTAGGTCCAACGCAATACAGACTCTGGTGTCTGACCGGAGTTGATGTTTAAGGCACAGATTGTACTGAAATTGCAGTATGTACCAAAGTTAGATGCGAACATCCGCATTAGGCACAACCCCCTCACATTGTCCACCTATGTTACGCCTCCCTTCTCTCTTTGCGGAAACTCTTAATGGATGATCCCTATTGTAAGAAGTCTTCGTGAATATGACGTAGAGTCGACGTCAAAGGCCCCGACAGCCATGAGATGTCGTTAGCACTGGATACTAAGTACTACGCTTAGAGCTACTTGAAAGGCGCTATAGAAATAATATTAAGGTATGAATGATATCCCTTATGAAAGATATGCTATATAATTACATATAACATATATGACAATCTCATAAGTATACGGCGTTTGTGTGTGTGTGTATATATATGTGTGTGTGTGTGTGTGTGTATATATAACAAGTTTTCCTCTCGCAGCCAACAAAGATTTCGTCTAATCGTAATTTGTAAACATGCCTCCTCCTAACCCTTTGTCTGGAATCGATCCCCTAACCCACACACACAAAGCTCTCAAAGTCGCCTGGGAACCGTCCTCTCTTCCGTCCTTCCACGTCGGGTTTCGCCTTCACGGATTGCTGTAAAGTAGCAAACGAACAGAATTCGGGTCTCCGTGTCCATCTGTTAAGTCTAACTTCCGTCCTTGTATTGCGCTGTATTGTGATGCTGGTTAGGTAAAAGTGTACGGTTTTATGTAGCGACCGTATGGCCTCGACCCTGCTCATTTTGCAATGAACTGATCGGGTGAGAGTCTTCAGCACCGCTGCACGTTTGAATGGGCGCAACGGCATTAAGGTCCCTGTGTATGGACCGTGCTATCCCCCGAGGTTGAAATCCCTGAAATAGAGCCACGATCGTTAGGCATCCTTACCCAAAGAGGCGCCAAGTCTTGTTTTCAAGCGTCCTCGAGCCGAGGATTGGCTGCACCACGGACAATTTGGTGCCATCTGATTCTATCCCTTGTTTCCAGTAAAAACTGGTCAAACGATAATTCAGTCCATGACTTGATGTTATCGATCCATGTCACCCTGGGTCTTCCCCGAACTCGGGATCCAGGAATTGTGCCTTGGATTATCTCTTTCTCTAAGTAGTCTCCACTCTTTCGTAGCTCGAAGTTTGAAATTCGGCCAGTCACAACTCTCAGTCAGAGATTTTGTCCAACTGCTACTAGGAAGAATTCCACTATACTCTGTCGTCTAAGTCTGCAGACGAGCAAACAATGGCTGAATGGACGGCTTTGTTCTTCTGGCGAAAGCGTTCAAAGGAGCGCGAATTACGAATCCATTGAGCTCTCAGAGGTTGGTCGATAGTTGGTCGAGAGTGGAGAGTGTTTTGCCAGTGAGAAAGCATCAGTGCGAATTAGTCCACATCGATTTAGAAAAGACCTTCATCGTTTGAAACAGTCTTTTCAATAATGTCTGGTGGACTTTTAAGTAATGCCTGGTGGAAGCCGATACTGACTGTGGCCATAAAGAAGAGAAGAGAAGCAGTTCTTTACGTATAGTTCTTTTAAAAAGACACGAAGAGCAATCCCTTACACACCTCTTTCAGAATGAGAAAAGCTTTCCCTTACATACGTATTTTAAAAAGAACAGTCCTCTTAAAGTAATATTGCGCTGCCTAATCAAGAAGTTTCAAGGGCGCGTTTCCATAGGAAATTGCCGTGAGTCATCGGGTTATTGATCTGTTTTTGCACGCGCTGATCACGTGCTTACGGCTGCCACGTCAGACGTGTAGTGGGAGGGTGTGATTGGCTGGCAAGGCAATGCCGTCATGCAGGCTTACTGACACCTGCAGTAATTATTGAAGCGTATTTTATCAAGTGGGTAATCGCGTGGCCTATGCTGTGATGAGTTAGCGGGTTTTTGGAAAAACCCACGATTGCGCAATAGAGGAAAGCCGATCAAAACCAGTCTGCTGTCAATGCGGGAAAGGGCCTATATAAGCGAGTGCCACCATTTTGTTGCAGAGATTTGTCGTTTGCTAAGTTGAAAATTTGAGTTATAAATGTCGTTGACAGATTCTTGCACTTAGAAACTCTGACGATTCAAGTACTGCTGTGATTGAAATGTGCATTTAAAATATAATTTCTAAAATCAAGTCTTTGCTTTAAAATGTCCTTACTCGAGTTAACGCTAGGCTACGAATAGGGCAAGTCGACGGTCCGAAACCCGATCACTGACAACTCGAAAAGATCGTTGGCAAGTTCCTTACAGACCTGTTTTAAATAGAAGAGCACTTCCTTAAGCCAAGCACGAGAGGCAGCCATGTTTATGAAGGATTTGCGAGTTTATCTTCTTAGATTCTGCATGATGAACAGTCATCTCCCTCTCCTTCTGATCTTTCCACCGGCAGTGTAAAGTCAGTGTTTTCGTTTTATGACTGTAGCCATAGCTGCACTCTTAATGGTCTGGTAACAGCAGAAAAGTTTGCCTGGACTGATAGATAGATGTTGGAGCGCCATTGATTCATTGCTTGTTCATTATTATAACGGCAGTATGGAAGTTATCAGATTAAAGCCTCTTACTGGACTGTGTGAAAGTAAGGTAATCTACGGTAAGGCAAAGCAAGACAAGGTATGGTAAGGTAATATAAGGTAAGGTAAGGCAAGGCAAGGCAAGGTAAGGCCACCCATACAACTGATGTCTTCTGTCAGACACGCTCTTGAGAGGTGTTAAAAACAAGTAATGTGTTAGTAGTACATTTAGTTCTGTTACATTGAGCGTTCTGGCCACGTTATGATGTTTCCTATAGCTAGACACCGTTCTGCGGATTACAGTTGGGGCAGTTATTCTAAGAGCAGCCGATAAATAGACAAAGGGGGTCGCATTCAGGGATGTTCTTTTCAATGTGCTCCGATTGGCGATACTCTTACGAACTTGTGGTCGACAGAATCACGCGTGCCAAATTCGGCGACCATAAATGTCGGCGCCCATAAATCGAAGATTAGGCGCATGCGCCAATCGGAATCCAAACAAGATGGCGGATTTGAGGCCGCTGATCATTCAGTGAGCTTGTAAAGTACACGGAGTGAAGTAAGATTCAGCAACAGTAAAAAATAAGGCAACACAAGTTAAGGTAAGGTAGAAGTAAGGTAATGTATTGTAAATTTTAAGGTAAGTAAGCTAAAACTAAAGCAACGAGACCTCGACGCAAAGGCCTTTAATTCATTATAATTACCTTATCTGACCTAAGTAATACTTTAGCTGACCCCGATACCTTGCTTTATCTAAGTTAACCGTACATTACGTTACCTTACTTGACTTTATAATACTCTACCTCACTCTATCCTATCCTACCCAAACTTACCTTATCTTACATTACTTAAACTTGCCTTACCTTATATGTACGCGTTGGTTTGAACAAAAAGCATGCACAGTCATGGCCACAAAACACTGGCCCTAACAATGTGAATGAACACCAGTCCTCTAAAGCTTCCCCTATCCCGTGCGATGGTTCTTGACCTTGCCCGAATGGCGGATTTTGAAGCAGTCTGTGTAATTCTTCGAGCGCAACGTACAGCCCCCGGGCGTTACAGGAAACGTTTGTGGCGGTCGTTAAAGCATTAGCCCGGCCAAAAACCACGATTTATGTATAGAGCTGGAAGCGGCGGCATGACGCCACGCGAACGGTCGTTTGGCTCACGGCCGCCATCTTGAATTCCCGGCTGCGGGTTTATGATGATCTACGACAGAAGTTTTTCTTAACACGCATAAGCAGTGCATACTAGCGGTGAATCAGCTGGCGCTTCTATCGCTAAATTTTTCGAACAAATATTGGACATCCGTTTATGGTAATGTAATATTAAAGGTGATACTTCAATAAATTGATTCATTCCGTCGAAGCCGTCGTGTACAGAACTACAGACATATTAATTAAGAACTCATTATACAGTTCAGGCATAAAATACAATTTCAATTGTTGACATACAATTTTACAGTGAACCACGACGGCATATTTTATGGTTTCAAAGTGTGCACCGCGCAAAAAACAGCGTCGGATTATGATGCATTTGAAGCAGACACAACAAAAAACTGAAAGCCGATACAGATGTAGCGATATTTCGAAAAACCTAAAAACCTTTGAAGAAAGACCGAGAAAAAACGAATACCGATCAAAACGAAAAAAACCAGATACTACACATATACAGACACACACACACGGGCACAGACACACATACATGGACAGACACAGACTTACACGCCGACAACCCCTCTGAGCCAAGTTATCTAGAGACCTGGACTACCACAACTATATACATATATATATATATATATATATATATATATGTATATATATATATATATATATATGTACGCATTTAAATATATATATATAGGCCTATATCTACGTGATACAGATAGATAGACATAAACAAAGAAATCCTAAAATATCTCAAGTCGCACCAGATCGTCACGTCATGTCTAATGCTCTAATTATAATAGCTTGTCGTGATCTCATTCATATATAATTACTTGCTCGGAAATTATGACAAGCGCACGCAAGGTATACAAGACTAAATCTCTCTCTCTCTCTATATATATATATATATATATATATTTATAAATATATATATATAATTGTATAAATAAACCGGATTTCGTTCTTATATATATGAACTAAATTGGGACTGCATGACTGAGCCATGCAAGCTTAGATGTATATTTATGTGTGGCTGTGCGAAGGCATAGCATTTCTCGATCACGCAGCGTCTCAGGGGTTCATAAGAAATTCATACATTTTAGAAATATGAAGTTTCCTATGATCTACGATAAGGCGCCGCAACCGAATGGCGGCCGACCGACTCTAATATGGCTTCCGTGCGTGCGTGTGTGCACACGGCCGCCCCGACCGGTTGTGACGCCAGGACGTCGTCTGGCCAATTAAGAAATCTGTGCCAACTGCAAGCTGCTCTCTGCTGCGTGATCAAACACGGACTCGTGGCCGGAAGAAAAAGTTTGCATATATACATATATATATATATATATAAGTTTGCATATATATAATATATATATATATATATATATATATATATAATATATATATATATATATATATATATATATATATATATATATATATATATATATATATATATATATATATATATATATATATATATATATATATATATATATATATATTTATATATATATAATATATATATATATATATATATATATATATATATATATATATATATATATATATATATATATATATATATATATATATATATATATATATATATATATATATATATATATATATATATATATATATATATATATATATATATATATATATATATATATATATATATTGTTTGCATATATATATAAGTTTGCATATATATAAGTTTGCATATATATATATAAAATATAATTATATATTTATAATATAAATATATATTTAGTTATAATATAAAAACTATGCGGTATATATGCCGATTGGTTAGAGCGCTTGGCTCGTACGCGGTGAGTAGGGATTCGGGCCTCTTTCGAGATGGTTGCTGCAGTGTGTAGGGACCCTATACGAAGGTCTTTCACTCACAATTGCTTCGCGGCCTCATGTTAAGATTTAAGGACTATATCTATTGACATTACATGCGTAAAAATGCAATATAATAATAAATATAACAAAAAAATACATATGTAACAATTATATATATATATATGTGTGTGTGTGTGTGTGTGTGTGTGTGTGTGTGTGTGAATATTACGAGGTTCTCAAAAGCACTTGAAACCTAAAGTATTTTAGATATCTAGATTTAGACACCTTTGCTATATTTGGGATATATTTATATTTGAGATAGCTCATATAGGTATACGCATCAAAGATACGTAATATATATATATATATATATATATATATATACATATATATATATATATATATATATATATATATATATATATATATATATATGATATCTTACATATACACAATATCTTTTATATACTATGACAGATGTCAAAGATATCTTAGACATCAGATACCCTTGAGTCTCGTGACATTAAAATGCATGCAAAAACCTACCAGATGTAAATTGTCTAAATCACAGTGTTTACATACAAACGACACAGTTATAATTGCCTCTCCCTATTAGCCTAGCACCATACAGGTGTTCAATATTACCTGGTAATATTTATCACCAGCAGTTGTGTATACATGTTGTTACACTCGCTCCATATTCCTAGCCAGCATATAAATTATAACGACATATAAATTCACAGTAAATTCTAGCATGCAGAAGACGTCAGATTATTAAGCAGAAGACAGGCGCGCATGCGTCTACTGCCGTGCACAGATTTTCACACATTTGGCTGAGTTGATAATTGAACCGGATATGACGCAATTGGAAAATGGGCCGGAAGCCTCGCTTGCGATTAAATGCTCGACGTGGATGAGAATTTGCAGTATTTCGCTTTGAAATTCGAACTTGTATACGCAGAGCTGAAAGCCAAGCGATTCGCAGTCAGGCGCCGTGACGTCTAAGAAGAAAAAACCACCTGTTCGGTGATGGCGCTGCGACGGTGGCTTTGCCCACATCCGCTGCTCAACGTCGGATGATTGGCAGGTGACCAGAACGCTGAATGTTACAAATGACCAACGGAAGAGATTTCTGTGGCTTCAGTGGTCGGTGACATCGCTAGTGTACCCGAAGGAGGAAGAAGAGGAGGAGGAGAAGGAAGAGAAGGAGAAAGTCTAAGAGGAGGAGGATGGAAAGAAGAAGAGGAGGAGCAAGAGGAGGAGAAAGAGAAGGAAGAGAAAGAGGAGGAAGAATACCAAGATTAGCAGGAGGAGCAGAAGGAGAAAGATTTAGAGGAGGAGGATGGAAAGAAGAAGAGGAGGAGCAAGAGGAGGAGAAAGAGAAGGAAGAAGAGGTAAAAAAGGATTAGGAGGATTAGCTGCGGGAGAAGAAGAAAGAGAGGGAGGAGCCAAAAGAGGAGGAGAAGAAAAAGAAGGGGGAGGAAGAGAAGGAGAAAGAGGAGGAAGAGAAAGAGGAGGAAGAGAAAGAGGAGGAAAAATACCAAGAGGAGGATTAGCAGGAGGAGGAGTATTAGGAGGAAGAAGAGAAATAGGAGGAGAAGAACGAAGAAGAGGATTAGTAGGAGAAGTAAGAAGAGGGAGGTGGAGGACAAAATAGAAGGCGTAGAAGAAAGATTAGCGAGGAAGAGCATTAGGAGGATTAGCAGCGGGAGAAGAAGAAAGAGAGAGAGAGAGAGAGAGAGAGAGAGAGAGAGTAGTAGTAGGAGAAAAAGGAAGAGGAGAAAGGATTTAGCAGGAGGAGCAGGAATAAGAAGAAGGAGGAATAGGAAAAAGGAAGAGGAGGTGGATAATAATCAAGAAGAGGTAAATACAAGAAGAGGCGTAACTGAAGTATGATGGCGAGGAATAAGGACGAAACAAGAGGAGGAAGCAGAGAAGGAGGAGAAGAGAAGGAGTAACAGGATGAGAATACGGAGGAAGAAGATTATGAGGAAGCATAAGATGGAGAAGTAAAGGAGGTGTATGGATAGAGAAAGAGGAATAGAAAGAACAGAAATCAGAGCAGCAGGATGGCGAGGAATATTAAGAACAGAAGGTAAACGAAGAGGAAGAAGAGGAGTAAAAAGAAGAAAGGAAACAGCTTAACAGCGAAGTTCGTATTAACAGCTCCTTTTTGGGTGGAAGGAGCGAATGCTAGGGAAATCGAGAAAGATCGCAGTGCGCATGCGATCTGGATTTATTTTTGTGGCGCAACAACCGAAGCCATATCCGGGCGAAGTAAGAGGACTAAGAAGATATCGACGACGAAAAGTTGAATAAGAATGGTCATCTTGGCGGTCGTTTATCAAAGTCTTTGGTGGTTTTCAGCGACGTTGGAGCTAATTAGTCGACAATTTTCCTGATTAATCTGAACAGTTGTTTGGCGAGGTCCTCGGAACAGCCATGCCATAAGATGACAGAAAGTAAGGGGAGGAAGGGTAGTAGGAAGGGGATGAGGAGTGAGATTGAAGAAAGTAAGGGGAGGAAGGGTAGTAGGAAGGGGATGAGGAGTGAGATTGAAGAAAGTAAGGGGAGGAAGGGTAGTAGAAAGGGGATGAGGAGTGTGATTTAAGAAAGGGGAAGAAGAGATAAAAGAGGAGGAGTAGGAGGAGAAAACGGAGGAGGAGAAGTACTTGGAGAAGAGAAAGAAGAAGAAATATACGCAGATTGATAGCTAGAGGAAGCAAACGAGGAAAAGGAAGAGAAGAAAGAGAAGGAGGAGAAGGAGGAGGAAGCAAACGAGGAAGAGGAGGAGGAGGAAACGATTAACAGAAACCGACCACTGGAGCAGCCATGTAAATGAGGAATTACAATTAAAAGGAAGAGAAAACGACAAGAGGTCTGAATCGGAGTAGGGATATGAGGAAGAGGAGGATGAGTAGGAGGATTATGGGAGGAGGATGGAGTATACGAGAATGAAACTGCCGGAAGAATAGCAAGAGGAAGAGGAGGAATTAGAGAAAGGGGGAGTTAACCACAAGTCGTCCGAGGAAGCAGTAGCCATACAAATGAGGACTTATTCTTTAACGAGAGTGAAAGAGGAGTCGGAGTTGAGGAAGAGGAAGAAGAAGAGGATTGGGAGGAGGAAGGAAATATTATATACTTGTGAATTATACAGAGAAAGCACTGCAGAAGTTTGAGAAATAACAATTGAATTCTGGGATGGCCCTAAGTCAAGATGGCCGCTGCCATCTTCGCTCCGACGTTAGGTTGAGTTGAATTAGTTTAATTACTTTTGGTTTTTTCCGTCGACCGTTTCGACGATTTTCTGAATTGGATTTTCTTTCTTTTTTATACAGATCTGTTGAGTTTTATGGTTTTTCTGTTTTTTCATAATTGTAATCGTAATTCCGAGATTTCTACAGCGCCCAACGAAAGTCACGTGGCGGGGACCAGCTTATTCACAGGCGCTCAGTCAAAACAAAATCGATAGGCAGAAGGTTTCGGTTTCAGGTCAAGATCCAAAAGTCAGGCGGAGGTGTTTGGGGTTGGAGAGGAGAGAGAGAGAGATAAGAGGAAGAAGGGGCTTTTATTGCATGTTTCGATTTGAAACTTATTTGGTTAGTCAGCTACCCCCCCCCCTTCTGACCCTGTCTGTTTCGCTGATGGTTGTTGACTCATCATACTCTGGTCCATATTAATTCATTTGGGGTTCAAGAATAAACTCTCTGTGCCCATCACATAGTAATTCATGGTTCCTTCGCAGAACCCGTTCTCGCCATCTTCCCGATGTTCGCATAAAGCAAGTGGGGTTTTCGGGCTATAAGTACTAGCATGGCAAGTTGCATCTGCATGACCCTCGTAACAACCTCGTAACAACCAAAGCCATGGTTCTAATCAGGTGACTTGGGTTATCATCTCGCAGACTCATTCACAATTAACCCAAGAAAATTTTGACCCAAAATAGAAGAGCAATCATGCGATGGGCAACAACGGTGGAAGAGGAATAGAGAAACGAGAAGAGAAAGGATCATAAGAAACGGAAGAAGATGGGAAAAGGAAAAGTAAGAAGAGGAGGAGGAAACGACAAGGCGGAAATAGACGAGAGGAAGAAAGAAGAGGAGAAGGAGGAAGAAGAAAAGCAGTAGAAAGAGAAAGAAGAAGTAGGAAAAAGATGAAAAGTAGGAAGAAGAAAAAGAGTAGGAAGAGGAGGAGGAAGAACAGAAAAGAAGAAGGAAGAATAGGAATAAGAGAAGGAGGAAGAGGAATAAGAGAAAGAGGAAGAGGAATAAGAGAAGGAGGAAGAGGAATAAGAGAAGGAGGAAAATGAATAAGCCAAGGAGGAAGAGGAATAAGAGAAGGGAAGAGGAATAAGAGAAGAAGGAAGAGGAATAAGAAAAGGAGGAAGAGGAATAAGAGAAGGGAAGAGGAATAAGAGAAGGGGGAAGATGAATAAGAGGAGGAAGAGGAATAAGAGAAGGAGGAAGAGGAATGAGAGAAGGAGGAAGAGGAATAAGAGAAGAAGGAAGAGGAATAAGAAAAGGAGGAAGAGGACGAGCACAAACGGGAATTAGATGGACGAGAAAAGATGGATGATAAAATCTAGAATGAAGCGCACCATAGTAAGCAGCTTAGCTGATTATTATGTACCGTTATTATCAACATATCACATGTAAGAAGTTGCACGTGCGTCGACGTTTGACGCGCATTTCTAGAACGGCTCGCTTTTCGCCGCTCGAGGGAGCTGCGCACCTCAGCAAGTGCGCGCGCCGGCTTTGCATCAGACAGTGCGACATGAACAGCGGTGCGGGTGCTATCAGCAGCCGATGCTTACTACGCGAACTTGTTGAGCATTGCTCTAAAGGAGCGCCAAAGAGGCTGTTGTGTTGCCGAACGTTTGGAATTCTACCGGCGACCGGTGCGGTTAAAGACTTCAGAAGATCGCCGCGCAGTTCCATTGGCCGTTCCGCTTTGATCATTCCGCTAGAATCGAATATGCTTGTCGTGCGCTGCTTTTTCTGCTACCTTGGCGTCGTCAATGCGTACCTGTCAGCTTCATCAGGACCAGGTAAATCTTTCAACAGGTGCAAATGTGTTACTTTTATTCGGTTGGTATGACGCTGCATAGTATTACTCTTTTATTATTACTCTTTTATTATTACTCTTTTATTATTACTCTTTTATTATTATTATTATTATTATTATTATTATTATTATTATTATTATTATTATTATTATTATTATTATTATTATTATTATTATTATCATTAAACGTGTTACTCTTATTCGGTGGGTATGACGCTGTATAGAATTACTCTTTTATTATTACTCTTTTATTATTTTTATTATTATTATTATTATTATTATTATTATTATTATTATTATTATTATTATTAGTGTTACTCTTATTCGGTGGGTATGACGCTGTATAGAATTACTCTTTTATTATTACTCTTTTTATTATTATTATTATTATTATTAAACGTATTACTCTTATTCGGTGACCCCGTAGTTTGTTGATACGAAGATAAATGAGCCGGATTATTACTGGATGGAGGCCGTCCGTGCAGATGCCGTCTGGAGAGCACTCAGCCATCCATCCTTCTGGGGTCGGCAAATGATTACCAATGCAATTCGAGAGGTTACAAGTGCCCTGTTGTTGAATTGCTCTGGTCGTGTTTGTGCCTCAGCCAAAAGATCCTTATACCTCGGGCCAAAGATTCTGTAAGGCCTTGTAAACAGTTGTGTTACTTGTTACTTTTTGGTCGTGTTACATAAGGTAGCTGAACATTTATATTGCGCATTTTCTGTTCCTCTCAACAGAAATTGTGAAAGACACGACTCATTAGTGACCTAGCGTGGATCCAGATTCCAGAAGTCTGGGGTTCGATTCCAATCCAAGGCAGACGATGCCAGTGAGTAATTCCTATCGAAGATAAAGCACCTAAGGCGGCTAGAAACATGACTGGCCAACAGCCTTCGTAAGCCGAGGCCGAGAAAATGAAGTTGATAACAATTCGCAATCGTTGCCGCTTTTAGATTCGTTTGAGTAACAGACTTTATCTTCTGTCTGTCTCGGTTTATGTCTGTATGTCTGTCTATCTGTGTGTCTGTGTGTCTCTCTAACTGGACCGGTTATGGAGGAATTTCATCTATTCTTATTTTTCCCCGATTGCTAGTCTCTCTGTCTCTCTCTCTCAGTGTCAGTGGTTGTTTCTTCCTCTGTCTGTCCGTCTGTCTGTATGTATGTTTGTTTGTCTGTCTGTAATACTGTCTGTCAAATCCATCGTCCTATCGTCCTCATCCTTCTTCTATTATATCTCTGTTTCATCCACATGTCGTTCGGACAATGGCTATAATCTCCGCTTGCATCAAATTTGTTTTGGACGAAAATGAAATCCAATCCCTCCTCCCTGTCTTCCTCCCTCCCTACATTCCTCCCCTTCCTCCCTTTCTACCTTATTCTCTCCTTCCCTTCCTCCCTCCCTCCCTCCCTCCCTCAAAGGTTTGCAACCTCTCCGATCGTCTCCCTCTCTCTTGGACAGGACATTACCCGTCTCTCATTCGGTTTCCGCATCCCAAGTCTACTCCCTTCCCATTCGCTATTTTCCCATCTCTTCCCTACTTGGTCGCCCTCCCACCGGTCGCCTGACTATCGCTTTCCCTTCTCTGCCCCTCGTCCCTCTCAAACCGCCTCACCCACATTCCAGATTCGTCCTCTTCCTCCTCTCTCCGTCTGTTCCCCATCCTTCCTACCTCGTGCTCCTAACCGATTTCCCGGATCACCCTTTCTCTCCTCCCTCTGTAACCCTTTCTCTTCTCCCTCTGTCTATCTCTCCTCCTCTTTATCCCTCTCCTTCTTTCTTTGTCTCTTCTTCCTGTTTCCCTCCTATCTATTACTCACTGCTGTGTCTCACCTCAGCCGTTCTTCCCTCTGCTTCTATTCCGTATCATCGTTTCTCCGTTTTCTTTTCTTTCTCCGTCTGTTTCTCTGCCTACTTCTCTTTCACTCTGTTTCTCACGTGACCCTCTCCCTTAGTGTCCCTTCTTCTTCCTCGATCCTTCGTTCTTATCATACCCTTCCCTTCCTCATTCCTGTCTAGCTTCCAGTCTGTGTCTGTTTGTCTGTCTCTCTCGGTATCTGTCTGTCTGTCTCTGTCTGTCTCTGTCTGTCTGTCTCTGTCTGTCTGTCTCTGTCTGTCTGTCTCTGTCTGTCTGTCTCTTTCTGTCTGTCTGTCTGTCTCTGTCTCTGTCTGTCTGTCTGTCTCTCTCTTTACTCCTTACCTTCTCCGCAGTCCATCGTCTCTTCAACCTTCTCCTTCGGTCCTTCCTTCCTTGTCCTTTCTCCATCTACCCTCCCTCCTTCTTTCCCTCTTACCTTACCCTTACCTTCTGTCTTTCCTTCAGCTATTCACCCTCTCCCTCAGACTCTCTTCGCTCCTTCCTTGCTCTGTCTTTACTCCTTTCTACTCTTCCTCTGCTATTCACCCTTTCCTTCCGTCCTTCCGTCTCCCTGCATTCTTCCTTCTCTCCGTCCCTCTCTCCACCTCGCTCGCTCCTGCCTTCCCTCCATCTTTCTCCGTCCCAGCTCAGACTCATAATCTCGCCACCATTCCCTCACAATCAAATCTCCTCCCCTCTTCCGCAAACCCTCCTCCTCCTCCGCAGAGAATTAAATATTGGAATTGCAAATCGAACGGCCCATGAAAAATATATATTCACGTTATTATACATATACATATACGTATATATTTTATATTATATTTTGGCGTTCCATAACGTTATATATATATCTGATTAGGATTGTTGGGACTGTTATTAACTTGCAAATCTATGCTTGCTTTGTATATGTATATGCCAACAATTTGGGCGTGTCAATCAAATTTTATATATATATATATATATATATATACAAGGGACTGGCAGTGCGCTTGCTCGCTAACACACTTCGAACATGGATGTCTATATATACATATATATATATACACATGTATATATGTATATTTATATACAAGGTATATAATGAGAATGGATTCTAAAGGAATTGTTTATGAAACAGATGGGGGCCTCTCTTGGCTGATGCGGTGGGTATATGGTGGGGTTGGGTGGGGTGGGAGGGAAACTGCTACGATCATTCCTTGTACCCTTGCCTTCCGCGGTTTTGAGACAGGCGTGGCGATGTATGTCTGTTTGTCTGTCTGTATGTGTGCCCGTGTCTGAGCCTGTTAATAAGCTGGTTCCTGCGATGTATGCCCGTGCATGAGTGCCCCTGTGTGTCTGTCTGTCCATTTGTCCTTTGGATTATTCGGTTGCGCGAGAAGGATTAAATGTCAGACTAAATGACCGCCCTTTAGCCCT
Source organism: Norana najaformis (assembly GCA_964023275.1). Taxonomy (NCBI): domain Eukaryota; kingdom Metazoa; phylum Annelida; class Clitellata; order Crassiclitellata; family Hormogastridae; genus Norana; species Norana najaformis. Next base: position 11,678,280 of record OZ029924.1, on the reverse strand, counting down.
CCCTCCCTCCATCCTTTGCTCTTTTCGTCCTTCCTTCCATCCTTCTTTCTTCCCCTCCGTCCACCCAGATGCCACTCCCGTCGCAGTGGCCGGAAGGGTGGGACCGGGTGTCCGTTGGGCCACAGTCGGCCGTCGAGTGTTTTATATGTGAGCGAGGCTTTGCAGAGAGATATTCAATACACGACATGGCGGGAAGAATGTCCGGCCCGGCTTAGCTCCATTCTTCCCTCCGTTCCTCCCTGCCCCCATACGTTTCTCCTTCTCTCTATCCCTCATTTTCTACTCTCTGTTACCCTGCTCTCCCGTCCTGTCTCACTTCTTTCCATTTTCCCCTTCCCTTTTTCTCCCCCTGCCTTCTTCACTCCTTCCTACCTCGCTCTTTCCTTCCATCCCTTCCTCTTAGTGCTTTCCTTTCCTACTCCCTCCTTTCTTCCCTCTCTTCCCCTTAATTCCATTCCTTATTTTCTCCTTCTCGGGACAATCCCATTTTCCATCGCCTTGCACCCTAACTCTCTGACTTCTTCATCCATCCTGCGCTTTCCATTCTATTTTCTTTATGCGCATTATCTTTTTGTCCTATTTTCCCATCGATCTCCTCCCTAGCAATGCCTTCTAGTGTCCTTCTGTACCGCAAATCATCCTTCCCTACCTCATTCCTACTCTTTCCTTCCCTAAACGCCTTCTTCCTTTATATCCTCTCTTCCTATCTGTCTCTCATTCCTTGTTCTTTTCTACTTGTCCCTTATCGTCTGGTTACCTCTTTCTCTGCATTTCTCCGTTTTCTTCTTCCATCTCTGTTTCTTCGATATGTTCCAACCGTCTTTCCATCTCCAGCCTCCTCTCCTATTCTTTTCTTGATAAAAGAAAGAAAGCTACGTCGCGAGAACAAGGCTATTTACAGACGCTAGGTCAAAACAAAATCGATAGACAGGTGATATCAGATTTGGTTTAAGGGTCAGGCAGGCAGACGGTCGGACGACTGCGGTGGATGGTGCATAGAATTGAGACGGCGCAATAGATCAGAGAAACAGGAGGAATCAGCAGAGGATTTGTGGAAGAAGAGCGGTTTCAGTTTTGAGTGAAAAACCTATGCAGAGTTTGCAAGAGGTGCAGCGTTGGGGAGTTATTAGGATGGGTAAGTATTTGTGGTAGTTCTAGCGGGAGTTTATTCCAGAGGGCCGAAGCAGATAGGGCTATTCAAGGATTTCCATATTTTAGGGATGAGATAACGGAATGGAGGAGAAGTGTTATGGCGGAAGAGGTGTGGGTTGGATTGTAAATAACTGACGAAGACAGAAGGGTTGGGAGAAGTAGGCAAGTGATAGGACTCTGTACTCAATTTGTTCAGGTATTTTAAGCCTGTGAAGTGATTTGAAAACAGGAGTGATGTGATTGTACTTGGGGTTTTGGTGACGTCTCGAGCGAGAGCATTCTGGATATCATGATATCATTTATTTGGGTGTTGCCTACATTCAGGAAAAGTGAGTTGCAGTGGTCTATGGATGTGGCGATGGTAAATGCAGTTTTGAAGTCAAGCATGGAGCCGATTTTGCGAAGGTCACGGATATGCGTGAAGCACATGTGGAAAAAATAGGTGACATGATCGAAGAAGCTGAGGTTTTGGTAAAAAAATTACCTAGGTCGCGGGCAGGAGAATGTTTGTCCATGGAAACCTAAATATATACAGTGTGTATCCATCTCTCCATCTCCATGTCCCAGATGCTACTGATATCTACTGATATATACTGGATAATCTGGATAATCCTTTGCATGGCTCTACGAATGTTCCTCTCAATGTTCATCTGAAAGTCCTATCGAATGTCCGTTTGAATGTCCCTCTAAATGTCCCTTTGAATTTGTGCATTTGAATGTCTTGTTGAATGCCCCATTAAATGTTCCTTTAAGTGTTCCTTTCTGAACGCCTTTTGTGTCGCGTGACCGGGTTATTGACATCTGCTAAGGCTTGACGCGGTCAACACGTGACGTGAACGTGACACGCGGACGGGTAAGTCGTGACACAGAAAGGCCACTGGGTTTTCTAACGCAGTCGACATCTTGGGACATTTTCTGCATGACATAAATTCTTGCCATGTGCCATCTTTGGCGCATGGCAATTCTGGCGCCTGCCTTCTTGCCCAAACTGTTACGCGATGTGATATACGATGCGATGCGTTGTTATGATGTGTGATGCGGTCTCTTGGAGTTGTTTGATGCTGGCGAAAACAGTGAAGTTAAGCAACGTTGATCACGGTTATCTGAGTGACCATCGGTGGGATATCACATCACCTGGCGCCTGCTGTAGGCCCTGCTCAGCCCACCATCCTTACGGGGTTTGTAAATGAGTGCCAGCACAAATAAAAAAGTTAGAATGGAGTCCAGTTGTTGTCGATACTTAGCATATGAGAAGATTGTATACGTTAAAGCAAGTTTGTTGCCATTACTTGCTTTACTTTATCTTTTAACTGGTTGCGAATGTGATGAAACGATGTGGTGCACCGTGAGGTGACTTTAGGTTCTGTAGGTGATTTATTGGGAACTTCTTATAGCGCAAGTTCTTACTGTATAACGGCCTCGGCTATTATACTAGACCGAATGAGTAGCCTAGATATGAAGTAACCTGCATGGACATATGCATATATGCATACACAATCACATGCATGTACATGCTCATACACATGCACACACGTGCGCTACATACACACATATATACATATACAGAGACAGAGATGCGGGTCATTTTTGTTTCATTTATGAATTATTGATGTACATCTATCATCGTATAGGTTCCGCTGTCAGTAACACGTAATATATACACCTGTATATATATATATACACGTAATATATATATATACCGATATAGGTATATAATATTCTATCCTCGCAAGTGCGAAGATGGTGACGTCGGAGCAGTCAGTTGGTCACGTGGTCGTATGATGGCGTTGGTGTTTCTGCTTTTGCTGTATACGTCAGTTCGCTTTCCTTCCTTCCCTCATTCCTTCCTTCCCTCCTTCTACTCAAAGAGAAACAAATGGACTTGTAATGAGAATTAATGGAGTCGCATGTTTCAGTCCAACTCTGCCTCCCATGTCTCTCGCACACAGGGCCTCGCACCGCATTAATGCCAGATAGATCCTAATGATGCCAGTCCGTCCGTCTGTCTGCCTGTCTGTCTGTCTGTGTATATGTCTATTCGTCCGTCCGTCAGTCCGTCTGTCTGTCTGTCTATGTGTATATGTCCGTCCGTCCGTCCGTCTGTCCGTTTTTGCCTGCCTGTCCGTCTGTCTATATGTGCAAATTTCCGTCTTTTCTGAACTGTCTTTCTGTCTGTTCGTCTGTTTGTCTTTCTGTCTGTCTGTCTATGTATATGTATATGTATATGTATATGTCTGCCCGTACTTCCGTCCATCCATCCATCCATCCATCCATCCGTCTGTCCGTCTGTCTGTCCATCCATCCATCTGTCCATCAGTCCTTCTGTCTGTTCGGGCGTCTGTCTGTAAGTCTGTCCGTCCTTAATTACATCAGTTCTGGATGAGTTCTGAATTCGTCTTGTCCGGATGACCGCCTGGAGAAGGAATGGACGCTGTTTAAATTCCCGTTACTGGTTGTAATGGTTGACAGTAATTCTTTTTGCACTGACTGACCCAACAACGAATTTCTTGTTATCTCACTTCTGCGGCACCGGGATGGAGGGAGGCAGAGAGTGAGACGGAGGAACGGAAGGACAGAGGGACGAAGAGAAGGAGGGACAGAGGGACAGAGGGATGGAGATACGGAGAGACAGAGAGACGGAGGAACGGAAGGACAGAGGGACGAAGAGAAGGAGGGACAGAGGGACAGAGGGATGGAGATACGGAGAGACAGAGAGACGGAGGAACGGAAGGACAGAGGGACGAAGAGAAGGAGGGACAGAGGGATGGAGATACGGAGAGACAGAGAGACGGAGAGACAGAGAGACGGAGGGAAGGAAGGACAGAGAGAATGAGGGACGGTTGGACAGAGGGACAGAAATACAGAGGGTTGAGAGACGGACCGACGGCCGTAGATGCCAACTGAGTGAAGCGACTTCTTTGGTAGGAGCCGAAGCAAAAGACCAACTTGGGGTAGAAAGTCCGGGAAATCGTAATCGTAATCTCGAGATTTCTACAGCGCCTAAAGAAAGCCACGTCACGGGGACCAGCTTATTCGCAGGCTCTCAGTCAAAACCAAATGAATAGGCAAAAGGGGTTCGGTTCCAGGTCGAGTTCCAAAAATCGGGCAGAGAGACAGCGTGGCAGTTACGGTGGTTGATGTTTGGGATTGGAGCGGAAAGAGAGATAAGAGGAAGAAGGGGAGACAGGATAGGATCCGTGAAAGGGGAAACAGGAAAGGGATTATTAGATATACAAGAAAAGGGAGGGTAGAAAGTCAGGGGAAGGTTAGAACTGGAAAGGAGAGCAAGGCAGAGAGGAAGTCAGTGGAAGGAAAGGAGGGAGACATGGAGCAGGGTAGGGTAGTACGTCTGGGATGGAAGGAGAACAAGAATGGGGTGGGGTTTAGAATTGCGGAGAAGGATGGAATGATGAAGGACGGCAGAGGGAATTCGTGAGTGGGCGAAGGGACAAAGAGAGCAGCGTGGAGTAGGAAGGAGGGAGGGAGGGAGTGAGGGAGGGGCAGACGATGGAGTAAAGGAAAATCGATTAATGTTACTCTCGTATGATAAGGCATGCGTTGTTCTTAGGGCTATCTCTGTCTGTCTGGGTGTGTGTCTATGTCTGTCGTTGTTCGTCTTAGCCATCTGTCTGTCTGCCTATCTGTCTGTATCTGTCTGCCTTGTCCATCCATCCATCCGTTGCCTGTCTGTCTGTCTGTCTGTCTGTCTTTCATTTATTAGCTGAGCTGTGCCTCTTACTGATACCAGGAAGTATGTTAAACAAAGCCGCCTGTTCTTAAAATTAATATCTGGGCGGCAGCAGACACTTCAGTGCCAAAGCGATACTCGTCCAAAAATAAAGCACAATAACTGAGTCAGACAATCAGACATATAGTGCACCACGCTAATAATAGTATTGTCTGACACTGTATCTGACACAGTATTTACATATGAATATAGGCATGCATGTACTGTATGTTTGTAGTTATGTATATAAGTGTGCATATGTATGATTGCTTGTGTCTATGTATGTGTGCATAAAAGGAATGTTTGTTGGTATGTATGTATGCATGTATGCATGTATGCATGTATGTATGTATGTATGCATGTATGTATGTATGTATGCATATATGTATGTATGTATGTATGTATGTATTTATGTATGTATGTATGTATGTAAGTTTGTATGTATGCATGTATATATGTAGTATCCATGTAGTTATCCATGTGTCTACGTATACGTACATACATGAATATACCTTGGACATTCTCTTCGCTTGTTAAGACTCATTTATTTAAATCCTGTGGACTGCCAGGTTCCCAGCTCATTTGAAGGGTTCCTAAAATGCGCTCTACAAAAGCACAGATACATACATACATGTGTGTAGATGTATCTAGACACTTAATAAAGCGTGTTTTGTGCCGTGCAGAGTATTTTTGTGGTAATTGTCTGGTATTAATTGCCATTTTGTGTGTTTCTTAATTCTGACCACAGTACAGTTTGTGAACAGCATGAGAGATGGAACGAGGGAGCGAGGGAGCGAGGGACAGCGCATGCGTGATGTTATAAATCTGAAGCCGAGTTAAAGAATAGAGGGGCATCAGAGGAACAGACGGATATGTTGTGCTGCTGTAGTCTTCGGCAGGAAGAAGAAGAAGAAGAAGAAGAAGAAGAAGAAGAAGAAGAAGAAGAAGAAGAAGAAGAAGAAGAAGAAGAAGAAGAAGAAGAAGAAGGAGAACGATTTGAATTGCTAACGAAATGCATTGCAAAATAAAACGACGAACATCATTTATATATATATATCCATGCTGTATCTGTACTATAATACTATATATACACCATATTCATACTATATATACAATATTATGTACATGGTATATATATTTATGTTGTATCCATACTACAGTACTACATAAACATCATATTCATGCTATAGATACAATAATATGTACATGGTATATATATATATTCATCCTATATTGTACATATATGTAATTGCATTGTATATACATGCGTGTATGTAGACCTATGTATAGCGGCATTGTACGTGTATATCCTGAATATATACATGCTAGCATTTTATACAAATTATATTAAAGGAAAGATATATCCGCCTAAACACAATATAAACTAAATATATATAAGACAAGAATATATATGCTTTGTTTTCTGAGTGCATATATACACATATATGCATATTATACATGATGTATGAAACGGAGTATATATATATATATGCATAAACTGAATAAAGGTCTGAAATATAAAGGATCTATATATCTTATTTCATAAATAAGTTGTAAGTTATATATACATATATGTATATTATTTAGGGTATATATTAAATGGAATAATTTTGCTTCAACTCGCTATATATATAAAATATATATATATATATATATATATATATGAAGAAAGATGTATATGGGTTGTTCTTGTGCGTGCTGCAGTGTTTACTAACAGGTCCATTTTGGAAGGAAAAGGGAGCAGTTTCCATTGAGATCTACGTCGTCTACACTTCTGTAGAAAGATTAAATGGATGCGAAAATCGGCCCATGGACTTCCTTAGAATAGTAATTGGCCGAGAATTCAGGCTGAGCACGCAGTTTAATCGTCTGTAGAACAGTAGAATGGAAGCCGATTGGTTGGAAAGATCTCTGTATATTTATGCAGTGATGGGTCAAAGAAATTTACAAGTAGTTTTACTTCAACTATGTTTGAACTACTTTAAATATTGTAGTTAGTAAGAAGTTTTAGAAAAAGTAGTTCTGTACTTTTGTGACTACTACATGACGTAAGATGGGAAATGAGTTGCTTGTTTAATTGATAATTAATAGTCAGCTTAAAATAAAACAGCAGGCGACATTCTTTAAGTAATGTTTGACCTATGATTCTAAAAGCTGAAATACAACCTAACAAGCAAATGTTCCCACCTGTGACAGAAATCTAATTTGAGAGACCGGATACATGTTGGTAAGTATGCAACTGAAAACTCTCTTATGCTGAAAAGTAGTTGGAAAATAATATTTAGCTATAAATTGAAATATTGTATGCCTAGTTTAACTACTGTTTAAGGCAATTTTGAAAAAAGTAGTGACTATTTTTTGAACTCCTTAAAGAGTACTTTATTCTACTATGCTAGTTATCTACTGTCCATCTCTTTATTTAGGATCTTGAGCAAGTCTTTAATGCACAATTGCTCAGCATCGATTTATGCCTGTAACTAGATTTAGGCATAACAATTACTATTCGTTATATTAGTTCTCTGTTTTATAACAGTCAGCTGTCTGATCAGTATCATTGCCAATTTGCCTTTATTCATTTATATATTTCTTATATATTTCTTATATAATAATTTCGTATACAGTATTTTTATATATGAAATAAAAGAGGCCGACAAGATAGTCTAATTCTTCCTGCAAGGGTATATAATACTGTATATAACATTTCAATATAAATATATTTATTGCAGACCTAAAATATGTATTTATGCATTTATGGAAGAGGCAAAAAGCGGTACTTTAAGAGGTACTTTTGAATCCCTCTCAAACGCATTTATTGCCTATCTATATAAAGACTAAATAGGAACAGTATACTTCGTTTTGCATGCATTTGCCGTTGAACAGAACTCCACGACCTGTTACGCGCCGAGTGTCGCGTCCGTTTGTTATTGCCAAGAAGTCGGCAGCGCTGACTGCGGCGCTGATTTCCAAGTTAATTGGGTCGTGGTCGTTCGTTCGTTCGTCCAATTGCCACGAACAGTCGCCGTCGGGTCTTTACAACTGGCGTCCTGGGTCCAGCACCGAAGTCTATGTGGACGCCGACTTAATGTCGAGATCCTGGCTTAAGCGCGGATATGGTCCATCGCCTGCGTGAGGCGACTGGCGAGTGCAACAGTTGACATCGTTAGGTCTAATTAATGAAGCGCCGACTGTAGACCGAATGGTCTGTGGGCAGGTCACGTGACCGGCCTGCTGAGACGGCTGTTCTTTTGCGCGTCGCTCTGGTTATGTGTATGAATGTGTGTGTGTGTGTGTGTTAGTATGCGTGTGTTTATGAATGTGTATCAACGTGAATGTGTGAGTGTACGGTCGTATGTGTGTATGCATGGGTGTAGGTATGTGTATGAGGTTCTCCCTCTGCCCATTCCTCTTCCGCAAGCGCTTGAAACCGTATTATTCCCCAGTTCTGCGACATCTGGCCGGGAGCGCCTCTGATGAGGCTAACTTGCAGTGGCGCTTTATAAATTTCTGATTGCAATTACAATTACAGTTATGTGTGTAAGTACGTGTTTTTGTATGTGTGCATATATTTGTGTGTCTTTAACGTTTTCAACTGAAGTTGAACCTCAGTTGAACTGGTAGACAGCGTGCTTCAAATGCAAATACTACTGTATTTGATGCTGCAATCCTTCCAAAGGTCAGAAGGGCACACACGACCAAACGACAGAGCATCGAAGGTGCTGAGCAATTGTGCGTGAAGAATTGGCTCAACATCCCTACACTGTAATCGCCCTGGGGAGGCTCGAAGTCGCCCTCTCCACGCTAGCGTGCCCCACTGCATTTGAGAGATTCTACAAGGAGCTATATAAATAGCTATCTATCTAATCGATCTATATATCTAGAAATTAAGATATATGTATATATAGATGGATGGATGGATGGATGGATAGATGATAGATGGATGGATGGATGCATGCATGGGTGGATGTATGGACGGATATATGGATGCATGCATGGATGGACGGATGTATGGACGGATGGATGGATGGATGGATGGATGGATAAGAAAGACAGACAGACTGATGGACGGACGGACGGACGGACAGACGGACAGATAGACAGGGACAAGCAGACTGAAAGACTGACTTACAGAGATAGACAGACAGGTAGACAAATACGTCAAAACCCGCCACTGATCGAACCCCAGCCCAAGCAATCTAGTCGATTCACACCCCGGAATTTGCTGCCAAGGCTGCACAATCCAGTTTGTCGTCTCTCGCAGCTTAACAACTTTTCAGACAGCGCCTAATTCGAGCACTGTTCTCACTTCGCCAATGCAAAATTGCGTCCAAGGCTTTGTCGATAGGTTTCTTTTATTTACGAAAAATAGTTGTCTATTCCAAAACAAAGAGACTCTGAAGGGACCGCGGAGGCTGTAACCCCCACTTGCCTCGTTGCCGCGTGCCTGCTCCGCGAAGACGAGTTTGATTAAGGAAAGCTGCGAAGCAGACCGACTCCATTACATCGCGGCAAGAAAGGATTTAGCGGATGATTCAGCGGGATCCCAAGATGCACTATGACAACGGTTGCCATGCCTATGATGCAGATATTGGCGGTCGTATTTCGTGACCAATCAGATTCGGACGACGCTAATTGGTTAACGAGATTTGTTTATAAATGCGGGGACAACGGCAAATGTTTGAGTAAGGAATTGTTTTCGACGATAGAGGTCGTTTGTTTAGCGAGCATTGCGCTCTCACCAATCTCTTTTCTTTTTCCCAATATGCGTTCACCGGTTCGCGTTCCGATCATGGCTTATTGCGGAGATTTGAATCTCGGGATAGCGTGGTCTGTACACGGGGTTCTTAAATGGCGTGGCGCCCATTTAAATGGGCAGCAGTGGTGAGTTTATTGAGCGCCTCTGTTGAGTTTATTCTCTAAGAGGCGCTTTATAAATCCAAATTACAATTACAGTTACAGTGGTGAAGGATTTCACCCGATAAATTCATTGAAAAATGAGCAGGGTCGAGTCCACGCATACGGTCTCTATAGAAAAACGTACATTAATATACTATAATACCCCGCAGAACGCTATCACCTTGTGCATTTATGGGGCTATAAGGATGTACTGCCGCCACCGTAGGTTCTGGTTCCCTTCTGGTTCCCTTCTGGTTCCCTTCTGGTTCCCTTCTGGTTCCCTTCTGGTTCCCTTCTGGTTCCCTTCTGGTTCCCTTCTGGTTCCCTTCTGATTCCCTTCTGGTTCCCTCACTTTTTGAAGACTTACTGTATCTTCCAACGGATTACAGTTTTGACTGCGGTTTCACATAAAGAGACCATCGAATGATGCCTTATGCAAAAAGATAACTGCGTTGTAGAAGTCGAAACTTGACGGATTTAGGTACAGGTTAAATTCTGCCAGACTTTCAGGCTTTGCTCGTTGCAAGTATTATTATATAATAATAGTATGCAGAGTTTACCAGCCTCTTTCGGCTGCCAGAACCGTTGACACCGGCCTTTCTTTATAGATCACCTGACTGCCATGTGCTGATGGTAGCCTACTAATAAATAGTTCCATTGTTTCAAGACATTGTATGCCAGCCAGGGCCGTTGACGTTGACCCTAGCTTGCTTACAATTCTTTCTACATTTTATGCGCTGAAAGAGTGAAAATTACGAGCATGTAGCATCTGAATAAAATTATTTAAGGAGTCTAAGTGAAGCTTTGTCCATATTATGATCGGAATTGCTTAATTAAAGCAGTTTAGCAACATCGCGTCTCTGCAACGGATGTAGTAAATGTAAAATGTAAATCTACATGTTTTTCTATAGCGACCGTATGGCCTTGACCCTGCTCCTGCTCATTTTTCAGTGAATTTATCTGGTGAGATCCTTCACCACCGCTGCCCGTTTGAATGGGTCCACGCCATTTAAGGTCCTCTTGTATATAGGGACCGTGCTAGCCCGAGATTCAAACCTCTGAAATGTAGCCACTATCGGTATGCGAACCGGCATTCTCACGCACAGAGACGCTTTAGTGTGCAGTGTTCCTTTTGCCTGACATCAACCTTGATATACCTAACTTTACCTTATCTTAGCTTACCATTCATTGCAATAATTTGCAACTTAAATGTTATCTATATATATGTATGTCTATCTGTCTGTCTGTCTGTCTGTCTGTCTATCTATCTATCTATCTATCTATCTATCTATCTATCTATCTATCTATCTATCTATCTATCTATCTATTTATCTGTCTATCTATCTGTCTGTATGTGTCTTTAGTGTGCAGTGTTCCTTTTGCCTGACATCAACCTTGATATACCTAACTTTACCTTATCTTAGCTTACCATTCATTGTAATTTGCAACTTAAGTGTTGTTTCCCTGCCTTTGTAGGTATGCATGCATTCGTATGTCTGTCTGTTTATCTACCTATCTACCTGTCTATCTATATATATGTATGTATATCTGTCTGTCTATCTATCTATCTATCTATCTATCTATCTATCTATCTATCTGTCTGTCTGTCTGTCTGTCTATCTGTCTGTATGTGTCTGTCTGTCTGTCTCTATATTTGTGTATATATATATGTATTTCTATTGTGCCTGCCTTCCAGTGTGCCAGTTCTTCTTTTCTTCGTCTTTCCCTCTGTTCTCCTCCTCTCCTGCCTGTCATTGTAACTTTCTCTGTATCCATGCCTCCCTCTCCTGCCCCAATCCAGCCGCAGTCACTAGTCATCTTACTTACTTACCCTAGTACTTATCTCTCGAGCAAAAGATGCAACGGACATTGAATGATTGGATGCTCAGGCAGTCTGTTACTCTGCCTAAGCCATGCTATCCTGTCATCCTTTATCCTCCTCTTTACCTCAATATCTCCCTCCATCCTCTGTCATCGTTTCCTTTCTATATTCCTCCTTCCTTTCACTGTATATTCCTCTTCTTGTTCCCGGCCTTTCCTTCATCCTGTTTCTCACACTTCCTGCCTTCCTCTCATTCTTCTTCCACATTCTCTGTTTCTCATCCTTAAACCCATTCTCTTCTGTCTTCCTCCTCTTCGTTCGTCCACATCCTCATCCATGCAATTCCGCGTTTTTTCCATCGTTCGTCCATCCAACCTTCCATCCACCCATCAATCCACCCCATCTCACCATCCATCAATCCATCATACATCCATCCATATATCTCGTTCCTTCACTGACCCGATTTGACCTTCGTTCTGGACTTAGCCGTTCAAGGGACTCGCTTCCTAGCCCTTCCTTTGCCCCTTTAGTTCCCTTCTCTTCCAGCCGCCTTCCCTCTACTCCTCTGTCTCCCCATCGCATCTCTGAGACGCGGAGATGCTTGGGCACGCCGACAATATTTAACGGCTGGACCATCAGGCCTTAATGGAACGATATGTCGACTGTGCTGTCCCGGACGCAGACGTCTCTTCCTCTGTCCGCCTCCGTACCTCTCTGTCGGTCTGCGTGTTTCTGTCCATCCTTCTGTCTCTTGGTATGACTCAGCTTCTGTCTCTGCCTCTGTAACTGCTTCTGTCTCTGTCTTTGTCTCTGTCCGTGCCTCTGTCTTAGCCTCTATATCCTGCTCTATGTCTGCCTCTTTGCGTCTGTCTTTGTG
>OZ029924.1:11402313-11665799 GCA_964023275.1 Norana najaformis | reverse complement strand
ATTCCTGTCGCGAAAGCCTGAGCCTGCCCCAGGAGAGCTTACATCGAGATATTAATCTCCTTGACTAACATTACTGCCCTAAAATCTGCATATAATCTCTCGCACGAGATAGCGTGGCCCATTTTTACAATGAACACAAAAGGAGTTTCCTTTTCTTTTTGTATTAAAATCTTCCCTTTCAAAGAACAAAAGTTATCGCCTTCATATGTCGTTTCCATCTGAACCGGTCAACAGCTACCACATCTAAGACTGAATTGCAACTTACTAACTCAAAATCTATATATAGACGTATTTACACACACACACACACACACACACACACACACGGACGCACACCTACACATACGCACACACACGCACACACACGCACACACGCACGCACGGCCCATTGGCCTCTACCTGCTTATCAACAACTGAACTCCCAAACCGCACACGCTCATTGCTTCCCAGCCAAAATAAAATCGGAAGGAAGGTAAGGTAGGGTTCAGTTCCAGGTCAAGATCCAAACGTTAAGCAGCAATACAGACAATCAGACGGCTACGGTGGGTGGTCGATTTGCTGGCGATGACTTATTCACATTTTGATCAATCTCTTAGTTGCTCACTCGCTCACATGTAGGCTTAATCGATGTGATGAATATATATATATATATAGACTATATATATAGACTATATATATATTCATCATATAGATAGTATATATGTATACATAATCATTATATCGATTAGGCCTATGTATGACCTGGAACTGAACACTAGCTAACCGTCCTACCGATTCTATTTTGACTGAGCGTCTATAAATAAGCCGAATCCCGCCACTTAGCTTTCCTTGGGCGCTGTAGAACCCTCGAGATTACGACCAATTGATTTTAAGTTCATCTTCGCCCAAAGTTAGGGTCGCCAACTGAGAAAGGTCAACACTAGTTCTGCTGGTATAATTTGTTAAGTTTCTCGTCGTGGCTAAATAGCGTGGCCGTGTTTCGCGCCTTAAAGAGGTTCTCTAAAGGCGCTTCATAAATACCCAAGTACAGACACACATATTTTACCCCTTGTAAACTTTCGGATTCCCGATGACGCTAACAACCCCGATATTTACCCTCGACACACCATGCAGTAGGCCGCTTCGAGCAGTATATGTACATATTGTATGTTATAAGTGTGTATGGATGTATTGTATGTATGCATGTAAGTGTGTATGCATGTATTGTATGTATGCATGTAAGTGTGTATGCATGTATTGTATGTATGTATGTATGTGTGTATGCATGTATTGTATATATGCATGTAAGTGTGTATGCATGCATGCATACTCAGCATTGGCGCATCTGCATGCTACTTCAAACTGTGTTTTTGCAAGGATGTTATTATTATTTCTTATGTAATGACTAAGAAACGATCGAAGGCGCAGAGCAGTTTCGAGTGGACTCGTATCACATCTGTTTCCATAAAAACACGCATACCTACATAATACATATAGTGATTATATACATATATATGTATGAAACTGTATATTATTATAGATATATGAACATTTATATCTATACATATGTAGAATAATATAAGTACGTATATATACGAAGATGTGCATATATATATATATCCGTGTGTGGTCATATACATGCATGAATGTATGCTTCTGAACTTTAATGCATATAGATATACAGGACCGGTTGTATTAGTGCATATATGTTATGCATAGATATAGAGAATGTATTGATAGACATATACACTTACGTGCGTTCGTGCGTGGCCCTAATGAGCTGGACATGGCGTTTGTCCCAGTGGACGAGCGAGGGAATAAATTCATTAGGTGTCGAAGTCGTAAAGGCGATCGCTGGTGGCAGGCGAAGAAGGCGGGGGACGGGGGTAGCGGTCGATCTCGCGAGGGCAGTCGAGAAAGGGGTCACGACCCATGGGGGACTGGGCGAGGCAGGCACGGAATGGCAGAAGGGAGTGGCAGGGAGGTAGGGAACGATGCTGACAGAAGGAGAGATGGTTGGAAGCGTGTTCTGATGAGTGAAGGAGTGGTTGGATCAAATGGTGGATGGAAGGAGTGGTTGGATCGAATGGTGGATGGAAGGATGGATGGATGGAAGGATGGATGGATGGGTGGGTGGGTGAGTGGGTGGATGGGTGGGTGGATGGATGAGTGGATGGATGGATGGCTGGAAGGATGGATAGATAGATGGATAGATTGGTGGATGGATGGATGGAAGGATGGATGGATGGGTGGGTGGGTGAGTGGGTGGATGAATGGATGGAAAGGTGGGTGGGTGGATGGATGGATGAGTGGATGGATGGCTGGAAGGATAGATAGATAGATGGATATATTGGTGGATGGATGGATGGTTGGATGGGTGGATGGATGGATAGGTGGATGGATGGGTGGGCGGTGCGAGTGCATGGGTGGAGATACTGAATGAAAGAGAAATGTAGGCAGCAAGTGCTAGGAAGTATGGGCAGGTGCGATGGAAGGAAGGAAGGAATTTCTGGTGGGAGGCATGAAACGGCAGCAGTTGGTTATGGAAGACACAGAGAACTAGAAAGACATACAGATTGGCAGGGAGGCTACAGTTATATAGTTATATATATATATCGAGAGAGAGAGAGAGAGAGAGAGAGAGAGAGAGAGAGAGAGAGAGAGAGAGAGAGAGAGAGAGAGAGAGAGAGAGAGAAACAGACAGAAAAAGACAAAAAGAAAGAGCGAGAGATAGAAAAAGAGACGGAGAGACAGAGAGAGCATGAAACATAGAAAGGAGAAAACAGAGAGATAAAGACAGAAAGAAAGAAAGAAAGAAAGAAAGAAAGAGAAAAGAAAGAGCAAGGACAAGAGGCAGAAGTGGGTATAAGGAAGGAGAAAGGGGAGGAGGAGCAGAAGGATGCGACCAGTTGTCATCAATCGCAGGATTAGGAGCGTCTCGAGATGAGTGGAAAAGAGAGGGAAAGGGATGAAGAGGCGGGTGTGGAATGGTGAAGGATGGAGGGAGAGCAGGGAAAGGAGGAAGGGGTCGAAGATGAAACCAACGGGGTCTTTACTCATTCGGACAACAATGTCATATGCCAGTAGCCGTAGCGATGCGGGACATGGCATCAAGATAAAAACCACACAGACATTACTCAAGATTTACAAAGAGAAAGAGAGAGAGAGGGAGGGAGAGAGAGCGAGAGAGAGAGAGAGCGAGAGAGAGCAAGAGAGAGGGAGAGAGAGAGCGAGAGAGAGAGGGAGGGAGAGAGAGAGCGAGAGAGAGAGAGACAGAAAGAGACAGAAAGAGGGAGAGAGAAGGGGAGGAAGAGAGAAAGAGAGAGGGGGAGACACAAACATCACACACATACAAAGAGACATCCTTTTACATGGAGACACACATACAGGCACAGATTCGCACACTGGCTGAAACTCACATACGTCGTGACTGAGCTTGAATTCATGTTTCTATAGCGCCAGTCTCAACTTAACTTATTTTCTCTTATCTTTCCTTAGTATCTTAACTTACCTTACTTCTAACTTTCTCTTACCTTACAATACCTTATTTTCTCTTACATTACTATGTTTTCTTTTACATTGCCTTATATTCTCTGTTACATTTACTTCTTTTCTCTTACCTTACATTATTTTCTCTTACCTTACATTATTTTCTCTTACATTTCCTTCTTTTCTCTTGCCTTACATTATTTTCTCTTACCTTACATTATCTTCTCTTACATTTCCTTCTCTTCTCTTACCTTACCTTTCTTCTCTTACCTTATCTGACCATTTTTTCTCTTACCCTACTTTCAATTATTTTTTCTCTTACATTACCTTACCTCTTTATGTAATTTTGTCTTGTAGTTCTCATGGGTAGCAGCTATGTTTGCCAGACGCGTAAGCACTCCCTCCTCACTGGTTCATCCGGGTACCTGTCCAGCTCCGTTGCTTCGAAGACCTCAATTGGATCGCCCTCGTGCCCCTGGAGGATTCGCGTCGATCCAGGCCAGATGATCAACATCACCCTGCTCAACTTCGTCTCCGTGTCAACAACTTCTGGTTCCTCCACGGAAGTCCTCGCCACTTCCGGTTCCGGTTCGGCGACCGGAAATAGCAAGCCGGGCGAGCTGTGCTATGACGTAGCGGTCATACGCGAAGGCGCCAACAAGCGGAGCGTGACGGCGTGCGGCAGCGAAGCGCGCATGCGCAGCGTGTACGTTTCCGCCGGAAGTACGGTCGACGTCGAGTTTTCCGTCCGGAATGTCATCTCATATCCGGCGCCAACACCTAGCGTCCAGTTTCTGATCCACTACGAGGGTAGAGTATTGATCAGTCGATCGTTCTATCCATCGATCATTTGATCATAGTCGACCTTAATTGAGAATATTTGATAGTAATCGATCATAATTGATAACAATCAATCGATCTTTAAATGAGATCGATAGATAAATATATAAGTGGATATATTTATCTATTCATCCATCATCTATCCGTGTCCTTCCATCCATCCATTCATTTACACATCCATCCATCCGCCCGTACATTCAATCATCTATCCACCTACTCATCCACCCACCCATCCATTCACCCATCCACATCCATCCCGTTATCCATCTACCATCCAACCATCCATCCACGCATCGATCCATTCATCCATCCACGCATCCATCGATCCATCCCTCTCCATTCTTTTCTTCCAGCGGTGGGTTGTGCGACCCTGACGACCCCAGTCGGAGCAACGGTGACCCGTGACAAGGACACGATGACCTTCAAGTGCAACGTCAGCGGAGATTCGTGGTCACTGACCTGTGACGGCAGCAAGTGGATCGGAACGATGAGCAACTGCACCACGCAAGCCAGTAACTAGCTTTATAATGAATCAACTGATGAATAAATAAACAACAGATTAATTAAATAACTAACTAACTAACTAACTGATTAACTGCTTAATTAATTTACTGATTAATTAATTACTTAATTTAATTAATAAATTAGTAAATATCTTAGAAAATAAGTAAAAAGGAAACTAAATATTAAAATAACTAAAAAAGAAATTAAATAAATAAAAATAAATAAGTATAAACATATGAAATTAAATAAATCAGAAAAGGGCAGACAGAGAATTGAGTGAGTAGATGAAATAAATATCTATACACATTTTATTTATTTTGTTTTAGACCATGTTTGGAACAGTGAAGACATCTTTGGGCAACCTGGATTTCCTCTCGGTTAGTTACTTAAGTAAAGTAAAGCTCCCATTTCCCATAAGGAACGTAGGGAGACGTTCATTTAGTTTTCTTAAGCCCTTGAGCCGGCAATGGACTAATCTCAAGATCCTGGACACGGGGGCAGTGCATCGCAGGACTTGCCGTTTACTTCCCAGCATACGCCGGTACCAAATTATACTGCTTGTTAATAGAGGCACGAGTGGTCATTACACGGAGTCGAATCCGCAACCGCATGATCATTGACCAAAAGCGTTACCGATAGACCACCATAGTTAATTATTTCCTTGTATACATCTGAGACATTTTCCCTTGCCTTGCCTTCCCATTTCATTTCCCTGCCTTCCATTACATTGCCTTCCCTTGCCATCCATTCATTTGCGTTACCTTCCCTGCTTTGTCTTACCTTCCATCCCTTTTAAGGAGTGGAGCTTAGTATTATGAACTTCACTCGCCAACTGCATTAGGATGGAGTTAACAAATTAATAGTTAAGTTTACTGTTTGCTTATATTATTTATATTAATGTATTACTATAGTTGTAACGTTATTCATTTTCTAGTAAAAGACATTAAATTTTCCAAATTTTCCTTATCTTGCTAGGTAGATACCACGAAGCAGGACTTACAGAATTTACTAAGATTTTAAAAAATATTTCTAGCATTTTTAGATGCTGTTATCGGAAAAGAATTAGGAAAGAATTTTTCAGATAGTTTCAGTTCATTAATTCATTGTTGAATTCCTTCTTTAAAATATTAGTTTATTCTTCTTATTTTCAAATGTTAAAATATGAACTGGTATTTCTGTTTCCTTTTCCCCATCTTTATACTTTGATAATTCTGCTCAATGGTCGTTGAAAAGTTTAATCCCAGCTTTTAAAATTATTTTTTGGATATTTCTTAATCTAAAGTCATTTAAAAAACTTTCTGTTTTGGTCTCTTGGTCTGAAAATATACTTTAAAACCTGAGAAGCTGACTAAAGGGTATGGAGTTTCTTTATATGAATGGGGTTACTATGATAATTTAAACTTGCCTAAACAGGCGTGGCAATATCAGACTTGCTTGAATTTTATTCCGTCGTCAGGTATTTTGATTGTCGTGGCGGTGGGTGTGGCCTTGGGTGTCTTTCTCGGTGGAACGCTTCTCCTATTGGCCAGCATGCTAATGAGAAGGTGAGTCACCATTCCATTGACTTCTAAAGCGCCGACGATATCAATCAGTCGATCAGGACGACGACGATGGTGAAAGCGATGATGAATGAGATGATGAAGGCGAAGATATAGGTGACGAAGATAAGGATGATGATGAAGAAGAAGAAGTCCCTCGTTCTGGAACAGTCTCCCTTTAAACATTCGTACTTTTCCACTTAGTTTAACTCAATGTTCATTCTCTGTTAACTTGAAAACGCACTTGTTTAGATCGGTAGGATAGCCGTGTCATCAGCGCTTTTGAGAGGTACTTGAAGAGCGCTATATAAGTGTTTGTTACATTACATTACATTACATATATTACATTACATTACATTACAAGATCATGATGACGGTGGTGAGGAGGAGGAGAATCCGATGCTGCTGATGATGGTGATGACGTTGACGACGGCGATGATGATGATGAAATAGATGGTAGTGGCGATTGGCGATGATGATGATGAGGAAGGTGGTGGTGGTGGTGATGCTGATGATTATGATGAGCCGACGAAGTAGGACGATGATGACCATCTTAACCGGCGTTTCTTGTAGGCAGCGCCTCAGCCACAGAACCGTCTGTCGCGATGGCTCCACCACCGATGACCTTAAGGCGTCTGACGACATTGACTACGGCGATCCAAGCGCCCGGGAATCGAACCCTAAACACTACATCGTCCAGGACTATGTCCCGAAGCAGTTCGTTGGCGGACAGACAAGCGAGTGTCCGGGGTTCGAAGCCGACTACGACGTCAGTGCGGCAATCACGAGGGACCGGATGGTACGAGGAGGTCTTCACCAGAAGACGATGCCGACTGGATACCACCAGACCAGTCCAAGGATCCTCTACCACGTCTATGAAAGTCCGCAGCTGACTTAGACCGCTGACGCAGGAGCGCCATCGAGTGATTGCTTCTGGTATAAATTGAGCCGAGTGGTTGAATGGCGGAGTTTCATCGCAGCCGCCTGGGTTCGATTCTCTGTGCGTCTGGTAAGTTCGTTGGAGAGCAATGAAACCCCGAAAGGTAAAGGAAAGAACCAGAGGGGTTACTATACTAATCGTGATCTCGAGATTCCTTGTTTTACTTTACCAAGTTGCTCACCCACAACTGTCTGTGAGGAAGGCAACGGGAAACCACCTCACTCATCTCATCCCCGGGTGGCATAAAGCCAGTGGACCTGCCTTCGGGCACAGAACTTATCATCATCATCATCATCATCATCATCATCATCACTTTACCTTGTATTACACTGTCTTGTCTTACCTCACCTTACTTTACCTTATATTACCATCTCTTAACAGTACGGTACCTTATTGTATCTAGGTCTATTGGATGTTGTTGTCAATGGAATTGGTATATGCTCTTGGACATTTTTATATCGCAAGGTGCGTTATGAAAGTTTGTGAGTGTTGCTCTTCATAGGAATACCATCCTCTGTCATTTTCCAAAAAACAATCTTTTGTTACTGCTCTGGATTCGTCCAAGCAGAACATGATTTTTAACAAAAGCAAAAAAGCGTAACCATGTGAACCGACGCAACTTTGTTCCGCGTTGTTTGAGTCTGTCTGCTTCTGTGAGACTGTAAATAAAACGTGTGTAAGAAGGACCTCTTTTGAGTTAAAATTATTCATTCACTCATTCATCCATCGTTTCTTCCTTTTTTCTTTCCATCAATTAATTAATTCATTAATTCATTTATTCATTTATTCAGAGCACCTCAACAGCGCATCTTTAAGATATCTGCTCAAAGCTCTCCCAGCCCAAACGAAAGAAAACAGTTTTGTAAATATTTTTTAAATACTACACCATAGTATTAATCGCAGATTTCAAAGATATCTGACTATCATCAATCTGAATAATACTAAAACATACCCGGAGATGACTAATTTATTAATCAAATTTAATCTGATTTAACTCGGGAACTTCTGTAGCGCCGTTATCACAATCTATGAAACAGGCACAATCGACAGTGGGTTTAAGCAGAACTGCATTTTCAGTTAGATAGTCATGAGTACAGCACTTTGAGGCGCTATATTAAATGCCATGATGCATTTATACATACATACATACATACATACATGTATGCATGTATACATAGATACATATATACTCACATGCATACGATCAAGCATACATACATTCCGAAGTCGCAATCCTTACGACAGAATCAGTTGCGATGCATGAAGCCCTAGAGACGGTAGGCGATTGAATACATCAATACTCAAACATGTCGGACATTGCCCGACAATCAGTAACATGATTTGAAAATATGTATGTCAACATTCTTCGTAGCATAATTTTTAAAACATGCCTGGCGGCGAAATAGCTATAGCGCCCGCATAAATTTTTGTAGGGGGCAAACCATATAGCCAGTGGGGGGATCAGGATTGCTTACATGGGTGGAGGAGAAGCATTCATGCACTGGTCTGGTCTGAGGGGTGCCGGCATATAATCAAGAGAGGCGCGGAGAGGGGGCCAACCGCCCCACACCTATAACTAAATCCGCCACTGCAGGTACACAAAACATATGCCCATCTCTACACGACGTGAACGCGTGTTTTGGACGGAGGCAGGAAATTATGGATTTTAATAATAATAATAATAATAATAATAATAATAATAATAATAATAATAATAATAATAATAATAATAATAATAATATAATAATAATAATAATAATAACCGATGACACGAGTGAAACCAGTTATCTTTTCCAGTTCATTGTTTTGACAGTCCAAAGCTTTAACGCTATTGCCTTCCATGGTAACTATTTCTAGCCGTCCCAGAATTTTTTAATTCTCATTTTCTGAGGGATCGATATATACCTCGGGTAAAAAATTATAATTATAACTTTAATTATAGTAATTATAGTTATAATTATAATTATAGTTATAATTATAATTATGATGATAATAAGCAACTTCTATGGCTATATCTAATGCACAAAGCATCAGTCGATAATGCACCAAAATACCAGAACGTCAGCCCACAGCTTTCTTCTTCGGGTGTTATATGGCTCTAATAAGTCATAATATAATAATTTATTAAGCTATTCCTTATTAAAGCCATACACCACTTATTGTTGGGTTATTTGGGCATCGCCCCATAAAACCTGCCGAAGTGATTGAATGACGAACCTTCTGGACAGCAGTTCGATCACCTTACTCCTCTTTTCCCCCTTATCTCTCTTGCCCCTCCAATACTAAACACCGTCCACGGTAGCTGTCTGGCTTTCTGGCTGTCTGACTGAATGACCCTTGGATCTTGACCTTGAACCGAATCTGACCCTGTTTTATCTATGTTGTTTAGGCTGAGAGCCTCTAAAGGTTCCCGCGACTTAGCTTAATTGGGCCATGTAGAAATCTCGAGTTTATGATTGCAATTTTACAATTATAAGCTTGGTTCTATTCACACCTCCTTGTAATCTCAGTTAATGCTTTCAAATTTACATATTTAGATTTAAATTCCATGGACAAGTGCCCATTTCCCCCAACGTGCCTATGTAAATATCTAGTGATTTTATTTATTTCGTGTATAATTATAATTATAACGCACCACGTCCGAAACTACACGTATCCGAGTCTCAAAGTGGCTCTGTTGAAATGATCAGTTGAAATAGTAGGAATATCATAAAAACTATAATATTGGCGAATTATACATTCCAAAAAGTTAACCATAAAAATCGACGACATAAATGTAGGCGATATATAGTTGCAAATTAAGTATCTTTTAGCCTACTTATTGACAAGGTTGCAGTAGTTTTTATGTGTTTACAAACATCTTGTAAATGATATTCATCAACTCGCATGATGGCAGCAGTTAACACGTTTCGCATTATATCTAGCCTTATAACTAGGGGGTTAGAGCGCTGGAGTGGGTCTTTCTCAGGACAGAAAGAATTTCTGTTCCACATTACACCTTCCACAGTCCACCAGTCTACTGCCTTCTTGAAAATTCGGCTGTAAAATCAATATACAGACTGTAAACTGTCGAAGTCCTCAACGCTAGACCACTCAGAAGAGTCCTACCCTTCCATGCTCCCCTCCAGAGCCTGATCTACTGTTTCAGCAAACTTACCTGTCCTTGTTTCTGGTTCTTCTTCCTCCAAATTAGTCAAAACCACATTGCATCACATTTGATTGGTGGAAGATACATCGCATTTTCATCACATTGCATCACATAAAATTACATTTCATCATATCAAATCACATCAAATCACTGAAAATTACAGTAAATCACATTAAATCACAGTAAATCGCGCATAACTTCACATGTCCATTAGATCGCCTATCTGTCATGTCGACAACACATGGAGTTGTTCGAATGCTTCGTCCGTAGCCATCTAGTGACCTCTTCGTTTCACAGCGCAATTTCTCCCGCCGGTAACTCTGGCAACATTTGATTACACTCAGCCAGAATAACCGTCATAATTGAATCATCAATCGAATACCCGCTGCAAAGTGCGCCCGCTAATTTAATACTTCGACCGAGAGACGGCCCCGCGCATGCGCAACGATAGGCTCGTCGCTTGGTGCCATCTAGCGAGCGACCGGAGAGTTGAACTGCACAGGAAAACCTCATCGGGTATGATAAGATATAAGACTCGCGTTATTCAGTTTCTAAAATATTTATTTGAAACCGGTTTTTATTGCTCGAACCCTCAGTCGGAGTTCAATGGCTAATCATCGTGTCGCTGATCGATGGTACCAAACCCTTGGTGCCTTCCTCTTTCAATAAAGTCGCATTTAAATGCCTTGATACGTGCATATGCCGTGTGATTTGCTTGTTCCTGTTACTATTATGTCCTTCAGATGAACTCTGTCCTTAATGAACTCATTCACGTTGACGCAAGGCGAACTCTTTCGTTAGGTGCGTAAAAGACACTATATCTATTTTCTTTTACATTACTTACATTACCATTACTTAGCAGGAGCTATGACAAACTTCAGTAGCATCAGATTACGTCACGATTGGTTACCTAGTGCATGATTATAATGACGCTAGAGAAGTTCTGTGGCGGATCCGCAACAAGGCCTATCTATTGACAGATTTATAAATAATAATTTCATGTTAATGAACATCGGATTATATATTAGTTTGATATTTAAGTTGTTCCGTTCGCTTGTTTATTTCTAGTATTTAGCGATTTATATTTTAATTCAATTTAATAATTGAGTCGTTGTTTTTTGCAATCCCACCACGCTTTCAAATAATTGCCGCCGCTGATCAAAGGAACCTGGCAGTCGGGATAAGTCCACGCTGATCAAAGGAACGCTGGCAGTCGGGATAAGTCCACGCTGATCAAAGGAACGCTGGCAGTCGGGATAAGTCAATTAAGCCGAAGCTTATGGTGCCCTCAAGTAAATAAATTGAAGCTGGTATAAAAGTTTCCCTACGCGCGAGGGGCTCTGGGAAGTAGTTTTTCGCATGATAGTCATTAGGCACCAATTAAGATAATTGCAGTAGATAATTGGCATCGTTCGAACCGCACATTAAATTGCACACATATTACAGGCGGTTGAATATCGCACGGTGAACTGCTTTGGATGTAGAACGGCGACATTACGTTCTGCATATATACGAGTCAAGACAACTTGATACTGTTTGTACAGTATATACAGTATATTCGTTTGCTGGGTGAACATGTCGCAAAAAAGTCAAAGCCCGTGATCGGAGCAAGTAACGGAATACATAGTAGGATCGAAAGGACTTCCAATGAAAAAGCTAATCATTGCGCTCTAGAGTCGCAGCCGAAACACTCACTCGCTGGTTTCGAGCTGGCTCCGCTGACCTGACAGATTTCGGGCCCACCCTGTTGCAAAATCGCGATATGGTGTACGTCCCAATAGTCGGAAGATAAGAGGTTGTGCGTAACTCGGAGAATGACTCCGTGTAAAACACATAATAACTGTAATTCTAAATGAGAAATTTGTATAGCGCCTCTTCAGAGAAAATATTTAGAGGCGCTCTCTGCGCTAGCCTTAATGATGTTAAGAACTGAACATTCGTCCATTAGTAAATATTGCTCAGGTAACTAGAAGATTAAACAGTGTCCAGCTCATGCACACTCATAAAGCCCTACCAGCAGATTCCCAACCAGATCTGAAAGATGGCAGCATGCTCAGAGTTCCTGAAGCATCCTGTAACATCGAGGATGAAGAACGACGTTGGGTGATTTGATATGCCGCCGATGGCTCACGGTTGTCTCACTGTAAAGCAGACCTCGTTGAAGGAAGAAGACGCAGCGTCTGGGTATTGCTCGAACCACCGGATATGCGTAGGACAGGGACTCGTCGCCAGCCGGCAGTTAGGTGGTTGAGCGATTCCGTGATTGACAATTGCTGCGCTCCGAAGACGATTTGAAATCCGACGCCAAAGTGAAGTCAAATCTTACCACACCAGATGCGAATTAGCCGACATCGCGGTACTCGCTAAGATGAAAGAGCAGCCGATGCTGTGTTTTAGGATGACTTGAAATCCGTTGGAATTGGGCGAAATTAAGGGAAGAGGAAGAAGAAGCTGAAAGCGGAATTGAAACCGAAGGGGAGTGAGTGCAGAAACAAGGTAGAAGAGAGAGAAGAAGGAAGAAAGAAAGGAAGTTAAGAAAGTTGAATGATAGAAGGAATGGACGAAGGAATGGACGAAGGAAAAACGAAGGAAAGAAGAAAGATAGGAAGAAAGAACGGAAAAGGACACACAAATGTCTACGTACATATCAACCACCCAAACATTCATTCATTAATCCATTTATTTATCCATCCACCCACCCACCCCCACCCACCCATCCATCCATTCATCCATCCGTCGTCAATCGTAGCTCACAGGCAGACAGATGCTGCTATTCATGAGCGCAAGCTACAGAAGTCACACGCTTCAGACAACAGCTGAAGTTACGAAGACAATGGGTGGGGGTGAGAAGGGAGTGGGAGTGGGAGTGCGAGAGGGATGGAGGGCGGACAGGAGAACGACCGACGTCAAGGGTTATGGTCATGTAAGTAAGTAAGTTAAAAGACAATTAATTAAGTTAAAGGCTCGCTAGGAACTGATCGTCCAGTGGCCGATTGATTAGTTGCTGAGTCTGCGCCCGAGATGCAGGTCTCAGATGGACAATCGCTCCTTCGATCCCCCTCCCGCTTCGTTTTATGGATACTGTCTGCCTGCCCTGTTAATCGTCTGTGTGTGCTTGCCTGTGTGTCTGTATGTGTCTGCCTGTTTGTCTGTCTGTCTGTCTGTGTATGTATGTCTATGTGACTGTATGCTAATTTGTGTCTGTACGCATCTGCCTGCGTATCTGTGTAAGTCTGACTGTGTGTCTGCCTATTTGTCCGTGTGCTTATTAGTATGCCCTCTCCACTCTGCCGCTGTCTTTTAGTTTCGCTTTCTGTATCTCCTCATGTTCCCTTGCCTCGCCTTTGCTTTTGTCCCTGACCTTTTCCTTCTCCATATCCTTGTCCTTGTCCCTGTTTTCGTCTCTGTTACTGACCTTTCCTTGGTCCCTGCCTTTGTCCTTACTACTGTCTCTGTACTTGTCCTTTCTCCCGTCCCTGTTGTTGTTTTTGTCTATGTCCTTCTCAAAGTCCTTACCTTGTCATTGTCCCTGTCATTGTCTGCCATTTTCTTGTCCTTGTCCCTTTTCTTGTCACCCTCTTTGTCCCAGTCTCTGTCCTAGTCCCTGCATTTCTTCTTCCCTCCTTCCGTTGCCTTCGTGCTCTACATCCACTGGCGCCGCCTAGCGGTCGAAGCCGTTGAGTGCCACCTATCCATCATTGAACAATTTATCCATCGTCTGCGCGTCCTACGGTCTAGAAGTCGTCTGCTGAGCGTCGCTCCTTCCATCCATCGACGCTCATATAATATACCAACTTGCTCATATGTACTCACTCCATCCCTCCCTTGCGCGTATGCAGTCACTCTCTGGGTCCCCTATTTTATGTTTTCTATTCCCTCACCTATCGGATTTTTCTCAGTTTTCTTATTTCGACCGGGCTTCTCCAAGGGATTGCGTTTTGACTATGAAACGACGAGCAATTATTCATCATGATGGCGGCGCTATAGAAGTCATTGGAGTGGATTAGATCAGGTTTGAATAGATTAGATATATCCTAACTCGCTCGTTGTTCTCTTCCGTTGTGTCTCACCACAAGGCTGACGTTTCGACTGGCGAACGACAGCGCCATCTGTCGACGACTTTGAAATGAGGTCAAGCGAGGTCATCTCGGCTGTTTACGTGAAATGTCTGCTAGCTCACCTCCTTCACTGGAGACCTTTACCGAAAACAGGTAAGCTCAGCTATGCCGATCTGTGTAAGATGGTAAAATACCATCTCAGATGGAGAGCATGGTCGAATCGGATGAAATAACAGGAACAATTGAACATTTGTAATTTGAAAACGATTAACTAGCAACTGGAATTCAGTTCAGTTCAATTTTGTTGTATACCGTTCTGTTCCATTGCATTCTACACTGTTTTATTCCGTTCTGTTTTTGCTTAATTTAGTTTATTTTATTCTAGTTTAGTTTTGCTCTATTCATTTTAGATGCAACCAGTTCTATTCAGCTCGAGTCTATTATAATATATTCCATTTCATTTTATTTGATTCCATTTCATTCTATTCCATCCCTTAAAGTTCCGTTCTACCTCGGAGCGATTCTATTCGATTCTGTCTGAATTGTTCTAATCTGTTTATATTTCATTGCATTCCATTCGATTCCATTTTAATTCTGTTCTGTTACAGTCGATTCTAATTTTCTTCTGCTATGCTCTATTTTATTCGAGTATATCTTTATTCTATTATAGTATATTCTAATTCCACTGGATCCTACCCGATTACTTTACTCTCGTCTATTCTTGTCTATTTTATTCTTTGCTTTTCTATTTATAGCAAAGAGGTGGGTAATGGCTTAGGCTTTCTGTCAATCTGCGCCCGACATCGACCTGTATTGTTGTTGGGCAACTTGGGTGTCGTTGACATTTCTTCCGCGCATCTTTTCTAACCCCTCTCAATACGGGTGCAAATAAACATCCCTTTCCTTTCTTCTGTTGGACGTTCTTTGCCTGGCGCCTCAGCTGAACGGAACTTCCTATAATGTGCATTGACCGACCGCTGAGCAACGGGATAATTGCATCTGGTCTGGTGAGGTTCCCAGGCTGGTCAGTACGGTTACGATGAGATAAAAAGGTAAAGGTAACACACCTGTTTAATGAACGACTGTGTATGATTACATGCATTTCAATTATGCATTTATAAAGCGGCAATGCTTAGGCCCAGCCTTTGTTATGGTGTCAGTAAAGGGCCTCAGCAGTTTCGAGATATCCTTGAAAGGCGCTATATAGTGTTGATGCATGCATACATACCATTATTATTATGTAAGTACCATAAGTACCAGTAATTAAAATACTAGTATTTTAAATACTTTTTATGTAGTCTTGATTCATCATACATACTCAAATATTAAATAGTTGATTAACTCATTCGTTAAACAAAATTGCTGTCACGATGGCCTTACTCAACCCGATGCGATTTGCCTAATCCAGACAGAGGGCAGAAATGATCTTTTCTGCACCTGCGCTTGCCCCATTGGCTGTTGCGTCAGGAAAAACAAGTGCAGGACCATCGTTCTTCAGCTCGCTGGGTCGAGTAGTCGGCGCATGCGCCAAGGACAAAAGCGGCGTAATTAGCACAAATAAGCAATAGGCATAAAGAAATTAATAGTTGCACTTATTCCACTTTCATCAGTTTCATTAGCATTCCCAATAAATACTAAATATAAATAGTTAACTTCACTCTGGATTAATTCTACATGGCCCTTGGGTGCATAGCACTTAGCAGCAAAAGCCGATCGATGAACAAAAGAGCAGAGCCAATCACACAAGTCAACAATGAGAGACAGCTGTGTATATGAAGTGTTATCGACTTCATTTTCTTCGCCTCGGCCAATATTTCCCACTGCTAAGGGCACAGTAGGAGGGAGGAGGTATTGTAGACACATATTGGCCGCGTGCATGTTCAGGCCCAAGAAATAATTCTTTATCTATTAAGGTTACAGAGCCAATTGTATAAAGTGACTGGCGATTAACGCTACTCACAACTCTCGTACCAAATCCCGCTCAACTCTCGCTGAATAATTTGATACATACTGATCATGTTGGATAACCATTGACTTGTGCATTTTGAACTTAGTATTTCAAATATTTTTGTAAACCAAGTATTTTATACTTGTACTTAAATATTTGCACAAACAGTATTTATATTTTAAATACTTTCCTAATAAAGTATTTATACTTGTACTAAGTACTTTTCATAAGTATTCTACCCATTGGTGAACAGGACAGATAGAGCTAAGCACAAGAACAGTGGGAAAGGCCTCTAAGAGACACAAGACACATCTAAACAAAGAGAGAAGCAAAGACACAGACGACATTGCGTGTTTCGTAAAGTGACTGGCGATTAACACAGCTCACAACTCTCGTACCAAATCCCGCTCAACTCTCGCTCGAAGCGGGCGGCCGCACAGCCGACGACAATAAAGAACTCGGCTTTGCTAATGGCCAAATATTATTGGAAGCCGGCATAGATCTATTAATAGGTCCTTTGATTACTTTCTGCGCCATTGGCCCAAGTTGACAATTTCAAAGAGACCTATTAGGGCCGCTATTGACGGACGTCCTCTCGCGCTTTTATCGCATACCGGCGCCCTATTATCGCCCAATATCCTCACGGCAGATTAGCTTCCGGTGGCGGCGAATGAAGAGTCACGCGACGTTTCTTAACCAACAGGAGCCATGCGCCGTCTCTGCGTCGCCGGCCAGAGCCATGCGCCTCACCGTTGAGTCGGCGTATACGGCCGGAGCCATGCGCCTCACCGGTTAGACGGCGTCGCCGGCTGACTAGAGCCATGCGCCTCGCCGATGAGGCTTTGCAGAGTGCGCTGTCTTGAGATGGGTTCTTAGCCCGTCGACAGGCGACGATTTCGCGACCGGAAGTTACAACAATGGCGGTAGATGGCGTACTGTTGTGGATCGCGCATGGGCTTCGGTCGATTGGAAGAGCGGCCGGCATCGAAGTCACGCACTTAAATATTGCCACTTCCGGCCTGTAAGAGATGGCAAGATAGGCATTCCTAATTCCAGTAAGTGAGGGTCCGTCTGTGCACCAACTGTAGGCTTCCTGCCTGTGTCTCTGTGTCTCTGTGTCTCTGTGATTCTCTGTTTTCGTCTGTCTCTACCTGTCTGTCTGGACGATAGTGGTCTGTCAATCTTTCCATGCATCTGGGCATGCATCCGTGTATTCATCCACCCACCCACCCAACCACCATCCACCTGTCCACCCAACCACCATCCACCCGTCCACCCATCACACACCCATCCACCCACCACCCATCACACACCCATCCATCCATCCAATTATCCACCTATTCAACTATCCATCCATCCATCCATCATTCCAACCATCCATCCATACATCCATCCATCCATCCATCCTCCCATCCATCCATCCATCCTTCGTTCCTTCCTTCCTTCCATCCTTCTATCCATCCATCCATCCATCCATCCATCCATCCATCAATCCATTTATTTATCCATTCATCTGCCCATGCATCCATACATGTACAATAAACTCTATCTGGCTATTTGCCTGCTTGAATGTCTCTGTCTGTCTACCTGTCTCTTATTATGCCTGCTTGGCTGCCCATCAATGTCTGTCTGTCTTGTCTGTCTGTCTTTCTCTGTCTGGTGTCTTTATGTCTCTGTCCACCTATGCGTATCTCTGCGTCTGTCTGTCTCCGTCTATATCTGTGTCGTTCTGCTGTTGGAGGTCGAATCCCTTTGTTTTCCGTCTCGGCGGGAAGTCATCTCCGTCTCCGTGTCTCTGAGCCAATCGAAGTCGACGACTTCCCGAAAGGAAATGAGTTTCTTCTGGCGCTACGTAAATGGCCGGTTAGGTGTCCAGTGATTTCGAAACCCAGGTCCTTTGGGGTGACGTAATGGACACCATTACGTAGAAGGATTTACAACGGCGCAATATAAATGTTTAGTTGTACGCATTGAGGCAGATACATTACACATTTGCATAAATACGTGCATATAGTGTGCTTATTCGTGTTCAAATGTAATGTAATGTAAGCCTAAATGTAATGTTGTCTCTCGGATGTGTTTACGAGGATACAGTTACAGCAGATGTAATCGAAATTTATATAGCGCCTCTTAAAGAGAACTCTAATCAGAGGCACTGCCTACGCTAACCAAAATGATGTTAAGTTCATTAAGGTCATACAGTTCATTCGTAAGTAAACAGTTCCCTGATTAGTAGAATAATAACCACTAGCGGTCTCTCGCAAACACGTACAGTCCGATAAAAGCTTAATGTCGTTCATCTGTGTCCGTTAAAGATTTGGAATAATTACTTAGTTAATTTCATAATTACATAATTAAGTAGTTAACTAATTAGGTAATTAATCATATAAACAATCAGATATTTAATTAAATACTTAATAATTCATTTCTTATTCATTCGTTCACTAATTCGTTAGATAATTAATATTTAATTAATTCATTCATTCATGAATTTGTACAGCGCCTTTATAAGCTATTTATTCATGTCTATAAGCTATCTATATCATGTCTTACACCAGCTACTCCCACCAATTAAAACCCTCAGTTATTCCCTACGCCCCGCACCCATGATCGTATTATTCCTCCTGCTGACAATTTAACGCGTAAATGTTTTATTGTTAGGATGTTGTATGAATATTAAGTTTTCTTGTGTTCTTAAATACTTGTAAACCGATTTGCAATTAGCTATTGGTTAATAAAGAATATACTTACTTACTTACTTATTCAGAAGCTCTACCAGTCCAGCCACCGCGAGAGTGTGTTCATTACGATTAATTAACTCAAAGGTAAAGCGGTACAGAAAACTGTTCCGTTATTTCGGCTACACTTGCGCCCCCTACCCATAGCCAATTCAGCTATAATGAGTACACCGAGCGTGCAGTGTCGGTGGGAAGATCAGACGGTAAAGGAAAGGATGACTATCTGATCCCACATGCGGAAGCTAAGAAATATGAAATCGCTGACACTTCATACCCATGGCTCCTCTCATGGTACTGCTCTGCTTCTTATAAAAATATAATGCTATGCTGTTTGTGCTAACCTATGATAAATTGTTATCTATGTAAACGCATGTATCATGCAATTCATATAGCGCATTTAATTTTGTGCCGATCTGTGTTTATCCAGAGGCGAGCGAGTTCTGTCTCGCGGAGTCGTTTCTCGCCAACTGTGCTGAGTCAGAGGTCGTCGTCATGGAAACGGCTTACTTCGGTCGCATGGAGCTCGGCCGTTGCGTCACGCGTAACTATGGCTACCTCGGATGCTCCGTCGATGTGCTGGACCAACTGGACGCTGCCTGTTCCGGTCTGAGGGCCTGTGAGATGTCCGTCTCCGATCCCTCCCTCGTTCGGACGAAGCCCTGCCCCTCCGACTTCTCCTCCTACCTGGAAGCCACCTATCGATGTGTTCCAGGTACATTTCAAGGTTTAGCTGGACATTTATGCAGCACCTTTTACGGTAACAGGTAGGCTTGCAGGTCTACGACGGATACTAAGCGCGTCGGAGGCCGCGTCATGAGAGGAGGTCGGTTGCATCC
The DNA here is from genome assembly GCA_964023275.1 of Norana najaformis. Lineage (NCBI taxonomy): Eukaryota > Metazoa > Annelida > Clitellata > Crassiclitellata > Hormogastridae > Norana > Norana najaformis. The sequence continues at coordinate 11,645,781 of OZ029924.1, read as the reverse complement.
CAAGCAACATGAAGAAGTACATGACCTTCAACCTCGGCCAGTTCCAGTTCATCAACAGCTTGCACTCTATGAACGGCTCGCTGGACAGGCTGGTTGCCAACCTCCAGCCCGAACATCTCAAGGTAACCAGCTGAGGGGCCTCCAGAGACGAGCCAGCCCTGCTGCAGTGATAAGATGTCTCTCCGAACGAGAACATCGACAGCCACATCAGGGTCGACGAAACACGGCTGCCACTCAAAGACGCTTTCTATCGATCGAGATCGAGCGACAGAGAGAGAGAGACACACACAGAGAGAGAGAGACAGAGAGAGATAGAGAGAGAGAGAGAGAGAAAGAGAGAGAGAAAGAGAGAGAGAGCATCAGCGACAAACACTACCGACATGCTCAGCGAGTTGGGGGGTCGCGTTCAGCTGCCAGATTTTCAGCTACTATCGCGATCTGTACCTTCGCAGAGATGTCCAGCTTCTGGCAGATGTGTTCGAAACGTTCCAAGACACATGTATGGTGCACGTTGACCTTGACCTTGACCACAAAGGAGAACTGGACACACCTCACAAACAAATGGAAAAAGAAGAGGATATGGAGAAGCAGGGAAATAACAGAGAACCCGCAAACAATAATATATGAGATGATTACAGAGCCCGTTTTCCTATAGGGATCAGAATGCCGAATAATGCGAAAGCAAGAAGATGAAAGCTTCCTCGCATCAGAAATGAGATGGTTATGGAGAATTTCAGGAATTTTAAGACCACAGATAACTAGAAATGATGGCATAAGGCATTTCCTAAATATCCAAACAACTCGTTCTGCGAAGACTCCGACGGTCTGGCGATATAGACAGGATGTCAGCTGATTGAATCCCACTCAATGCACCACATACAAGATTCTAAGGAAAGAGAAACGAAGGAAGACAACGACTGCGTTTGATAATCAATAGAAACGAAAACATACTTGGACTTGGACTGAACATGATAAATCCACTGGACTAAGCAAATGACCGATGAAATGGATACCATTTATTCCCACTGACCGACGTCACACGGCTGACGTCGGGAATTGATGATGACGATAAACTAAAATTAATGAACTACTCGTTTGTCTAATCTACCTCATATCTAAAACTAGTTTACGCTTTTTCAACGTCCTCGTGTGTTATACATGTCTACGAATGGATGACCCATACAATAATAATGCAATGTAATGGAAAATTTTAAAGCGGCACTTCAAGATAGACTCCTCAGAGCCGCTCCCGGCCCGACAACCCAGAAGCACTGGGGAATAAGAAGGTCTTCTGCGCTTGCGGAAAACAGGGGAAAGAGACTAAGAAATTTCTGGCGTAGGTCATTAGGAAGCCCATTCGAAAAAGTGGTACCAACCACAGCAAAACTTCTAGGCTGGGCTGTGGCTGTTCGGACCGATGGGACAAGCAAGTCACCCCGTACCGCCGAACGAAGTAGTCTTCGGCCCGGAACGGAGGAGGCTAAAACACAAAGCTCCCTAAGATAAAATGGGGCGCAACCTGAGAGGCAATTACGTACAAGAGCCAGATTTTGAACTGCATACACAACGAAATAGTCTGAGTGATGCTGAATGCATATGTCTCAGCTGAACTCTACAACAAAGGCTCAGACTTGGACGCTCACAATGGCTCTCGAGAAGAAGCTGGATGCCTTCCAACATTGGTGCTGGAGGAGAATCAATCAGACTTCATATTCTGCGCAAATTACCAACGCAGAAATATACAAGCGCAGGAGAAAGACCCCTATCTCGGATATGATTGAAAACGAAAAGTACCTCTATCTATATCCCTATATGCATCTCAGTATCTTTATCTTTGTATCTGTTTATACCTCTGTCAATTTGTATCTCAAATTGTGCCTATCAGCATCACAGTGGCCTGCAGCCAGACACTAACATGTGCTTAATGTTAATCGGAGAGTGTCTATCAGACCAGAGGTGGTTCTTGCGACATAAGTGTCCGGTTTCTGTCAGAAATTAGTCTTGAGAAAGGCGCCCCATGAGCCGCGACCTAATGGCTCTTTCTTGTATAGTTCTGCTATTATAAGATCCGCTCATTATAGGACCGGAAGTCCCGCAGGTCAGACTGATAACCCAGAGTGCATTTCGGTGTTCTTGATAAAAGTCTTTGAGATCTAAACGCTTTTCAACTCTGTGTCCGTCGCATCAGAGATTTTAGTTCAGTTTTTTCTTTACAAAATCAGCCTCTTGGGGGGGGGGTTAAAGATGGTTGCATGTGGTCGTTTTATTTGCTGGTTTCTTAAGGTCAATCGAAGCAGTTGATCATAATATTAGATCGCGTAAATGATCATAGTGATCATTCTGCAAATCGAGACATTCTATCATAATGAAAGTATGACCCGTTCTTACAGTCACTGTATTAGAGACATGCTCTAAGTTTTAGTTTTTTAAGCATTGAGATACTGAAACACCATTTCCTGCCTTCGTAATATTTGAAGACTTTTTAACCCCCACGCTTTATAACAGGCTGTTATTTGTGACTGCCTGCAGTTTGTCAACTTGTTCTACCCGATGCATTTATGTGATGTCTTGCGTCTTATTCTACCCGATGCAGTTGAGACGATGCCGCCGAAAGGCACCTGTCACGAGAATCGCTACCACGTGATCAGAAAGAGACGTGGCTTCATTTCGGGTTCGATCCCAGATGCGTCGTCTGCTTCCGATCCTCCATGCGTCTTCGTCTTCAACGTTCCGAGCGGACAGCGGCTCAATCTCACGTTCTTCGACTTCTCCCGCTTCACCGGCGACCACCAACTGCGAGACCTCACACTCAGAAAGGATCACTCACTGCACGACTACCAAGAAAGAGACCCCAATCGCGGCGACCTCCCACCGAACGCCATCTCACCTGGAAACCACCCACAGAGAGACCACCAGGCAGAGGACTACCCACATAACGAGCTCTCGCCTGCAGACTACACACCCGGAGACCACCCGCGTGGCGACCACCCGCGGACCGTCTGTAGACAATACGCCGTCGTGAGGGAGCCGGAAACGGGGCTGAGTGTGCCCGTGTGCGGCGGTGGTCAAACGCGCGAGAGTCACGTCTACCTGTCGAGGTCAAGTTTTATCCATCTGCAGCTGGCCAGCTGGCTGCAAATGTCCACTTCAAATGAACAACAGGCTCTGACTACTCACCCAGCCAAATATCTGCTCAGATACGAAAGTATGTACCCTGCTTAGGCAGTAGTAGCTGTAGCAGCAGCAGCAGCAGTAATAGTGGTAGTAGTAGTAGTACTAGCAGTAGCAGTAGCACTGGTAGTAGCAGCAGCAGTAGTAGTAATCAATAACTATATAAGAATTCTAATAATCGATACATTTTTAGTAGATGTGGAGCAATCTATAACTTTTCCAACAGCCATGAAAATACTTGAGCTGCATTTTACAGGGGTCTGTGACTTCTCCTTCCTTCCATCGACGCTCATATAATATACCAACATCGACGCTCATATAATATACCAACTTCTCCTCATGTTTACGAACGTTCAAGGTCCCCCGTTGTGCCTCAGCCAATTTCGCTGACCCCCGACGTAGGGATGCGGTTCCTGCTCGCCACCCACAGAGCTGTTCACGCGGCCGTAATTTGAAGTCGGCATCCTTTGATGTCGGTTTTGATCGTGCGGTGACGCTGAAAACAGTTCTTTTATGTAAACCGTCAAGAGGATAGCGCACCTGAATTTTCTTCGTAAAGCACTATGAAATATTCGATGGTGTCACGTTACACTCAGCATTACCTTAGCTTACCTTTTCAGGGCATTATCTTACTTTACGTTAGAAGAGCAACAACACCACGGCAACCATTAAAATACCTTACCTTACCAATGCATTAGCATGCCATACCTTGCAACTGTGTAACTTACCTTAAGAAAACCTTACCTAACGTTGATTTGTACTGTAGTGGTAGGTTGCTCGACCTTCGTGAACTTGCCAGAGGGAGCGCAGGCGAGGTACGAGGTTGATCGACTGATCATCTGGTGCAACCACTCGAGGCAATCATCCGTTCTCACCTGCACCGACGGAGTCTGGACAGGTGAAGCGCGCAACTGCAGCTCTAATCCAGGTAAGCTTCCATTCCAGATAAGTAGTCAATCCGGGTAAGAATCCATTCAAGATAAGCTTCCAATCTAGGTTAAATTCTAACCTAGGTAGGCTTCAACTCTAAGTAAGCTATCATTCCAGATAAGCTTCCGGTCTAAGTAAATTCCGATCTAAATAAGCTTCCAACCTAGGTAAGCTCCAAATCAAGGTAAGCTTCCATTTCAGATAGGCTTCCAATCTAGGTATGCTTCCAGTTACTCTAAGTAAGCTTCCAGTCAAGGTGAATTTCCAATCCAAGCAAATATCAATCCAGGTAAGCATTCAATCCCGGTAAGCTTCTAATCCAAGTAAACTTCCAATCCAGGTAAGCTTCCTACCCAGGTAAGCTTCAGATCCAGGTAAGCTGTCTTAATATGTGTCCGCGCACGTGTGTATGATAGAAGTATTTAAGTATTTTGTTTAGGGCAAAAGCGATAGTCCAGTGAATAGCGTGCTGCACTGTCAACCCTAAGGTCGGGAATTCAAATCCTCGCTAAGACAGAAAGGCGTTTGAAGATCTCTGCTTGGCACCCCATAGCAAACTCGGACATAAAATGAACTTACGAATCATACCCTGTAGATTGGAAGAACAGGAGGCGGAGAGAGGACTGGCCGCTTGCCTTCATATGCCGAGGTTAAGAAAAAGAGGAAAATGAAGTCGCTAACACTTCATTTCCATGACTGTCTCTCGGTGTTTCTTTTTCTCTGTATTCTTTTCCCTCTTCTCGTTGCGTTGTTCTTATGTTCCTGTTTTTCTTCTTTTTATTAACCTTCCGGTTCTTCTTGTTCTTCTTCGAATTCTTCTCTTTCTTCTTCTTGATTTGTTTTCTTTTTAAACCAGAATTCAGAGGCAGAAGCGAAGAAGGATTCTCAAAAGACCTCATCACTCTCCCGCCTCTTGGTAATAAATCAATCACTTTAACAAAACAATCCCAGCTAACGTTATTTGTGGTATCTGGAGGCCGCACGAAAATGAAGTAGGCTTTGGTAAAGTAAGAGTAAGGTAAAATGAGGCATAGTGAGGTACAGTGAGTTAAGGTAATGTAAGTTAATTTAGGTAATTTAGGGTGAAACAAGTATAGCAAGGCAAGGCAAGGTACAGTAAGCTAAGCTAAGTTTAAGTATGGCAAGGTAGAGTAAGACAAAGTAGGATAAGAGGATTAAGGCAAGGCAATGTAAGGTCAAATGGCAAGGCAAAGTAAGATAGAGTATGGCAAGGCAAGGTAAAGTATGTCGAGGAAGATAGGAAAATGTAAAGTAAGATAAGATGACGGATGACGTAACTTTAGTTGATAACGTTACTGATGAAGTTACTGATGTTGTTACTTTACGAATGGCATTACTGAGATTGTTGTGTGCTTGCTTTGGAAAGGATTGTCTGTTCTGATCATCGTCGGCGTTGCTTTGGTCATCGTCGTCTACATCTCCATCACAATAGTGTTCGCCATGTACATCCGCAGGTCTATAGATAGTCTGCTTTACTCATTCCCTTCGTGTCTCTGTTTCTGCCTCTCTGTCTGTCTCTGTGTCTTCTCTCCTCTCACCCTGTCTCTTCCATCCTTCCTCAACCTCATGTTCAAATCCTCTATATGTCCTCTTGAAAGAATTGGCCTTCTAACTCTCCACTGCCGCCACTCGCCACCTCGTGAATTTCTGATTAAAGTCGAGTTTAAAATACATGGCGTTATATTTTCTTCAGGATTCCTCGCCCTATTACCACCAACTAACACGATCCACCATATCAGATTCCCAACCCATATTCGCAATCACACAATCGACCTCAATAGCACGTCTTCGCTGTCCATGTATCTATCATCTGATATCTTTGTCTCTCCTCCCGCTCTTTCTCTGATGGAATATCGGAACATCGGAAGCCTAATCCCAATCATGCATGCCCTATCACTTGCGAAGTTCCGAAAGGCTCTGTCCTTGGACCTCGTCTGTTTACCCTTTACATCGCGCCTTTCAGATCACTTATTAAAGTGAATTATTAAAGCTCCACTGACTCAGTGCTGACGACACCCAACCATTCATCTCCTCTTCGAAGTGTTTCACCGACTGCATAGATAATCTTCTTCATGTTGTTATACAAATCTGTTACTATAGATGACATCTAATCCCCTGTGCATGAACCCATCTAAAACCGAATTAAAACCAATTCAAAAATATTCCCGACCCCTCTGTCTCCATCACCCTGGACTCCACCTCCACTCACACTTTTACTACTAACTCTCCTATCCGCAATTTAGGTGTAATATTAGAACAAGACCTCACCCTTTCTGATCATACCACCCACCTTTTCCGCTCTTGTCATGCGTATCCGTGACCATCACAGAATCCGCCCTATACTTGACTTAAAAACTACACCTACCATCGCCATATCGATAGTTCATGCAAAACTTGACCACTGTAATTCACTTTTCCTGATTATAGATCCAACATAGATAAACCGCCTTCAAGCAGTCCAGAATCTCTCGCTCGTGTTTTCACCAGAACCCCCAAACACCATTACAACCACTCCTGTTCTCAAATCACTTCACTGGCTTAAAATACCTCAGCGAATAGAGTACAACGTCCTATCACTTACCTACGGCACATTTCAATCCTCCGAACCCTCCTAGCTTCGTCAGTTATTTACATTCCAACCAATTCTTTCAACCCGCTCCTCTTCCGCCCTGAGACTTCTCCGCCCATCTCGTCGTCTCATCCATAGAATTTGGAAATCGCTCCGTAGCCACAGCTGCACCACCCATTTGGAATAAACTCCTGCCAGAATTGCGACAGATATCTTAGCCATCATACGAACTCACCAAAACTTCACCTCTTGCAATTTCTGCGCAGGTCTTTCACTCAAAACTGAAAACACTCCTCTTCCGCAGATCCTATCCTGATTTCTCCTCTCCTCTATCTACCTTGCCGCTGAAATTCTACACCATCCACCTTAGGCGCCTTAAGCTAGACTTATCTCTCCTGCCTCTGTCTCCCTTTCTATCTGTCTTTCCTCTCTCCCTTGTCTGCTTGCCTGTCTGTCTGCCTGCCTGCCTGTCTTTAATGTCTCCATCTCCGTATCTGTCCCTCTAATTCCTTTTCCAGAGTACTTTTAATCAATCAGTAATAATAACAGCAGTTACCTTAATATTTATACTATACTTTAATATTTATACTTTACTATTATCTCATCTGATGAAGCGTAAACCTACTGCTAACCGCTTAATATTTGTAGGTAAGGCAGACCGAGGCAAGTTAAAATAAGACAAGGCAATTCACAAATAACAGCTAACTGGTAACTAGAAATAGCCTATTGCAAAAACGCATTGCAAACTATTTTCGTAACGTATCGCGTTTTGCGACAAGAACAAAAAGATTAAGAAAAAGGACGAGAAGCAAAAGCAAAATTAAAGAAAAAAGCAGGCAAGTACAAAATGAGCAAGGTTGAGGCCAGAATGTCTCTATAGAAAAACGTGTACATTTCACATTTACACACAAAAAAGAACAGACACAAGTACACGAAAGAAAAAGAACCATGACAACAGGCAACAGCCTTAAGCAAATATCCCAGACGGGAGTGTTTTTATAGCGCTAGTTTGTCAGGAAATGCGACCGAAATTCGAGTCTTCGTTCGGATGGCTTCCGTAATAGACGGCCTAAAACAGAGACAAAGACAGACAGACAAAGACATACAAGTAGCCAGACAGACAAGGACAGAGACGCAAACAAAATGCCTTTGTTATTCAAAAGAGCTCGATTCGATGCCCATATTGGCGCGGAAAGATGGCTTTGAAATTGATCACGTATGGACTTACTTGTCATCGATTGTGCCACAGTCATTGGGTTTGGTTACTGGACAATTGCACCGGTTGGGATAAGGTCGGCTTCAAATCTACGTTTATCTCGCAGTCCACAGCTCGTTGAACAATTTGTGCTTCTATTGTAATATTTTCCGGACAATGAATACCCGTAAACCAGTTTTGAATTCGTTGGCATGAACTGGACATCACTGTTGTAATGTAGGCCTAGTAGGCTTATTAGCATAAAGATGACATTTCGGTAAGTTGATTCATTCCTTATAAGGCATTGTGTACAGAACTACAGACAATTGAAGATCTGATGGCCTTGGAAGCACCGAGTGTCATATCTTGTTGTAATCGAACATCTTTGTAAACGCTGAGCTGAACTGACTTATCATTTTTTGAAAAATCCATGTTTTTTCATTTTGCAGGCGCAGAAAACGACAGGAAAGAGCGGACACGAACGCGGTCGGGAAACAAACCGTTACAACGGATCCATTTAGCTCCGTCGATATCACTTCATCCACGCGGGTTGAAGACATCAGTCGGAAACTCTTTTCAGGGGAGGAGTTCATTCCCATGCTGGACACGCCTCGCCTGATCCTGGACACTGGTGGGGCGAGGACTTCTGGTCACGTGTGTCCGGCCTGCCTCAGATTAAAGACCCAGCCGTTGGAGCCGGTCTACGGATCTAGTAGACTGACTGGTCGGGAGAATATTGAGGCGGCATCGCCAGTCCTGTCTAGCTGTTTCACAGCGACGGCGGCAGGGCTGGACACGACGATACCGAAGAACAGGGTCATATACAATATCCCTCCCGTGCAGTCGCGATGAACGGTGGGTCAAGCTCGGTTTAGAATTTCATCGACAGACACTGGAAGACCTGAGATGGAAAAACCATGGTTAGGAGAATCCAAGGATTCCACGGTCGGAACATTTCACATGAGAAATCTGGTGAGAAGCAGCAATAGATGGGAACCATGCGCGAGAAAATCCAAGATGTCCATTGGCGTAAAATTCTCTGAGGTGAAAAGTATCTGAGAGAAAATCCAAGAGTTAACTCGGTTGGGGAATTTCAAGGGTTAAAAGTACGAAATGGGAAAACATCAACAAGGGAAATCTAAGATTCCAATGGCTGGAAATTTCCTGGGGTGAAAAGAGTTAAGCCTCACGATGGAAAATCCAAGAATTTAATGAGTGGGAAATTTCCTTGAGTGAAAATGTATGGGTGGCAAAATTCAAGATTTGAATGAGTAGAAATTTCCTTGGGGTGAAAAGCATGAATTAATTATAAAACTCAGGTTGGGAAAATCCAAAGGTATTTGCGTTACATGGCTGTGTCCGACTGATAAAATGAATCTCAGCAATTTCGAACTTATCTATGGAACTGCAACAGCGTTGGGAAGAAAGGTTATCCAGTCGCAGTTACGCAAATTTTAGAAAACTCGCAGTCATTCAAATCCAGTACATTTATCGCAAGTAAAAAACACTGAAGACAAGAGACCTTTACTTAACAATTACTGCAGCAAAGTTTTTCGGATTAGTTTTATTTGAAACAACTTTGTATAATACAGAACAAATAATACAACCTGCAAACAAGCTGCAAAGTTCGCATTTTATGACTAGAAACGAGGCTTTTCACGATAATTTTGCGCTGGTCTTCATTATAAGGAATATACAGTGTAATCGTAACCTCGAGAATTTCTAAAGCGCTACTTTAAAGCTAAGCGCATGGTACCATCGTATTCAGGAGCGCTGCTTCAATTCAGAGGGGTTGTAAAAAGATGCCATAAGAAGAACAAAGTCCGGTTGCCAGAAGACCAGAGAGAAGGGAACAGTGGAGCTGTTAAGGTGGGTTGTGTTTAGGTTGAGAGAAGTGGGAAGGCGGCGGATTGGATGGACTTAGTTTTGACTGGACGCCGATCAGCGATAAACGATAACGGTAATGCACTTGTTCACATGCCTCTATAGAAACTCTCCAACAGCACAAATATAAAGGTAACTAATTTGTATAGAAATCTTCATAGAAACTTCTTAAATGCATGGATGGTCTGTAGGTCGAAAGAAAATTCGGCTAAGGCGCAGACACGACCATAGCGATCCATCAAACTTTTATAAGGTGTAGTCGGGCAAGTCTAAAATTGAAATTCACATTTCTTAGTTGTATAAAGTACGAACCCTGCACCCCTCTCTTTGAAATCTTGGATACAACACCACTGAAAATACCACACGTATCTAAATAATATAATGTAGTGTGAACACACGTTTAAGCAATACATACTTACCTATTTTTCTAGACAATTAACGAGACAAACTGGAATGTTCGTGTTGACATCTAAAGCACGCTATTACAAAGAAGTCATAGCAGTTCTAAGACATGTCTTGGCCTACATTGTAAGATACTGATAAAGCTGTCCACACATATACTATTATATGCACTGTATACTATACTGTACTATTTTATATAATGAATACATATAATTTATCTAGAAATACTTCTTACACATATGTGAAATCTGTGGTAAAATTATTGTGGCTAATAAATTCTAGAATCCCATAAAAGCAATAATAATAAATACTAAGAGGAAATTAGACTCAGGAAGGACTCAGTCATTGACGTTCATTTGTCTCATGAGATCAAAGTGACAGAAATGAAATTGTAATCATAAATTTGTATAGCGCCTCTTCAAGAGAAACTAATCAGAAGCGTCCTCTGTGCTAGCCTTAACGATGCTAATGTCATTAGGAACAGAACGACGGAAGAAAAGATATAAGTAGTAGTAGCAGTTGTAGTAGCAACAGCAAGAGTTGTAGTACTAGTACTACTACTGCTGCTGCTACTACTACTAGTAGTACTAGCAGTAATAGTGGTAGCAGGACCTAATCTGCAGATGACCATGCCTGCCTCCCTGATTTTGTTTTTGACCAAGTGCCTACTACTATTGCTACTACTAAAATGAGTAATAGCAGTGATAGTAGTGATATGAGTAGCAGCAGCAATGGTAGTAGTAGCGCAGCAGCGGTAATAAACAGACCGCTAATATCGACTTGAAAGTCGGACAGCGCTTCAAGCCAAACAGACATGTCTTAATTTACGTGTGAATAATTTCAAGAAAGTCATTTAAGGACAGGAAAACTTAACACCTGAACATTATAGAACAAGATATCTCCCCAAAGCCAACTCTCTAACATGGCCAGAATGCTCGCAAGCACAAATTGTCTCGTAAAAACGAGAAGATGGTCGCATTCCGCTACAGTTGAAATCGCCTTTGAAATCGCCACACTGACTAAAACCAGCGACTGTTGCGAGGATTTGGAAAAAGGTAACTTGTTTCTGTTGAGTCATCGGAAATGCAGCAGAGGTAACGTAATCGTCATCTCTGGATTTCTTTAGTGTCCAAAAAAGCTAAGTCGTAGGAACCGACTGATTCACAGGTGCTTAGTCAAAAACAAAATCAACGCGGCAGGCATCGTCAGGTTCGGTTCAAAGAGGAAATTCAAAGGTCGGCTAGTTGAATACTGTGAGTGGTGTTTGGAATTGCAGCGGTTAGAAAAACAAATAAGAAGAGGAAGAACCAGGATAGAACTTTTAAAAATTCTTTGAATGTTCATGCCTATTAAAGTACTTGTAACATCAATATCTGCCTACAACATACATCTGCTATTTGAGAATGGTGCTATTGTAGAAGGAAGAATTGAAGGACAGTTAACCGTAGGTAAACCAAGAACTATGCTGATTTGCTGGTTGATGGATAATGGAATCAGACGAAGCTACAGAGAAGTGAAGGAAATGGCAGAAAACAGTGAAGAATTGTATCGTTGGATTCCTGGACCTGACTGAGGGCTGAGCACTGAGAAGAAGCAAACATTACTTTTAGCATAAACCCAGAATATGAATCTAAACCACTCAAATCTAACGACTTTTGCGGTGACACATCTGCAGTACTGTTTAAAATTTATGAAGCGCCTTTGAACAGCAAATACAACACATACAGACGGCCTAGCCCTAAGTATTTACATCACAAACATGAACTATAAACTATACATTCAGTCTGTTTGCCGATCTGCTCCTTTGTTCACGAAGCACCAAAGCATGGACTAGATCTGAAACTACTCGTATAAAAGAATTTTACAAGATACATATTACGTATAATAAACATTATTCCATTTATATAATCAAGTTACATACATATGTACTCTGGTGTATATGTATGCTTGCCACAAAAAACTGACAAAAATCTTAAAACTTGATTTAAATTAATTTTTCATTTTAATTTCTAACAGCATTCTTTCACTCGCGGCATTTACGTTTTTAGCATAATTAATCAGCATTCTGAAGCATCATAATAATTATTCCAAATACAGCATTATAGTAAAAGGAAACAACATTATGGGATGAGATTTTGCTAAATAAAATTTTTTTCATCAATATGTTTCCAAAACGATTGTTACTGGTTTCAACCGAATCTGTAGCAAATTACTATCACGTTAGAAGCCCGTTTTCCATCACTGTTGGTAAATTCTGGGGCACCACAATGCACCCAAAACCTGAAACCCATCTGCATAGAATTTGTTACTAGAGAATTCCTGCGCATGCGAAGCAGCGCTGGGGTGAATTCGGAGACCAATCAGAGCGCCACCTGGTGCCTCGAAATGACGGTTGGGTGCAAAACTGCGATCTTGACTTGAGAAAAATGATCGTATTTCCTTTGTATTTCAAGTTTTGTTGCCATAACTGGCCAAACCTGTTTATAGTTTTAGTTTTGCCAAATTCATTATAAAGTTTTCATCTCGTAGCCTACTTGGCCAAATCTGCTTTTAATTTAAATCATTTTGTCAAGCTTATTTCTCATTAAAATTATTTGCATGATTCTGCAAGGTACAAAAATAATAATCTGTATTTTGTAAAATTCATAAATAGTCCATAAATAGCCTAATTACTTATGTATCTAGGTCGGTAATAACCGTGCTAGCGAACGCGTGAAGGAGTGAACAAATGAAAGAATCGTTGCGTTGGGAAGTTAACTTAAACTTGTCCTTGCGTCACTTAACTCTCAGGGACTCGGGTAAAATCAAACCTCTTCCGCAAAGGTATGGATAAGAAACGGGATGCTTGTATGTACGCGTTTTTCTTTAGCGCCCGTATAGCTCTGACCCCGTTCATATTTTTAGTGAATTTATCTCATGAGATCCTTCACCACCACTGCCCAGTAGCTCTTACTCGCTGCCTCCTAGCAATAGTTAGACTAGGGGGTGCCAGCCAGGTTGCAGTTGCTCAGCGAGGATATTTCCGACAGTCCGCGATGATAAAGGACTCTTCCAAAGCCGATGTCTCGACGATATCCGAACCGTTGAACTCGTTTTCGTCGACGCGTGTTATGACCGCGTCCAGATAGCCGCTCGGCGCTTCCGTCATTTCGTCTTGCTCGCACAAGTAGTCGTTCGAATGGACTCCAGAGGAGTCCGTCAGCCTGGCTGACTCCGAAGTGGAACTCGCATGACGCTTGACCTTGCGAGAGGATACCGACGATGAAGACGAACCTTCTGGAAAGGAGGAATTAACATTCCGAAGGTAAAGTCATGTATTGAAGCTTACCCACTTCTGAATTGCATTTGACATATAATGAACATTATTAATGCACTATAATTTAATTTGTGATTGAGTGTAAAGCAATCTACATTCACAATTCAGTGTAATCTACTGACTTCTATGTAATTAAATTAACTGCATTCGAAATATTACCTAACTCTAATATAATAAGTCAGCTTGCCTATCCACCTACGATGACTTCTGGCTTCCCTGGCCTATCGGATTTCCTTGACTGAGCCTCTCCAACAGATTTGATCGCTTTTACTAAGCGTTCACTTGAAGCGACCACTGACTGATGCCTTCTGCATCATATGAACGGCGCTATAGAAGTCATTGGATTAGATTAGGATGACTATCGACCGTTATCGTCGTCGTCACCTGCTAAAGTAATGGTTACCTACCTCCAGGGGAAGAAATGACGACTAGCACATTGCCTACAATCAGACCGAAAACGTATCATGTTAGCTTCAGTGTCGACACATGCTTCTTTTCACCGGCTATCATGCATGTTACTTTTCACATGTTATTTAACATATTAACTTTAAACGTTTAAAATTTTAGCTTCTGTCAGTATGTTACCAAATACACAAAATGAAACGTAACAAATCGAGCAACAAGAATTTATGCATGTGAGAACTTTATCTAAAGACTTCTACAACTCCATGCATTACACTAAACAAATTACGTTACACTGTACTGTCCAACGTAGCTGCAGTGTCTAAATTTAAGTCAGGAGAGTCGAGCTGAAGCCTAAAAGTAGCCTAAGGTAGAGGTTAAGCCTACGCGGTTCAGCACTTACGGCTAGTGGTAGTACGATACTTCATTTAAGACACTTTACGCTGTACAGAGTGAATATGTACTTAGTTTACACCATTTGGACTATTGAGGAGTGAGTTTGCACTATTTACATTTGGAATCACCTTTCTTGGTGGATTCACTTGTCGACTTCTGGAAAGACGAACTCGACAGACTGTGGTTCCGCTTACGGTTCTTCAACAACCGGGAAAACATCTAATGACAACAAGAATGATAACAACAATAGAAAACAATAACAGTAATAAAATGATGATGATGATGAAGATGATGATGATGATAATAATAATAATAATAACGATGATGACGACGACGATAAAGATGATGACGAAACCAGTGTACGGCATCTTACTCCAGATGAATTGGACTGGTTGGGTGTTGTGGAAAGAGCTGCACTTCCGCTTAACCCTCCATACTTGATACGCACATCTTCCGGAAGCCAAGTGTGACGCCCTATGCAACGCCGGTACTCCTTCTGAACCTAAGACCAGAAAACCAGCATCTGCTTCATCCATCCATCTACGAGTCCATCCATACATCCATCCACCAATCCATCCATCCATCCACCCATCCATCCATCCATCCATCCATCCATCCATCCATCCATCCATCCATCCACCAATCCATCCACCAATCCATCCATCCATCCACCCATCCATCCATACATCCATCCACCAATCCATCCATCCACCCATCCATCCATCCATTCATCCGTCTGTCCATCCATCCATTAATCAATTTATCAACCCACCCATCCATCCATATACCCATTAATTTATCCTTCCATCCATTCATCCGTCCGCCCGTCCGTCCGTTCGCCCGTCCATTTATCAATTTATCCATTCAACCATCCATACATCGATCAATCCACCCATCCATTCATCTACTCATTCATTTATCCATCCATCCGTCCGTTCGTCCAACTATCCGTCCGTCTTTCCACTCAACCACCTCTCATCCATCCCTTTATCAATTTATCCAACCATCCATCCATCCATCCATCCAATCCATCCATCCATCCATCCATTCATTCATGGATCTCCCAATCTATTAATTAATTAATTCATTCATTCATCCATCCATCCATTCATTCACCAACCTTTTCGTTGGTCAAGCAATGGAATACGAAGATGAACAGTCCTTGCAAGCTGTTGAGAATTGTGAAGATGTAAGCCATGAACAGCGAATCCTGGTCGACGTACAACAAACCGAACGTCCAAGTTGACCCCAACAAGATCATCAGCACGACAGCACCCCTCACCCACGACCTAATTACACATTAACTAACTGTGTCAGTTCAATAATCTAATCCAATGACTTCTATAGCGCCGTTCATATGATGCAGAAGGCATCAGTCAGTGGTCGCTTCAAGTGAACGCTTAGTAAAAGCGATCAAATCTGTTGGAGAGGCTCAGTCAAGGAAATACACGGACAATAACTACACGGACAATAACTACATGGGTGGGTTGATGCAACTTAAAATCTAAATACATAACATAGCTAACTAGGTAGGTTCAGTTAATATCAATATAATAATACGCTTAGACGATTCCGTAAGTGGTTTATGGTCCATTTAGTACAGCCCACATATAATGCTGCGGCCATCCCGCCTGTAACATGAGAACAAAGTAATTTCATTGCACCTGGTCAGGGAGAGAAACATGGAGAGGGCGAGCAAAAGGGAGAAGGAAAATGGAGAGATTTGGCAGGTGGAGGGCATGAGAAGAGAAGAGGAAGCGGAGAGAGAGAAACGGGTCCTTCTGCCGAACTTGCGCGCAGCTCCTATGCACGGGATCGACAAGGAAACGCTTAAAATGTCTTCTCATTTCAAATTACGAAGCATAACTGTAAATTATTGTTAACAAAAACAAAAAGCACACATTAAAGTCGTAATTATCATCGTCGTCGTCGTCGTCGTCTTCATCATCTTACCCAATGGTATCAATCTTTGATTTCTGTTTAATTTTCCAAGCTGAATTTGTCGATGTATGTTTACACATCGTGTGGATCGCCACTGCCAACATCACCGTATTCACCTACGTTAGATAGAGAACACTTCAAGCATTTAAAGGCAATGTACTGCAATTGCAAGAGAACATTTCAAGCATCGCAAGGTAATGTAATTGTAACTGTAATTGCAATAACAAATCTGTAGAGCGGTTCTTCAAGAGAGACTCACCTGAGTAGCTCCCATCCAAGCAACACAAAACCATGATCAAAAGGGTAGTTTTCAAGCACTTTATAGGAAAAGTGACCTATCCAGGTCAATGAGTTTATTTCACAGGTTGCTAGGCAACAACCTATTCCAAAAAGCAGGACGAATCACAGCGAAGTGAAAGCAAGGTAAGGTCTGACTCTTGGATCTAAACCTGAAACCAAACCCTTCCTGGCTATCTATTTTGTTTTGACCGAGAGCCTGTGAATAAGCTGGATCCTGCGATTTAGCTTTCGTAGGGTACTACAGAAATCTCGAGCTTACGATGTGTACACTGGATCTAAGGTGGCACTCGTATCAACTACGATAGCCTCCGAGGTTAAGCTCAGTTCGACCATGCGATTTATATTGATTTCACCCGACGGTTCCGGGATTCGAACCCAGGTCGCAGAGGTGAAGAGCCGACGCTTTAGCTAATCCTGATCCTAAGAGACAACCACGAGTATGAAATGTTCGCGACTTAATTTTCTTAGCCTCGGCATATGAGAGCATGTGGCTTTTCCTCCCCCTCTGACCTTCCCACTAACAATATGCAGTCAGTGTGCTCATGTGTTCAGCCCACTTACGAGGTTCTTAAAAGACACTATATAAATGGCCAGATATTTGCTTGCATATGCATGCATATATACGCATACAAAAACACACACATTCATACATACATACATACGAACACACATATATACACTCACACACACATACACATTCATACATACAGATACAAAAACATACACACATCAATAAATCATACATACACACATGCATACATACATACATAGATACATACATACATACATACATGCATACATACATACAATACATACGCTATAAACCTATTGTCGTGTATATTAGCCCTATACTTTTAATATATGCATATCAAATCTGTATATAACACCGGTATTCACGGATATGATATATATATATATATCCGGTGAATATATATAACCATATTAAAGACTATATATATGTGTGTACTTACGCATATGATGGCGACAGCTGGTCCAACGAAGGCCCATTGCAAGCCATCCTTCGCCAGCCAACAGCTGCAGACATACAACGGGGCAGACACTGTAGACTTAGTCTCACCGATGAAAGGAGGCCAAGACAACTGAGGACAACGTAAGAAGATCGAGTGAGATAAGTTAAGGTAGGATAGGAGAAAGCAGGAGTTTTCGGTTGGACTCGTTAGATAAACGTTTTGTAAACTTTCAGATACAAACATATGAAATAGAATGGAATTCGAAAATATGAGCTGAAGTAAACTTTTGGGTGGAAGACGTTTTGATAAGATGAGGTGTACTACCCAAGATACGTATATAAGACGATAAGATTTGCTGATATCCGATCACGTTAAACTAATTACTAATTGCTGATGATTTTTGTAAGCAGAAATCATTAAAAATAATTAGTCTTCCGCGCAGTGCATCTTTGCGCTGGTTCGGTTGATTTTCTCTTCTGGAGAAAATCCTCCGTTCCTAACGGTTACATTCATACAGCGACTACACACGCGTCTAAAGCTATCATTATATATGGATAATTATAAATATAATTAAAATACTTATAACACAGTAAACAGTAAATAATTATCGTTGATATACGAACTAGGCATCTGTTCCATATCCATCTGGACGAGAAGCAGCCGATATTATAACGATCAGCAGTGGTACACCTGTCAAAATTTTTAATGGTATTATTTTAATAACAATCAATAGTAGTATACTTTACAACTAATAATATCATGTCAGAAATGACCAATTTTCTTTTATATGGAAAACTGACTGACCGACTAACTGACGGAATGACTGACTAATTGACCGACTGACTTAGAGACTGACCCAGGCAGGACACAAAAGTTAATGTACCATTGAAATACGATTAGCAGACACGTTGATCTAAAGTCTTCATAAAAAGTTTACAAGACGTCAACTTTTTAACGTTGATTAAACGCTAACAGGCAAACGTAAAAACCTTACAAACGATAATGAAATGTTATTCTGGATTTATTTTAACGTTAACGTAATGGTTGATGTAACACTTCTGTAAAACGCTGCTTAAACGTTGTTTTCAGTTTTATTACTTTCATAAAACGTCTTTAGAAGCGCCAAAGGAACGTTACATCAAAGATAATGTAACGTTTTGGTGTTATTGCAACGCTAGCATCTGACAAATGTTTGCGTTAAACGTTGATTAAACGTTGTTTTGTCAGTTTTTATTTCGTCAGTGAAACGTTTGCACAAACACTGAAGATGCATTGATAAAGTAACGCTGTTTTGGAGTTTTTTAAGTTAATGTAATGGTTGAAATAACGTTTGTGTGAAACGTTTATTAAAAGTTGTTCTATTAGTTTATTTTAGGTAGGTAAATCGTTAAAGCTAAACGCTGTAGAAATGCGGAAATAGCGTTATTGCAACTTTTGGCGGAATCGTGATTTTGTACTGTTTTAACTAAGGTACAATATATCATTTGTACTAAAGGTCTAGCAAGTCATAGCAAACTTTCATAACCTAATCCAATTTTTTAAACACAAAACGTTTCCGCAACGTTAGCGAAGCCTTTGTAACTTGGATGCTGAATAAATCATCTTTACATAAACGATGCTTGCATTTACGCGTTACTAAGTACAAAACTCAATCGATCTACGCGCAAACAAGTCGTCTACAGAATGAACTAAAACTTTGTTACAAACATTTTATCAACGTTAGGAAAACTTTTGTAAACTAAGGGGTAGCTTACTAACGTTTCCTCAACGTTATCGAGACGTTAACAGTGTACCGTAAACCATTATTCGGCTTTTTAAAATTAAAACAAACGCTTAAAAAACGTTTGCGTGTTGCCTGGGGGTAGATCGATAGATGCAGCGACTGAAAGATGATTGATCTAATGAATGAGTGGATGTTTGTGCACGCATACCGTAAGCGCCGAGGTAGTACCATTTGAGGCGGGATTTCTCGGCCTCGAAGACCTCGATGAGGAGAACATAGAGCTGAACTCCCTCGAGACACATCCAAGAGAAAGAGGCGAGGAAGAAGTAGTGCAGGAATCCAGCCACAACACGACACACCACCTACAGAAAACAAACACTCAGGTAATCACTTCTATAATGATGGGTGGATGAGTGGATGGAAGGATGGATATGTGGGTGGATGAATAGGTGGATGAATGCATGGATGGATGGACGGACGGACGGACGGACGGATGGATGGATGGACGGACGGACGGATGGACTGGTGGAAGGATGGATGCATGGATGGTTGCATGGTGGATGGATGGATGGACGGACGGACGGACGGACGGATGGATGGATAGGTGGATGGCTGCATGGATGGTTGCATGGATGGATGGATGAATCGATGGATGGGAGGATGGATGGATGGAGCACAAAGATGAATAAACAGACAACAGGCAGTCATGAAGCCAAGCAGACAGAAAGACAGTTGGCATACAAGACATATAATGAACAATATTAATGCACAGTAATTTATGTAATTTAGTTTGTAATTCAATGTAATCTACTGACTTCTATGTACATCACATTAACTGCACACACAAAACAACCAAAAGAAACAAACGGAAAACCAACACAAAAATACAAAAGGATGAAACAAAGAAACCAAACATGTTGTGAAACTGACCCCCGGAACTTTTTTGCCGTCGACGTCGCCGTCCACGTGACCGTCCACGTGACCGATGCCGAGGAGAAAAATGACTTCCGCGATGAAAAGACAGAGAACAAGATTCTTGTGTATTGTATTTCGATCGCATTGAAGACCTCTGAAAAATGACACAAAACCCCTTTTCAATTAGTTCTGTTCTCTCCCACTAAAGATCCCTAAATCCAGTGCACCTTCCACTGAAGGCCAGTGCAAACAGTTAGTTCCTAATACATACACATATACATAAATACATATAAATATACGACATTTACGGGACCGGACGCTGTTTGTTGGGCTCTACGTGTGTGAGAGCACCCACCTAAGGCGAAACCTTCAGTTTCTGAGCATTATTGGCTCACAGATAAACTTTTTGGTCTTAATGAATTTTAAAACCACTTCGGCTAGTATAGGATGCGTATTTCGAGTTGTGAAAAGGCTCAATATTAAGTATCTAGATACATACATACATACACGCACATACAAACATACACACACATACATATATACAAACATACGTAACTACATATGTAGAATGTATGTAAGCATGGGTGTCTTTTTGTAGGTATTTACGTACGTACATATGCACAAACATACATGTTGCACCTACCAAGTTCAAATCTATTTTATTAGTTATTAATAACTATTTTAATAATGCTTAACGGTCGGTGCACCTAGGAAAGGAAAGAGAGATGGTGATCCTCACCTGAACCAGTAGAAAGTGATGAATGACAGAGCGAGGCAGACAATGCTGATCGTGCAACCGATGTACGTGATGACATCCAGGGCAAACTTATGCGCAGCTGACATCTGCAATCAACATCACCAGCAAATTTCAATCTGCAGGTAAGAGAAGCATATAAAGGTAAAGTTAACAAATGTTGACATGCCTCAATAGAAACTCCTCAGACGCGTACAGATAAAGGTAAACGAATTTGTCTACACGCCTCTACAGAAACTTCTAAGATGTGCAAAGGTGACACTTGTTTACATGCCCCTATAAAAACTCCCTGTTTACATACACCTGCAGAAGCCCATCAGAAGCATAAAGGTAAAGGTAATACAGTTTTCACACGCCTCTGTAGAAACCGCTCAGAAGCATAGTTCTAAGGTCGAAGGATCACCAGGCTGAGTTGATCACTTCACATCAGCTGAAGAAGTTTAAATGGCTTCCACATTTAAAACTAGGCCACCAGCTTGTTGAGTTGGCTGATGCTGCTTGTATCTTGGCATTGTTTTTGATTGTACTATGTTTTGATTGTACTATGTTTTGATTGTACTATGTTTTGATTGTACTATGTTTTGATTGTACTATGTTTTGATTGTACTATGCTTTGATTGTACTATGCTTCTTACCGACTACATAAATTGTATTTGTAAGTCGTCATTCATGTATAGCCGTGACATACGCAGAATTAGGCGTCAGGTCACTTCGTCCTCAAGAATATCTCTGGCAAATGCATTGGTCTCCAGTCGCCTTAATTACTGTAACTCGCTTCTTACTGGTATCACAAAGTCAAACCTGCAGAAACTCATTTACGTACAGCTGCATTTGACTCTTTGAAACATACACATACTTATCCTACTTTGCCGTTTATCTTACCGTTTACCTTACCACTTATTGGTTATCTTACTGCTTGTGTATTGACAAATACATTACTTACTTACTTACTTATCTTACCTTATTTTACTGTTTATGACACGGTTCACTTGACCTCATCTGACCGTATCTTATCGTTAATCTTACCTTATGGTTTGTAACGGACATCAGAATAGCGAAGTTGGTGAGATGGTCACACTCGCAGACGGTGTAAGTGGAATTGGAAGACACGCTGCGACATCCCTCATCCGACCAATGGCCCTCAAACGTCCTGAAAATATACCCAAAATTAAGACTTTACTATTATCGTGAACAAAATAGATCAACAAAAGCTACCACATGTGGGATCCCCAGGTAAAGAAGCGACTGGTGGACGAATAATTATATAGTCAACAGCATTACTTACTTACTTTACTTGTCAGAAGTAACAGCGTTAAACCAAGGCTGTGGCGTGCACTCAACAGCTCAATCCAAACTTAACCCATTTAGCCCCGGTTTCGCACCGTTCAACCACCACCACTCAACCCAAAGCAAAAGCTCAGCCAAAGCCAACCCCGATTGGGCTGAGTGTGAAAAGCTTTTATTTTAAAATCATGGAGGAAAACTTGAATATCTTACTTGTTTGAGAATTTCCAGAAGACACAAACAGGAGTCGAGCAATTCGAGTAATTTTCCTGGTAAAGAAAAAGAAAAACGTTATATTGATGGATGAATGGATCGAAGGAAGGAGGGACAGACGAATGAGTGGATGGATGGAATGACGGATCGATGAGTGGACACTGGACAGACGGATGTATTAGCAGATAAATAGAGGGGGTTGGATGCATGGATGAGTGGATGTAAACATAGATGAATGGAATATATGACAATATTTATATAAAAATATAATTTATATTATTATATTTCATTATAATTGATTGTCCATATAGTAAATTTTCATTATATGTATTTGATTTCATTAAATTTATATTATAACATTTAAATAGATTTATTAATATAATTTATATTATTATATTTCATTATATTTGATTGCTTATATATATATAAATTTTGATTATATTTCATTTCATTATACTTATATTATAATATTTAAATAATAATATAATTTATATTATTTAATGATATTTAATTATATTTGATTGTCCTTAATAGTAAATTTTTCAGTCAGTCAACCAACTGATCTTAATACCGTCTTGTGTTCCAAGATGTATTGAACCGGTTTCTGTAGTCCTTTAACTTTTGCGGAGCGTGAAACAATAGCGAGCGACATGACTTTCGAATTGACGCTAGTAAGAGGAGTGACACCGCAACAGGAATCGGGTTCAACGGACGATGAATTGCAGTCTGCTGTCGCTGACGTCGTCATCTCAAAAGTCGTCTGTGATTCGGTTGCTGAGTCGTTCGTATTCAGCCACTTTTCAATGTTATCGAAGAGGGCAAAGGTCACGCGTCCAAATCCTGAGCAGAATAGAAAAGATTTGTGAATATAATTTGTTTAACGTTCGCATAAACTTAGGACAAACTCTTGACAAAATGTTCTTTATTTACAATTCGTTATGCTGTAAAGGTGAAAGCTACTCTGGCGTTGAAAAAGCTCTTGGGCTTTTAGGGTAAGGTTAAGTTAGGTATGTTTGGTAAAGTAGGGTAGGGTATTGTGGGGCAGGATAGGGTAGGGTACAGCAGAGTGGGGCAAGGGAGGATCGGGCAGGGCAGGTATTGTAAGTTATCAGAGGGTAGCGTACGGAATATTGTAGGATAGGGTATGGTAGGGTAGAACATTGTATGGTGTGATAGAGTAGGGAAGAGTAGAGTTTGGCGGGGTCAGGCCGAGTACGTCAGGGTATGGTATGATAGCTGATTGGAGAGAGTGCTGAGCTTGTAACGTGCAGGATAAGGTTCGAACCTCCCTTAAGACGGTTGCTGTGTCGAGTCCCTGAGCCACGGTTTCACTCACAATCGCTCAACGCCATCGATCGATGCACAGTTTTAGAGTAGGGACGAGAAGGGCAGAGTAGCATAGGTTAGGACATGGGGTAGTCTAGGGCAGGATAGGATAGGGTAGGGGTACAGCAGAGTAAGGTACGGACGGGTAAAGTATGGTATGACAAGGCAAGGCACGGCAATATAGGGTAAAGAAGGGTAACGCGAGGTCATCGAGATACCTTTATCTGCTCCTCGCATGATGTCCTGGAGGCTGATGGCAATCTGATCCTGGTTCCCGGATGACGTCGTGAAGGTCAGCTGCTGAGGCTGACTCGACATCCGATCCACTTCCACAACATCCACGCGCACAGCTAGAAACAATCGAAACAACATCCGTTGATCTATCGATTTACTGACTGACTGACTGACTGGATTGATTGATTGATTGGATTCATACACTGTATATCATAGTGTACTGTATGGTACTGTACAGTACACCACAGCGTAGCGTAGTGCAGTGTGGCATAGCAGAGCATAGCACAGCTTAGTATAGCATAGCAGAGCATAGCACAGCTTAGTATAGCATAGCAGAGCATAGCACAGCTTAGCATAGCATAGCTAGCGCGCTGGATCTGTAATCGAAAGATTGCGTGTTCGAGCTTGCAGAGTGGACTTCACGTAATGCCTAGGGCAAGTTGTCTGCATAGATATGCCTCCATCACCAACCAGTAGAATTTGGTACAGCCGTATGCTGCAAAGTAAACGGCAAATCCTGCGATGCCCTGGCTCCATATCCAGCACCCTGAGATTTGTACGTGCCGGCTGAAGGGCAGAAGAGCGGAAAATGAGCGCCACCTTGCGTTCCACTTGGTATACGGGAAAGTTACTTTACTAAGATAGTATACCACAGCATAGTAGGCCTATACATGTAGTACTGCATCTGGTGGTTGTGGTTTGATATGCTCTATCATGATCTGACCTAGGCCGGGGACTTCTCTTGTGAAGTTCAACGTTTCGTTGATGGAGTTGGCGAGGAGAGCAGAGCTGGAATCGACAGAGCCGAGGAGACGTGTGGCCGTCGAAGACTGGTATATCGGTGGAAGGTCCCTCCAAATCTCTTCCGCTTTAGGTAGCAGAAGGTTGCTCGTCGCGTTCAGCACCACCTGAGTATGACATCATCAAAAACATCATCATCATCATCATCATTAACAACAACAACAACATCTTTATCAATGACAACAAATGCATAATCACATCAACAACAACAACAACCTTACCTCCACCAACTCTAACAACATTATCATCATTATCATAATCAGCAGCAGCAGCAGCACCAACATATCATTAACATATTAACATATCATCATTGTCATCTTTGTTGTCATCGTCATCACAATCACCACCAACAACAACAATTGACATCACCAACTACATCAACATCTTCATCATTGTAAAACTATAAACTCCACCTATCGATACCTCATTGATCCGATCGGCATCCGCATTCGTGATGTGCGTCTGGCCATTCCTTTCAGTCAGGTCGACCGCTTCGACCATGACCTTCGCCAGCAGCATAAGGTCACCGCCATAGAGATCATTTTTCTGTGAAACTCCATGCAGTCCATTCATCACCTCATGGCAAAGGGACACTGAATAGTTCCTCCTCAGACTTTCCAGCTAATTGCACAAATCAGTAATAATAATTACTTATCAATTCAATATAATAATAATCATAACAATACTAAGAATATTATTATTATTATTATTATTACCGCCAACACTACCACTACTACTATTATAAGAACAACAACTACCAGTATACACGTAAAAGTATAAATAATTTTAGAGGGAACAAGATCATTCATGCCCCTCAACTGAAGCATTATTTTGGACATGTCCCGTTGGGCGTGACGCCTCAGCGTACAAATTAGTAATTACACTAAATGGTGACAGGCTTACCAGTTAAATAATTTCACATGTGGGCTAAGGCAATATCGTAAATATCGCGAAAACTGTAAGCATCGTCATAATTAGTCTGATTGTTGGATATTATTGTGTTCTTGGTCCTGGGTGAAACCGCAAAGATGGTGGCTCTCTGGTCAAATTTCGAGTTTTATGCGGGCCGTTTAAACGAATTATAACTATATAGTTATTCATATAAATAGCAAAGCAAACAAAGGCGTAGCCGCAATAAATCAGTTGGAAAAAAGAACTAGTATCGCCCAGGAGCTGAACTGCTTGATCCACAGCCCCGCTTGTACACAGTGGCAGTTCTAATTTAATCTAACCTTATCAAGTCTAATCTAGTCTAGTATAGGCCTAATCTAATCCAGTCTCTTCTGCCCTAGTCTCGTCTCATTTAATCTAACGCAATCAAATCTAATCAAACCCAGTTTTGTGTGCTTCAGTACTCATACAGACAAGTCGAGGTGAAATGAAGCTAAGCTATAGTGTGACCGTCCGCAGAATACCACACACTACTTGGTGCACACTCAGCCCTCCATTCTTTCATAGTCGTTAAATAAGTACCAACTCTAGTTAGCAGGTTAAAAGTGTCCCGTTATTGGACTGTTGTGGTCGCGTTTACGCCGCAGCCGAAAGCAATTATTGAGACTCGCCACCTTATCCCCCGGTTGCCGTCCACTGGACAACTGTCTAAGGATAATATAACACAAAAATAAGTACTGGCTTTGCGTTCAAATGATGCGATGATCAGAGGGATGCGAGAGAAACTAGCCGTCCACTTTACAACTGTCTAAGAGTAATATAATATTTTATAATAAGTACTGGCTTTGTGTTCATAACCCGCCGATCTTTTATTGCTATGCCTCAAGGTCATATTTTTGCTACGCTTGATTTCGGAAGGTCTTTCCCAGCTTGCAACGCGATGTCATGCTTAAGGCTGCGTTTGAAACCATACCCGAGCTCAACCGTTCTGTTCATGAGGCCTATATGGGTCTACCTCTGCTCTTACGTTTGGCCAGTTTACTATAGCATCACAGATGGGCCCTCAACAAAGAGGGCCTCAGGGTTCACAACATTTTGTCTGATTTAATTTTGCCCACTTTAACCTGGAGAGTCAGTAAGGTTGAGCTCTTAGTTCTCGACATTTTGCACGTTACCGATATCTGCATGCCCTTACTTTGTGGGTCATCAGGAGATCCGCAATAAGTGCGAATTGTTTTCCCTGGTAATGGCCTTGAGGACCTCTCCTTCTGGCCTGATATCAATTGCCTCGATTTGCAATGCACTAGCCCCGCTAGGGCCACCATTCTTCAAAGGGCGGGCATTAGATGCCGCTCCCTCTGTCTTCTCAAAGCACTAATTTCGTTACGATCATCCTTTGTTGCTCCCAAGATCAGCCACTTTTCTTCGTTGTTCTCCCTGTTTTAACCACCCAACTTTAATAACACCGTACGAGAAGGCCTCGAGTCGACTGCCAACATCAAACTTGTCAACATTCAATGGTTGCAGCCCACATTATCCATAAAATATGGCGGAATTGGTATGAGAAGAGTTGGGTCGCTGGCTTCTTCTGTCTATTAGGCTTCAGCTGCGACCACCGTTGAACGCCAATCCGGCATCCTCAGTCACTGTCCTGCAGTTGCTGATATGCATCTGGGTGATTTGTTGATGGCTGGCTGGAAGACACTTCCATCTAGTGTTGATCCATTGCCAACAAAACCGGCGACCAGGGATGGGCGCGTGATTGAAAGTGGGGGTGGTTTGGGAAAAAAGCAGCGAAAAACCAACTGATCGAGCATAGTTGGCTACACTTTGTCAACAGCTTTGGACATCGCCTGGCGCTGATAAATGGAGACAACATGGAAACTACACTCCTCTGTCAGCGCTTATCTACGGCCATCCAGCACTTCAGTGCAATTGCTTTTCACAGTGCTTTTGCCTCCAAGCACATCAACGAAAGCTAGACATCTCAGAAAATAACAAATGCCCATAATTTTCGTAATTGTGAGGGATCATATGTACCTCGGGTACATATCCGGAGAAATTTTTAAGTCCTGAGGGATCATTTATATCTCGGGTAAATGACGATGATAATGATGACAACGATAACGATGACGATGGTTTAGAGTGGGTGAAGCTGCAAGGCCCTCAAGGGAAGTGTATGGTCAACCAACCTCAGCGATTTTCTGAAAATGGTGTTAGCGTCAAACACTCCATAAAACATTTAGTACCGGAACACATCCATAAATATCATATATATATATATATATATATTATTTATAGGCTATGTACATGCATAGGATCTAGACATACACACATGAATACATATATGTATAATATAATATAGTATTATAATGCTTATACGTATGGAAAGATCCCTGCCGACGTATAGCCTATTAATTGTATTATTTATTATATGCATTTACTCACATAAATATATAGGCTACATATGCACTTTAAATAGGTAGCATGATATGTGCTACACCTGATATCTTTATATATTTTTGTAGTGTATATGATATGTGCTACATCTGAAATCTATATTTATGTAGTATATATATATATATATGAATTAGATATTATATGAATTAGATATATATGAATTAGATATGTGACTGAAGAAATCGAATATCAATAGCCTGTGGGTTTCATATGCTTGTAACTGTAGTCAGACTGAATCAGACAAGAATACTAGCATTCAAGCAACAATATTAAATGCTCCAAAGGTTGAGGTTAAAGGGTGTTTCGGCCGAAGTTTCTGACAAACACGACAACAACAGTCAAGCAACCAGACAACCTCTTCTTAAGGCTTGGTAACGAATTGTCAGTTGCGTGTATTGCAACGAGATTCTAACCCCAGACTGTATTGCTGTAGCAAGGCAAACGTTAGCATTCTGTAGGTCTATCGCAATCATAAACATAAAATCGAAAATGTCTTATTCAGCTTATTGATGAGTGCTGCGTCAAGTCAGAAAGGTATGGACAGTTAGTAAAGTTGAGCTCTGAGCTCTCAGAGGTTGTCCTGTATATCTAGGTGTGATATGCAGGGAAAGAGAAACTTCCCCAATCACTGGCTCAAACCCAGTATACCCCACTGGAATGCATTTTCCCAGTCAATATGCTCCTGTAGCCCATAGGTCTTCATCCACAATGCAAACGACCACAGATTGCACCCAGTAATTACGATTTGCAGGGTTAAGGAGGGATCTTCCCTCAAACCTTTAAACTATATCCCATTAAAAATATATTATATCCATACATTTCTCTCCTGCCAATATATTTTCCTCCGTTCTTTCAGACTATGATTCATTTTCCCCATTCGTTTCACTCTGGTCCATAGTCTTCCCTCTTCCAATTGTCGAACCAAGTCTGGTTTAGTTGGACTTTCGAGCGCTTCCTCCCATCTCACCCTGTTTACGTAATACCATACCTATGTTTTGTATATACCCTATCTGTGTGTGTTTGTATATACCATACCTAGGTTTTGTATATATCATATCTATGTTTTCCATATACCACACCTATGTTTGTTTTCTATATACCATACCTATGTTTTGTATATACCCTATCTGTGTGTGTTTGTATATACCGTACCTAGGTTTTGTATATAGCATATCTATGTTTTCCATATACCATACCTGTGTTTTCTATATACCATACCTATGTTTTCTATATACTATACCTTGAGTGATATTTCAAGCATTTCTTGTGATATACATTCGCTCAAGTCTGGAAACTCGTTCCATTTCTCCTGCCCGCATGTTCTGAATGCCATTGTCACTGAAGTGGAACAAGACGGAACACAGTAAATCAAGGGGAACGGCAGCAGATGTAAAAACACAGCAAACAAGGAACAAACTAGAATCGAAATAAATCAAACAGAAGGAAATGTCATTTAGCAAGGAACAGAATTAGGAAGGAAGCGCTGAAGTATATAAGACTCCATGGTGTGCGAGGAAATATGACAAAATAGAATAAATCGCAACAAAAAAAATAAAAAAATAGCTGAACCAGAATGTAAAGACTATGATAAAATGTAAGAAAAAGTAAAGGCCTGAGCGATACAAAACAAACACTGACAGACAGACAGACAGACAGACAGACAGACAGACAGACAGACAGACATCTACACCAACTGCTAAAATGACAGACTCACATAAAGACACAAACACAAGCGAAGACATACAAATACATAGCCCACAGACAGACACAGACAAATAGACATAGAGACTGAACCCAAAACCTACAGTTACGATTGTTTGGACAAGTTGAAGTGACATTCAAGTTGATGGGAGTGGCCGGCCACTCGACCGATCTCTTTTTCTCTGCTGGACATCGTGGCTGACCGTCCGTCGATGACGTCGTTGATGACGTAATCATATCGGTCTCTGATGTCATTTTATCAAACGGTGATGTTGTTAAGTTTCCTTTTAAAATAACATTTATCATGACTGCTATTAATAAAATTAATAGAGGGAACAACTGGGAATAAAGTTCTAACTAAAGACTGATATTAATAATTATATTAATACAATTGCAATTCTGTTTTATTTATATTTATTATTATCATCGTTATTGTTATTATTTATTATTATTTTATTATTACTATTATTTATTATTGTTATTATTATTGCTTCCATTATAAGCTTTCTTAACTATAACAACATTGACTTCTTCGGCGGTGCGCTATGCATATGAAAAGTTTAGGCTTATGGTTAGTTGGGGATAGCGTGTATTAGCTTTTGTGCCATCTTTTGCGATCAGGGATTGCGCTATGCAACGGTGACCACGATCTTAGGAGTGGTGCTGATGGTCCACTGTGGAGACTCCTTCATCTCTCGGCGGCCATCCGGCCGGTTACTGAAGAATTCCCGTCCTTCACTCATCTGTTAGCGCAAGGAATATATCCTGACGCCGCGCCTTCTACCATCAGCCCTAGGGTGCCAGTCGGTGAGCGTAAACATGTGTTGCGAACGCTTCATTCGGCTTGTCTTGTCTTGAACCGTCCTTGCGCCGAGGATTGACTGCACCGCGGACAATTTTGTGCTATCTGCTCTGCTTCTGTTCCATGTTTTTAGTAATAACTTGTCGAACAATAGATAATTCAGTCCATGACTTGATGTTGTTGATCCATCTCATCTTGGGTCTTCCCGTGCTCGGGATCCAGGAACTGTTCTTAGGATGACCTCTTTCTCTAATCAGTCTCCGCTTCTATAAAATTCATT
Organism: Norana najaformis; assembly: GCA_964023275.1. Lineage (NCBI taxonomy): Eukaryota > Metazoa > Annelida > Clitellata > Crassiclitellata > Hormogastridae > Norana > Norana najaformis. The sequence continues at coordinate 11,614,899 of OZ029924.1, read as the reverse complement.
TCTATAAACCTTACAGGCTGGCATGGACTAAAAACTGCAAAGTTCCTTCAGGAGTGAACACGTGACTGTTTGAGCCCTTTAGAGACCACGGATCTAAGGAGCGCAAACTCAAAAGTGTTTTTCTGGTGACGCCACGTTTACTAACACGAGGCACCAGTAGACCGTGAAAGAGGCAAGTAAGAAGGTTCGTCCGGAAGTGACTGCAGATCGATAGATTTAAATCGGAATGCACAGAAAACAGACAAGATACCGTAAATAGTGAGGCGACGAGAGAGAGAGACAGAGAGACATAGAGCGAGACAGACAGACAGACAGACAGAGAGAAGAGCTAACAAGTTACTGAGGCGTTAATTTGAAGTTATTTTAGCATGAAATTATGTACAGTAGCAAGATTTCATGGAATTAACGATTCAATCGAACGAGAGAGAATAAAGAGCAGAGTTGCGACATGAGACCAGGAGAGGAGACCAGGAGACCTTCTGAAGGGGCAGCGCAGCCACCTTCAGTTCATGACAAATCCCGTTAGCATATATTAAACAGTAGCCTATAGTTTTCGAGGAACCCAACGACCAAGGTTGAGAAACTCTCTCGCCTCCCCTGCTGTGCGGCGATCCTGTTCGGTATCATCACGTTCGTCAGTTGTCACTTCCCGTTTCCTCAGATCAGTCAACGCCCAGATGACGTCAATCCGCCCGATGACGTAATTCACCCCGAGCCAAAAATAGCGATACAACCAACGCGCATGACCGGCCTGGCTCCGCCCCGGATCAGCTCAGCTTTCTATGTAGTAGACTTCTTCAACTAAGAGACGAATGCACTTCGATCTTTTCTGTAGCATGACATCTGCTAATTAGGTCCGGGGTTAAACCGATTCAAAGTTACCGCCCAGTGTTTATGTAAATAAATAAATATATATATGGGCCAAATGGCGTCGTCAAAAATCAGTTCATTCGTGTGCTCATAAATCAGAGCATATATATATATATATATATTGCAATGTTGAAGGATTTCTCGTCGATATCATCAGGCAGTTTAAAAAATGAACAATGAAGAAAAATGAAGAAACAAAAAATGTAGGCCCCATTATATGCATGCATAATACAAGCATGTGCGTATAACATTTCGTGAGAGATAAATAGGCCCTTAAACATTTAATAGTTTAATCATACAATAATACTGATCTGATTACACAGTATAAAAAGTATATCTATCACAGATCTTTATTCTCAGTCCTGCTCATTTTTCAAAGTACTTATCGAACGAGATCCTTCACCAATGCTGCGCTATGGACTGGGCACCTGGCCATTTTAAGTCCCCGGATCGTGGGGATCGTGCTAGTCCAAGATCGAAAGGGATACACCATCCTCTTATAGATCAACATTGACTACACCAACATAGATTGAAGCGCGACGCGCTGCCGAAGTAGCTATTCATGCAAGCATAAAACACTTGGAGAATATAGGTAGGAAATCTTAGCTAAAAGCTGTCATGCAAAGCTGGGAACAAGCCAAGCGTCGTCGACATGCTAATCGTTTAACATGCACACACAATGTTAATATACAAGCATGCATTTGCTTTAAATACGCCACTTTTAACAGACAGACTAAACATTCAAAAATGAAACAAAATTATGAGGAGTTTTTTTTTGTTTTGTACGCATGACGCCAAGCCATATGTGTGACAACATTCAAATGGCTCTATGTTGCTACGCTTAGCCTTTATGGTAGACGTTATTACAAGACGTAAGGAACTAAACCCAACCGTGAAAAATGATTCGAACTGTGACCTCGATAAATACTACATAGATCTAAGAAGGGAACAAGATTAGCAACTCTTGCAAAAACTTCATAATGAGAGCGCGTGATGCATTCTGGTATTGCCGCAAAGGCTTCTGGTATGTACATGAGAATGATGATGAATTGTTTACACAAGAACTTTGTTCAAACCAGTCAGTGAAAATCGTTTTATACTACGGTAGTTTTGTATTTTATACACCCATTTTGTACTTTATATAGCCATTACTAGTTTTGTAATATTGCAATTTTATAGAATTTAAATTAGTCGTACTTTATTCCGACTTTATGTAATTGCCAGAAATTGGCACAGGATTAAGTCCAAACCACAGGACGTCATATGGCATTGGTTAAGGAACTTGAGTTAATTATGATTAATTATGAATGCCGCTGTGCATTAAAAAGTCGCCTACGCCGATGTATGTCATTAAAATGTCAAATGTAATAATCATTACTTGTGCGGAAAAGATTTTTGGCTAAATATTAATGTGTATAATAATGCAAATAGGCCTATCGTCTTTGAAATCAGAAAAAATGATAACCCAAGTTTTTGGAGTTTACATTACTACAGTTAACGGCTGTACAAGTGAGACATGCTTTTTAGCCTCCAAGTTGACTAAAATATAAATTTAATCAAAGGCTACAAATAAAATTCCTTTAACACGACAATGTTAATAAATGAGCGTCAACAAAAACGTCAGCTGTCCCGCTCGAGTGGGCGGAGTTTATTCCATCCAATCAGGTTCATTGTATTTGCACATAGCCTAGTTATGGACTGTACGAGCCAATTTTTCTTCCGTGACCAATCTTGTTCACCTCTTAAAATCTTTGGTCAGATTATAGAGATCACTGCATGGATATGAGAAGAAAAATTAAAGAATAGAGAACAGAATAAAATGAATATGACCTAATTTACAAATGAATAACCTTAATAACAAAGGAATATGACCTAATTAACGAAGGGCATAAATTGTTAAGAAAACCATTAAAACTAATCTATCTAAACTTTTCAAAAGCAAAGCCCAGTTACTTTTTGCTTCAGCGTTGTTGCAAGCCTACAGGCGCAAGCTTAAGCCTTGAAGCCCTTTCTTGCCTCAAGTGTAGATGTAGAGTAACTGAGTGCTAGAATCTGATATAGGAAGTACACTGTCTGCATGAAATTATGTATTACTGATTAATGATCAGGAACCTAGTTAAAATCCGGTATGATATTTCCAATAAATCAGTAAGCCGGAGGCAAATACTTCATCAAATGTCGTTATTAGCTTAGAGTCTGTTGTGCAAAAAACGTTCCTCTTCGTTGAAAAGTGAGGTCCTCACATAATTCCGTATGTTTCTCTAGACAACATATCGCTAGTATTATCCGCACGCATACCCTGTTGAGAAAGGGTACGTTCACCCCATGTTTTGTTCAATGTCAATATAGCCCCACTTTGGCTGGCTTCCACTGGGATTAGAATTATCAGAAGCACTACATATAGTGACCGAAATGCCGAACACTGCAAATGTTCGCGTATTTTGGGAAAACTTGTTCGTTGCTAATTTTTTTAAAGTTTCATATTTTGCTTAAGATTACATAGAACGGTAGCAGAGTGCGAAAATTAAATTCGACACAACATAGAACAAATTGGCAGCTAAGCCACGGGTCTACTAAGTAATTTAGTAAACAATAAACAATCTATATAATAATAGCCTTAGACGCAGGCGTACGTGGTCCGCTAATATATTATGCAATGATGAACGCTGGCGCTTTCTGGGAAGTAATGTGCAAACAAAAAATGAAACTGTGCGCAAAAGGCGAAATGCTATAGGGAAAAGTTCTCAAAATCGGGACAGTTTTTGACAGTTGCTTTCATGATCTAGAAATAACGACGAGCAACAGCGGATTTTCCCCGGCAGGAGAACTTAGCCGAACTGGCACATTTTGCTCCGGCAAGATAGGCTAGCTTTAAGTAGTTAAACTTTGTGGTAGTAGTTTGCGCCACACGATACCCGGATGTTGAAACTTTAATTTCTTGAAAGCTGCCCGCAAGAGCAAACAGTATTCCGACCAGTATACTTCTCAAAATTCATTAAGATCAGAATTAATAAACTGTTAAGTGCAAAAGCTCTTAGCTGGCACTTATGTATCTGCATTAGTTACTAAACATACGAAATCAGTGCATAGATCTGTCGGCCTGCAAATGAGCAAAAGCAGTGCCTTTTACTGTTATCATTATTTAGCAGCAAGCTATAATAAGAAGCACTGCATATTTAAGAAAGCAGGGATGTTCTTATGAATGTAAGAACACTGTTCAAGAACACAGGGGCGTTCTTTAAGAACACGTTATGAATTCGTTAAGAACACATAATTATGCGTGCCATCAGAACACATGTTCTTAAGAACTTAGAGCAGTTTTTTGGGAGCACACCTGTGCCCACAAAGAATGCATTGTTCTTTCTTAAAGACTACCATTTCAACAACAAATACTAAAATTATTAGCTTAATAATCATTAATATTATTACTTAATATAGTACTAAATTAATATTAACATTGTTATTATTTAATATACTATTAAATTACTATTATTAAAATTATTGTTGTTATTTTTTATTGTTATTACATTTTATTATAATTCCATCTAACCCTACCAACCTCAGTATTTATTCCAGCCCCATCCAACTCGATTCGATTTAAAACCAATTATATCTAAACTCTTTTTAATAACTAATCAAACTAATCTAAACTGACTTCAATCTCTGCTATCCCAGTTATGACCCAAACTCTGTCTTCTTCTCGGGATCTAAACTACAGCTCAATCGATTACTGTCAGGCCATTGACAGCTAAACTCCCCGTTGCTTTCTCTGCCACGCCAGTTACGAGCTAAGCTCCCTCTCATCCAATCTAAACTCCACCACATTAACCTAAGCCACACCCATTTCGATCTAAGCTCGACCCAATTCAACCTAAGCCACATCCATTACAATTTAAACTCCACCCAGTTTTATCTTAGCCACGCCAAAGCGATCTAAGCGCCACCCCGCTGGTCTAAGCCACCACCATTACGATATAAACTCCGCCCAATTCGATTTAAGCCACGCCCGTTACCCTCAAAGCTCCATACAAGCTATTTTAACACCCTGCTATTAGGATTCAGTCTGATTGCACTGTCTTTAGCTAGTTAATTAATTACCTGAATAACAATGATATCCCACTCTGAGATATTTTGGAGTGCCAACGCATGGATCTCCGAAAACGTCGTTGTGGGCACGTACGGTACAATTTGTTTCTCCAGAACACCTGTCAATGTGTGCGTATGACGATAATACACATGATTCAAAACCTCTTAGACAGACAGACAGACAGCACAAAATCATCAATTATCAGGTGCAATTTTTTGCTAAACAAATGTCCAGCTTCACTCATACATACAAAATCTTTCGTTCTATTCCAAATAAATATGACCCTTTTTGAAAAAACAAAAACTACGAGGAGGAAGAAACTCCAGCAAGGAACAACGGCGTGACCATGGCAACTGTCGAATCAACCGTTGGCTCAATAAAATCTCTGACAATCTTTTACAAAATGCACAGAAGCTAATCATCTTTTATGTCTTCCTAAACGCTGCTACAACATGGCGTGAGGCATCAAACCATCTCAGATCGGTCTGTTTCCATGAGGTTAGCCCAGTCAATTTCCATTAGGTCAGTTTGGTCAATTTCCAGGACAGTTCGGTCAATTTCCAGGAACTCAATTCGGTCAATTTTCAGAAAGTCACTTCGGTCAATTTTCAACAGGTCAGTTTGGTAAGACAGAGAGATAGGTTCAGAAGAATATAGACAGCCTGAGACGGAAACATACAGCGTAAGAAGGAAAGGTACAGCTTAAGAACATTTTCGAACTGTTCCTGCTTTGTGTATTTACCATAAGCATCGCGAGAATCAATCACACTAGATAAAGTAAAAAGCGGTACAAGACGGTGACTTCGGTCATGGCTCTTATAACTCGTCCAAACAAGAAAAGGATCTCAACTGTAACAACAACTGTGAAACAAATCCAATTGCAAGAATCAAGAATCGGAGAAAACAGAACACCCCATTCTCTTCTTCCACGCTCCTCCCTTTCCTCTGTCCTACCACTGACGGGTGGGTGATTGAGGACCTGCCACGACCTCCCATCTGAGGACGAAAGACGAAGAGACAAGTGAAGGAGGAGAAGCTTTGAAAACAGGAGCCTGAGGAGGAGGAAGTAGAAAAACGAGGAGAAAATGGAAAAGGTGGGTGGAAGAGAAGAGGAAGGGAAGGGAAAACATGAGGAGAATGGAAAACATGAGCAGGAAATGGAGAAGGAATGCGAAAAGAGGAGGAAGAGGAAGGAAGTAAAAGGAAGATGGAGACGATGATGAGGAAATGGAGGATGTAAAAGAAGAGGAGGATGGAAAACAGGAAAGAAAGGAAGGGCAAAAGAGGAGGTAATGGAGATGGAGGACAGAACAGAGAAGAAGGCTGGAAAAGCGGGGGAAGATAAAAAGAAGAAAAGAAAATGTAGGAGAAGGAGAACAGAAGATTAAAAAGAGAGTATGGGACAGAGGAGGATCATTCTGACCAAGCGCCTTGCCATCAGGCAGGGTGCATTGCCATTGTGGCCCTCCTTTATCCACCCCTGGGCATCTGCTTGTCCTTTCTCGTCATACTGGCTTACACAGCTCAGTGGGATGGAGGCGTGGCCAACATGGAACCTCTGGAACCTCCCTAGTCTCCTTCGGGTCTTACTCACTTCCTCTTCCAAATTACTTGCATCCTCCTCCAATTCATCATCAAGGAGGAAGAGGTGAGGTGGTGGTGGTTGCGGCATTAAAACAATGTTATATACAGTAAACAGTGGCAGGGTTTTATAGAGTAAACGATTTGATCGTAGAACTCGATCTTAACGGGAAAAGGGAAAACCATCGAGATAAGAAAGAAAAAGCTAACAAGGAAAATGATTTACACGATGAGTGCAGGAAGAGGAAGAGGAAGAGAAGGAGAGGGAAAGAAGAGGAAAAGGTGGAAGATGGGAGGAGGAACACTAGGAGGAAAAGGTGGAAGAGGAGAAGGAGAAGATAAAACAGGAGAGGGTGAGGAGGAGCAAGAGGAAGAGAAGGTGGAGGAGGAGGAAGAAGAGGAGAAGATGGAAGAGGAGAATGTGGAAGAGGAAGAAAATGCGATAGTGAAAGAAGTTAGGGGTAGAGAAACTGGAAGACTGTAGAAGTGGTCAGAGGTGGATAAGATGGAACAGCAGGAAGACGAGGAGGCGGGGCAGAGATAAGAAATTAAAAGGGGTAAGCTGATGAGTAGGCAAAGCAGGAGGAGGAGGAGAAGAGAAGAGAGAGAAGGAGAAAGGGCTTAAGTCCATCCATCAGCGTCCAGGTGATGAGTAATACTTGGTGTTCAAAAAATGAGTTCCAGATGTCGAACTCGGTACAACTTCAGCGACAAAACGGATCGACGGACGGAGGGGGATTTGCTGGCTGGTAGCGGCATCTCTATCGCGCATCAATCGTCGCTGCTGAAGCAAAGGTCAAACTGGCACCAGTTAAAAATAGATCGCATATAGCCAGTCATTGCCGTCTATATATGCAACGTAAATATATCTATACGGTGGAAACTGGCAGAGTAAAACAATATACATATATATATATACATATATAAAGGTGACTGGTCACATACATATATTCATGCATTAAATACTTGTATATATAATGCTTGAATATATATTACATAGCCGGTTATCATCATGTATATATATATTAGTGTAAATACGTATAGATATCGGATGACTTCAGCTTTAGCAAGTATTCTTATTACACCTCCCGGTTATTCGGTGTAATAACATATATAATGTGTTATCGGTTCTATAATATGTATCATATATATATATATATATATATATATATATATATATATATATATATATATATATATATATATATATATATATATATATATATATATATATATATATATATATATATATATATATATATATATATATATATATATATATATATATATATATATATGCTTTACACTAAAGAACCGGGACTCGTAATACGTGCATATTATACTTCGGTAGCCTTGGCCCGTAGGGCATAGGTGGATGGGGAGATCAATCACGCCACCACCCCTCCCCCATTTAATTAAGGAGACCACACTATTGAGTCCCGCCCTCAACACGCGAAGTAAAAACGGCGAGTTAGCTTTCGTTGGGCGTTGTAGAAATCTCGAGATTACGATTACGATTACGTTTAGAAATATTGGTGACTTGAAACCTTGAGACCAGCTCCAAAAGTCTCGAGGACTAAACTCATCCAACACCTTGACGAAGGCAAATCGCCCCCTCGTTTTCAACTTCTGGGTCCGCCAACATCGGACGAGTAAACATTTCCTCTGTTTCTGTCTTCTCTTGGTTTTTGGCTCGACTTGCCCTAGATTTTGGCATGCACGCGGAGTTTGCTTGGCAGCGATCATCGAGTGATGCCTTGAGCATTTTTACGGTGGCGATATAGAAGTTCTCAGAATTGGAAGCAGCTTGCGAAGCTAGGGATCATCGAATATCGAAGTCAATTTCTCACGGCGTCATTTGACACGTATAAAAGTACACACACGTACATACATAAATGCATGCATACATACATACGTACATACATACATAAACACACAGACACACACGGACTATCATCGTTATCATTATCACCAGTTCCTGCTGCCAGCCGTTTAGTGACGATTGGTGCGAATAAATGATCTCCATTTTCCTCAGTCATTTGTCAAGTCCAATGCTTCTTCCACGTTTAGTCCAAGTCTTTTATGTCTTCGTTTATTAGTCTACCCAGCACAGCCCTATTCTTCCTTTATTGATCTGTCCTTCGAATCTCGGATGTAGTGCACTGTGTGGGATCCTACCAACGACTTTCTTTCCTCATGGCCAAACTATCGGAGTCTTTGCTAAACGACTTTTTATAGCAGAGTTGTTTGGGTATCTAGAAACTCCCTTATGTCATGATTTCAAACTTGTTGTAGTCTTGAAATTGCCGCAATTTTCAATAGCTGACTCCTTTCTGCAGTGAGGATTCTGTTTGCACTGTCCAGCATTCTGATCCACGTCGGAAAATGGATTGAATCGTCGTCTCATATATGCCTGCTTTGGTTTTCTTTGTTTTGTCTATGCTTCTGCATAGCCTGTTCATTTTTCCTAATGCTTGTGCAGGTGCATCCAATTCTCCTTTGTACGTCTTCGCGCTTTTGCGACTGTGCCATGGCTATTAGACCTTCATTAATCTACCATGGAGTTCAATAGCTTCTGCTTGGATGCTGATAGTTATTGGTGTCTCTTCATTGACTTCTTTTCTCTGCGTTAAACAATAGCCCGAATCTTATACTGGTTTAGTCATGGCATTCTGTAGATATGTCCCGCTCCTAGGCCAATCGGAAATTAATCACCAGCCCCTCCATTTAGTTTTATTCCTGCCTTGGTGTTGCTTAGACTGAGCGTCGCCACTGCTTCTAAACTAGGTTAAACAGGAATGATGATCAGATATATCTCTGTTGTGCTCAAGTGAGTAAGTGAGTAAGTGAGTGAGTGAGTAAATAAGTGAATAAGCTATGCATTTGTTAACACCTCGAGTTCCATCGACTGAGTTTCTTCTAGCAGTACTCCGTGATCTTTTTGTCTAAGATTATCGCACTGGAAGATTTTCGGAATATTTCCTGCACAAGTTTGGTTAGTTTCTCTGATATTCCTGCATCTTGCATCGCTCTCCACATTCTGCAATACCACACGCTGTCGAAATCATATCTGAAGTCTATGAAGTCGGTGAAGACTTTATGACTGTGCTCGATGCTTTTTCTCCAGTCAGTTCTTCTCCAAGTGCTCTCTCAATTTATTGTTCCATTCTGTTTGGTATCCAGTTAGTAGAAAAAATTCTCTTGGATGCTGTTTAAGCTAATGACTGCAATTTTTGCATTCTTGCGGATCTCTTTATCTTTTGTATATACTGGAACGATTGTCGATTTTCCCAGTCTTCTGCTATTTCCACCGCCCCTTGAATCTTTGCAACAAGGGAATGCATAGCTTAAGTTTCTTCTCCTCCCTAAAGTTGTTCCTTAGTGAATCCGTCCATACCTGGTGCTTTATCCTTCTTCGTTTTGTTGATTGAAAGTAGGGCATATGGCACAGACTACACACATAGACAGACAGACAAACAGAAGGCAGACAGACAGACAGACAAACAGACAGACAAACAAATGTACACATATACTCGCAACACATGGAATGATTCGCTCTATCTCGATTTAAATTGGCATTTATCGAGCGCTATTAGAAACTCTACGTCTTAAACGGTAGCGAGCGAGTGGGCGTTCAGAAGGGCGTCTGTTGATCCGAAGTTACTTGAAACCGCGTTGAAAGCTTTATGACCGATCGGTACTAAAGGCCCAGCAAACAGCGACCGCAGTCCGAAGTCAAGAAGACTTAGGCGATAAGATTAAGAATAGGGCAGACTCTCACGGCCTCATGAATACACCACTGAATGATTTAGAATTCTCAGATAGGATTGGCAAATTTTACCATGGCCGAGGTATTGTTGGGTGGAGAAGATTTTGAGGACCTCCTTTTTAGCCGTCCTGACTTTTGCGGCGAGTTTCAAGTTTTCAGGATAGTTTTTGCTGTCACTTTCGAATTCTACCGATTTTTGCGACTGTTTCGCTTTAGTTTTCCTATTTCTCTTCCTTTATTTCTGCTAACAGTAATATTAGATCCAGTAATATTAGATCCATTTTCTATTTTTCAATAAACCGGTTTCGGCAAGGGTTGCCAAAAAATTATTGCTGTTGGCAATCCTCGTTGAAACCCTTTAATGGGGCAACTTATAACGGCTTCACTCCAAAATCAATTTGAGCATGGCATGCACGATTGGCCCATTGAGGCCGCCACTGAAATTCACTTATATATACATATATGCATATAGAGATGCATATAAATATGCACAAACGCATATGAACATGTACATATGCATATATATATACATATAGGCCTACATATACATGAACTTTCCAACTCAACAAATCTAAAAACATTCCAGGATGGCACCAGTTTCTGCAAACGTTGACTGAGGAACAATTTCCCCGGTATCTCCCTCGGATTATCATCCTCGGTGTTATCGCTAAGGCAGGTTGCTACAGCAACCGACACTGCTTGCGGCAAAGTCATGGTGCCATCCATTTCTGCGAGGCACTATGGTTCATGCAGCCCGGTCTGATGCATTCGTTTGGCACGGTATTCTTGGCGCGAACGACAGCATGCACTCGCGTCTGTCTCTCTTTATCTATCTCCCTGTATCTCTCTGTGTATGTATGTATCGCTTTCTATATCGGTGTGTCTGTCTGTCTGTCTCGATACGTGTATGAATGCATGCATGCATGCATGTATGTCTATCTGTTTCTTTCTGGGTCTGTATCTGTAGGTCTATATCTCATTGGAATTTAAGCATTTACAAAGGGAAAGAGAAGCTTTTAACAAAAAACAAGAGAGCCAGAGAAAGATAAAAATAGAAAGACAGAATGAGATAAGCAGAGAAACAAAGAGAGGCAGAGAGGGGCAGTAATAAAGACAAAGTCAAACACAGAGACAGAGACTGAGATACAGAAACAGACAGAGGCAGAGAAAGAGCCAGAAGCAGAGAATAAAGCAGACACAGAGACAGAGAAAGACACAGAGACAGAGGCAGGTACAATTGACAGACGGAGCTTGAGAGATTCAAAAGCTGGCAGTTCATGTGGACGAATTCGATGCGAAATAATCCACCGCTTGACTCACTCGAACAATTCAACGCCGCCGAATATCATCATCATTATTCAACCCTTTCAACTGAATTTTGCTGCAGCAATCACAACGAATAACAACCATTCACATGTACATATTGAACGGCTGATGGATAGATGGATGCGTGGATGAATACACGCGTCGGTGGATAGATGGGCGACTAGATAGACCAATGAATGAAAGGCGGATGGATGAGGGGGTAGACTGATGAATGGATGGATGGATTGATGAACTGATGGAAGGATGGACGGACGGATGGATGGGAAGATAGGATGGATGGAGGTAGCGAGGTAGGCAGGGATAGGACGGACGGACGGACGGGTGAATAGTAGTAAGGACAGCATCAAGGATGGATGGATGGACAGGCCGACGATCGATCAGTATGTACAGGTGTATCTTTGCATACATGTGCACGCAAAAAAAACGTATGAGTTTGAATTATATTGTTTGCCTTTCGGCAGAGTTACGAGAAACGCCGCCAGATGGAGATATATGCGAACTACTCACTAAGCTAACTTCTGAGGCATCCTAGCAGATTGAAGGATTGAAGGAAGGACGGATAGATGGACTGATGGATGGATAAATGGAATTGGATGGGTTTATGCCTAACAAATATCATGCATTGATTAGAATATCTCTGATGTCCTTGATGAATTCTCTCGTACACTCACGCTTTCGGTTCCTCCATCCAGCACTTCGTTCATTTTTTTGTTCCTCCCTTTCAAATCTGATCGTTGTGATAAAATATTCTGCATTTCCTGGCAGTCACCTTATCTAGATCGTGACCTGAATAACTTCTAATTAAACGGTGGTAGACATACACAGGCCAACGCCGAGATAAAGCATTTAGATACACAGACTGGCACACGCATGTCTGTATACTCATACTAGGAGACAGCAAATACCGCAACCAGAACAATTATCGCGAAGATAGCGGTATAACGCACACAACCTACTGATAAATTTAATTCTGTTGAGACCTAAATTTCAAGAGAAGAGCTTTATATTTTGCTAGTCATAGATAAGGTACTGCCAGCAGAGACCTAAAGTTCAGTAGAATAGCTTTTCAACTGCATTATATTTTGCTGGTCATAGATAAGGTACTGCCAGCAGAGACCTAAAGTTCAGTAGAATAGTTTTTCAACTGCATTATATTTTGCTGGTCATAGATAAGGTACTGCCAGCAGAGACCTAAAGTTCAGTAGAATAGCTTTTCAACTGCATTATATTTTGCTGGTCATAGATAAGGTACTGCCAGCAGAGACCTAAAGTTCAGTAGAATAGTTTTTCAACTGCATTATATTTTGCTGGTCATAGATAAGGTACTGCCAGCAGAGACCTAAAGTTCAGTAGAATAGCTTTTCAACTGCATTATATTTTGCTGGTCATAGATAAGGTACTGCCAGCAGAGACCTAAAGTTCAGTAGAATAGTTTTTCAACTGCATTATATTTTGCTGGTCATAGATAAGGTACTGCCAGCAGAGACCTAAAGTTCAGTAGAATAGCTTTTCAACTGCATTATATTTTGCTGGTCATAGATAAGGTACTGCCAGCAGAGACCTAAAGTTCAGTAGAATAGCTTTTCAACTGCATTATATTTTGCTGGTCATAGATAAGGTACTGCCAGCAGAGACCTAAAGTTCAGTAGAATAGCTTTTCAACTGCATTATATTTTGCTGGTCATAGATAAGGTACTGCCAGCAGAGACCTAAAGTTCAGTAGAATAGTTTTTCAACTGCATTATATTTTGCTGGTCATAGATAAGGTACTGCCAGCAGAGACCTAAAGTTCAGTAGAATAGCTTTTCAACTGCATTATATTTTGCTGGTCATAGATAAGGTACTGCCAGCAGAGACCTAAAGTTCAGTAGAATAGCTTTTCAACTGCATTCTATTTTGCTGGTCATAGATAAGGTACTGCCAGCAGAAACCAAAAGTTCAGTAGAATAGCTTTTCAACTGCATTATATTTTGCTGGTCATAGATAAGGTACTGCCAGCAGAGACCTAAAGTTCAGTATAATAGTTTTTCAACTGCATTATATTTTTACAAAGAATATATATCTCGAGGAACCTTCAACTTTTACGACAATCTTTTAAAAAATTGTTATAACTTGAGGAATTTAGTAACTTAAGAATTCAGTATACCTAATACGTCCTGGGATTATGTGCTATATGGCCTGATTTAGCGTTTTATTGTATAGTAAATTTATAATTTATCAGTATCGCCTGGAATATAGAGTTTTAGTGTTTGATAAATTAGAATTTATCAGTATCGCCTGGAATTTTGCGTTTTAGTATTTAGTAAATTTAGACTATATTGGTATCGCCTGGAATAAGGTGTAATACTGTACTTTAAATTAATTAGATATTTTACAGTGGAATACTTTATATATTCTTATTCTTCTCTATTTTAATTCTTTAATTAATTAGCTTATTTTAAAGTGGAATAATTTCCATAATTCTAATTTAAACTTAACTAGCTGCTATTTCTATTTCCAGTAGTATAGCAAAGAGTTTTTGGGAGAAGGTTGAGCTGCCCTCAGGAAAGGCTAGACGAAAATGAGGCTCTAAACATAAATATGTTGCCGAATTTTGGAAGATGGGGATGGGATATATAGTTGAAGGATGAGGGAATTTGTATCCTGCTCCGGGATTTCCAGATATCCTGCATCAAATGCGCAAACGCCTGGTATTCAAACTCAATACGAAAATGGCCAAGAAGAGATGTGATATCTAAGAAAATGCAGGCTAATTCCGTTAAGCGCAACACTGATCAAACGAGAAACCTGAAAGGTGCAGGTAATCAAAATTAAGAAACAGGTAATGTAATCAGACGAAGAAACACATAATGTAAAGTGAATACATTAGCGCAGGCAGAACGCATGCTCACATTCACTAGGTTTGGCAAAAACTAAAGAGCTTCCGTGAAAAACATTTCTTCGCTGTGAATTGATTCAGGTTTCATTCATGCAGATTATGTCAGAAGTTCGAGTTTTAGCCCGAAATCTAAGAAAATTTGAAGCCAGAGCTCTGTGCGTTTTCGCATGACCTTTGAACTGAACTGTTTGACCTCGACCACTCGAAAGTTCAGGCCCCCAGCTGTCAATATTTTGAGTCCATGTTCTGAACATTTCAGCCGGAGTTGGAAGTATTTTCAGCTGTAGTTCTCAGTACTTTTTAGCCGAAGTTCTCGATGTTTAGCAGAAGTTCTCAGTATTTTAGTCCGAGTTCTGCATATTCTGAATTTTCGGTATTTTCGAGCCGAAGTCCTCATTACTTTTGACGAGCAAGCAGTATTTTAGTCTGGGTTTATTATTAACTATTATCTTCTATAGCGCCGGTGTCTAATGCACAAGGCATCAATCGATGGCTTTTTGAAAGCTTCGAACAGTCTTACAGAGTCCGAGTTCACGGTACTTTCAAGTACCGGAATTCTATGTGCTTTTAAGCCATAGTTCTCCATATTTTAGCCTTAATTCTGGACACTTTTACACTCTACGTTCTCAGTACTTTTGAACCAGAGTTTCAGTATTCTGAGCCGAAGTTCTCGGTATCTTTTGAGTCGGAATTCTTGGTATTTGACCAGGAATTCTACTATATCAAACTCTAAAATTAATACAGAAACACAGATGTCTGTTCGCAGTTTGCAGACAATATTTGTAGCAATAAAGCACAACAGTTTTACACATTACGTGTCTCTTACTGATCAAGTGACTGTGAGTTCTGAGTGCGTATCGGGTTCGATTCTAAATCACTAACACAATCATACAATCCCAGACACGATTTTCCGACTTGTTAAGAACGAATTTATTGTAAGCCAATGCAGCTGAAGATTAGCTGTAGATAAATCATAATTTATTTCGCATTTAAAGACTTCATAAGTGGAATGTAGAACTAATCCCATTTGAGGTATTACTAAGTGAACTGCAGTTTAATGATTGAGAATCGACATATGAGCCGTGCCTGTACATTGATTTTAGCCACAGCTGACTCAATTAGCCATTCCATGGAGTTTGTGTGGCTCATTAGCCACGACCTCAATTCAGTTAGTTGTTTGAACCAGCTGGACGACACAAGGTTATACCTGTATATTCAGTGCAGGCTATTAAGTACATTATTAAGTACATCATACACATACATATATATAAAATGCACTTAATAACATGTTCTAGACATGTATATGTATAGAGAGCAATCATCTTAGAGCTTTCATCTTCTATATTATGTATAATTTGGAAGATATAATTAGGAAGTGATAGCTTGTAGTATATGTAGTTCCTTTTGATCTTCCGCGGTATATTATATGAGACATGTATTGTCAGGATAAAATGTATGGCCAATATGAATTCATTGTGAATGTTTCAGGAATGCTGTGCATATCTATATATGCTGAGCATTCATACATTATATTTATATGATTCTAGCTGATTCTATTTTAAGTTGTCATAATTCTACTTTCTTCTAATCTTTTTATTCATTTTCGTTGGACTTGGTCCTAATCTGCTCTGTTCTACTTTGTACAATTGTGTTTTATTATATTCCATATTTCATTCCATCTGATACTTATATTTCAATCTGTCATGTCCTATAGTTCTGGTGTATTCCTTCCTGTTCTAGCTTAAAAAGCACTTTTCCAATCTGTGGGATGTGCGATAGTCTAGTGGTTAGTGTGCTAGACTGTAAAACGAGAGGTCAGAGGAACAAATCCCCGCCAGGGCTGAAAAATGTTCCAATATTTCTTCTCTACTTGCGCCCTGAAGCGAGCTGGGCTGTAAAATGAGGACGCTGACTGTGCACTATCAGTGGGAAGATCGAGCGGCGAGGGAGAGGATTGGCCCTCAAAGGCGAGGGAGAGGATTGGCCCTCGAAGGCGAGGGAGAGGATTGGCCCTCGAAGGCGAGGGAGAGGATTGGCCATTGAAGGCGAGGGAGAGGATTGGCCCTCGAAGGCGAAGGAGAGGTTTGGCCCTCAAAGACGAGGGAGAGGAATGGCCCTCAAATGCTGTGGGTGAGGAAATGAAGTCGTTAGCACTTCGTACCCATGACTGCTTCGAGGGGTTAGCTAAATGGACCGCTCTTTTTCCTTGCTTAATTCCTCATACGCCATTGCTGAGAAAATGAAGTCGCTAACATTTCGTACTGCTCTTCTTCTGCTTGTACCCCTCCTGATTATATTGAAATTGTTGTTCTAGTGCAGCGGTTCTCAAACTTTTTAGTCTGAGGGCCCTTTATACTCTTAAAAATTATTGAGAACCCCAAACAGCTTTTGTTTATGTGGGTTATATCGATCAATATTTACCGTATTAGAAATTAAAACTGAGAAATTAATGTATTAACTTACTGCAAAGAAATAATAATAAACCCATTACATGAACGTATGAATGACATTTTTATGAGAAGCATTTTCCAAGTATTTTCTTGGTATTATTATTAAAATAGTTTAGACCTCGCGGACCCCCTGAAATGGCCTCGGGGTCTCCAGGGGTCCCCGGACCCCCCTTTGAGAATCGCTGTTCTAGGGTAATCTATTTGATCCTATCGTATCCTTCGGGTTGCATAGCTTCTTCAGCAGGCTAATCCAATTAAGCGATATCCAACTGGAAGGAGTCATCTTTCAGTCGGCCGCTTTCAATCGAAGACGATCAAAGAAACAGACACGGAAGTCAAAATCTAGGCAACTAAGAGGACTTCAGGGTGGATGGGTGAATGGGTTGGTGGGAGGGTGGATGAGGAAGTGGGTTGGTGGGAGGGTGGATCGGCTGGTGGGTTGGCGGGAAGGTGGATGGGTTGGTGGGAGGGTGGATGGGTTGGTGGGAAGGTGGATGGATTGGTGGGAGAATGGATGGGTGAGTGGGTTGGTGGGAGAGTGGATTGGTAAGTGGCTCGGTGGGAGGGTGGATGAATAACGAGATAGACAGATACACAGAGAGACAGATATCTAATATACAGATAAATAGCTAGACAGACAGAGACACAGACAGACAGAGACAGACAGACATACAGACAGACAGAGATAGACAGAGAGATATATAGGTAGATAGATATCCAGTCAGAAGGAGATAGAGACAGAGACAGAAAGACAGGCAGAGACTTGGAAAGAAACAAAGAAGAGATGCCAGCTGCCCTGGATGACATGTGCTGCAGATCATGTTCTCGATTTTGACCCAGAAGGGAGGTACAGGGTACACAAAGTTGGACTCTCCTTCTTCCTCGTCTGTACGCAGCACTGGTTATCGCATTTCATGTGTACGTGTACATCTCAGTGTATGTGTATGTATATTCTATGTAAGTGTATGTGTATGTGTGTGTATGTGTATAGGCCTATGTAAGTGTATGTTTGTAGAAGGAAAGAGAAACAAAGGAAGAAACATAGGAAGACCACGTGGTCTCTGCTGGATAGGCGATATTAACGAAGACAAAACAAGACTTGGATTAAACTTGAGAATAGGGGCTCTAAATCTGACAAATGACAGCAAGAAAGAACAAATTGCTGGCATCAGAAACTGATGATGATGATGATAATGATAAAGATGATGATGACGACGATGATGTTTATGTGTTTCCATACATAAGGGCCTACATCTTACGTGCCCTTGCTGCCGCAATGGAAGCTAGGGTCCACTATAAATATTCTAATGCATTACTACTCATTGTTAGTATTTGGTTATCTCTTACAGCCTGCCTCTGTCTTTATATGTTCGTGTGTACGGCCCCGTTTCTCAAAGATCTCTTACGTTCGTGTGTTGACCAAATTATTATTTATTTATTGTATTTAAAGCACTTGTAACGCGCGCAATGTCAGTACACCTGAATCTGAGGCGCGCATGTATGTTCGCATGGGCCAAGATGGATCGAGCAAAGGCCAGAGTGAAGTAGTTAGTCTTAAGAAGTGATTTAAAAGATGACTGCGAGTTTGTAAGTCGGGCCTTTTGTGGTAGACGATTCCCCACGATATACAGTACATACACGTACCAATCCTACGAAAGTTTGGCGTTTTATAGACACATTATTATACCAAATATTATCTACATATAAAATATGCCAAATACATAAAATGTGCACTATGTGTGTATAGGTGGAAATCCCGCTTGAGGAAATTCCTATGTCCACGATTGCTCATACTTTCCGCTTAGTTCAATAGTTCGTGATCTTACGCAAGCAGAGACTGTATAAGTCTCTTAAATCGAGTGAAATAACCTATTAGTCGGCATCAACTCCCATAAACCCCGACTCACTTTACCGAAGAACCTGTTATTCGTCGGTTTAGAAAGCAAAGAATTTCCTGTGTACGGCTGAACGAGCAAGTATAGTAGGTAGACCTACGTCAGTAAATAAGTGGGCGGAAGTTCTGTTTTGTAGCCCAAGCTTCCCGCTTAAAGCAGCGCCTAGCCTAAATCACTGCCAATCGCAACTGGACAATTATCTCAAGTGTCAACAATTACGCACTATTATCGAAGCTTTAGCAGCACTTGCTTAGCTTGAAACGCGATATCGGAAGAACCATCCCATTTCCAAAAACATTCTCACGTCCATAATGAACGAAAACATAATTATAGGCCTGCATGTTTTTGGCCGAGAGAGGAGAGGGTTTATTTAGGAAACTGTTGCGCCAAGCTATAACACTAAGAGAGAAACATTTTCCGTTTTATGGCAGTTTTGATACATTGAATTTATCTCATTTTTCCGTTTCTCGCTATTCCTCATAATTACTTTCGCGATGTTAGTTATTTCAAGGCTCAAATTTTTCGAACAACCGACGAAAGGAAACTGCTCAGAAAGGAAAAGCGGCATAGGGTAAAAGATACATAATTTATTAGTTTACGAGCACACCATATCATGCCAACCAACCAGGAGTAGAATTGCACGCAAACGAGTATCGCATGCCGTTTCTCTGAAAATAACAAGTAAGTTACCGCTTTCGATCCTGACTGGTCCGCCCAGCCGACAGGAATATTCAACCTCCAGATAAACTGGGGTACCCGTGCATGGCGCATTAAAGACGTCATTCGAAGCCTCTATCGTGCATGACCGTTGGTACTCGCATCTGTCAATCAATCTCATTTACATGGGGCTAAACTGTTCCGATTTATAAAAAACGCACTTCAAAGACACCATTGGTGGATACTGATCAGTGCGCAACCAATGAGCGACCAGCACCATGAGATCCGACCAATAAGAAACAGTTCATAAAATAGTAGTCACGGTAATTAGACGCGGAGTCCGCCCATTGGCCAGCGTAGAACCGCGTGACGGTGAGTACATAAAACAAGAATTTTATCTATTGAGTGCTTTTATATCATATGCTATACAGCCTGTCTGTTGCCAAGTCGATTTATGGTGCCAAGTATGCTTCATAAAAAGGGCACAGAGCAAGAAGTAGGTGATTCATATGCAATAAATAATTCCAACAAGAATTTACTATACTATCTGATTTAGCTATCAAGCCTCGTCCGCTGTAATAAATCAGCTTCAGTATCAGCATCATTTTCATAATCATCATCGTCGCCATTGTCATTATCATCATCATTGTTATTATCCTGTCGATCACCATCACTATCACCCTCACCACGACCATGATCGCCACCAACAACAGCACAGATTATTATTGTCGTGACGTCACCATCAACATCATCATATCCTCTTCGTTAACATCCTGTCAACCACCACCACGACCACTACCAGCGCTACCACCACAACCGGTGGTGAGTCGCTTTGAAATAGTGAACGACTACTATTCTGTACAAAGTCTTGGGCCAAAATAACCTTCATTTAGCACTAGAAAGATGTCCAATCGTACATAGCTTTGAGACAGCAATGCTGTCTACAGTTTAACAGATGTTAACTGAAAATTCAGGTACTAAACAACTAAACTGGAATGACTTACGCGTTTCGGAGAAGTAGCAGGGAATTGTTCGAGACGCACTGGTTATCCCACTTAGAGATGTCTCGCATCTTGTCCTCGTTGCATATATGAGGAGTAAGACGACCGTAGTTGGCGTTTACAACGTGGATGCTTTCATTGTAGTTGCACGAGATCGTTAGTTCACTGTTCTCACACGTGTAGGCAGTACGCGTACTCTCCACTGCAGTACCTACGTTGTACAATATTATCGTGACTTAGAGTTTGCTGAGTCTTATTTGTTTAACTTTTGGTTATTATGAAATTCGCAGCTTACTTAAACTTCAATATTCGTTTACTTGCCCTGATTTTGGTTTCTTAAATATAATATACTGTACCTTCGTTTGACCAGTGTTAATAAGCACCCATAATTTAACAAGAATGTTGTCTCTTATGGATGATAATGATGATTATGACGACGACAATGATGATGATGACAACGACGACGATAGTGATGATGACACAACTACAGCTTCAATTCTTTTCTTAGCCATCTTCTCCAGATAGACCAGAAAATCTCCTGTTTGACACTTACCAGACTTGATCTCACATGCGTATTTGTAGATAATTACATACACACGTGACTGTGTGAACGTAAACTCAAATACGTACATTTCATACACCCACATTTAATAAAACAATCAAGCCCGAAGATGGTCTGTTAGTCACGTTCTACAAGCGTGTGAAAGCCCGACAGTAGAGACTTTTTCGAGCGTCTTTCGCCTGCGGATGAACTTGTCGTTCATAACGACGTCTAACATCATTTAGGCTGCAGAGAGAAACACGTGGAAGACGAGCGCTATATACGTGTCTATTTACATTTCGTAGTTACACACGTATTCAACTATGTGTACATAAAACGCGTAGGTCTATGAGTTTTCCCTGTAGTTACGTAAAGCTCCCTAGGGCTTTATATCTCAACCCCACAATGCAACAGTCTCAACGGGGAATTAAAGAACCCTCCAGAGGGTGGCCTGTCAGACGCTCCCAACACACCCCTGTTCGACTAAAATGATTTCCGATACAAGGGCCGGGTTTCCGGACTTGGCGGATTCAGGAAAGCGGGAAGCCCCGTGGACGACGAGCGCCCCACAATGGCGCCCAACAGATGACCGGGAATATTTACAACATCATCATGCTAAACATTGTTACGGGGATCGCCTTTCCTCGCTTCTGGCGGCCCTATAGTGCCATAAACGATGGAAACCGATCCCAAAAAACCGATATGAGGGAAGGGCTCGTCAGTCTTACTGATGGAAGACAGCCATAACAGAAGATGAAAAGCAAGAAGTCAACGACGTCTGACGAACATTTATGGCTTAGTTTCTCCCCAAAAGACATTCTACCCAATGATATGTAGCTAAGATAGAGGAGGCAGTAAACCCATCTCAGATGTCGAGTAATAAAAATCGTACTGCCAAGTTACCCGGTTGGGTAGCCAGTCCACAGGAAAACTTAAACCCCCATTGTTTATCTCACAAAGTAAATACACTTATGGCGTCATTCAGCTGCGATTAGACAGCGTCGTTAAGTAAGCACTATAAACGTAAAATTAAACATCGAATCAGAGCATACAGAACTGGTAGAGAACGAGAAACAATCAGCAGAATCGAGAACAGCTTAGCAGAACACAGAACATGATGATGGAACCAAACAGAACGAAGAACAAAAATGAACAGAAAACAACACAACCCCAGCGGAACAGATTTAAACACATTCGAACAGCGCAAAGCAGAACAAGACAAAGATTTAAAGAGATCAAAACTGCGCAAAACAGAGCAAAACTGAGATTTGAAGAGACCCGAACAGCGCAAAACAGAACAGTAACGACCTGTAAAACTATTGACTTTCATATCATATCGCCGTTAACATAGTGCACAAGGCATGCATCAATCGACGGCCGTTTCAAGTGAAATCGTAGTCAAGAATTGCGTTGGAGAAGCCCGGTCGAAATCCATTTCATCAGAGAAGGCAGAAGCTGGGTAAGCAAGATGAGTGACATTAAAGACCTGACAGAGAACTGGGCAGTGAATTTCAAAGCTTTGAACCAGCCACCATGAACGCCCTAGGGTCAAACACTGTTCTCGAGCG
Source organism: Norana najaformis (assembly GCA_964023275.1). Taxonomy (NCBI): domain Eukaryota; kingdom Metazoa; phylum Annelida; class Clitellata; order Crassiclitellata; family Hormogastridae; genus Norana; species Norana najaformis. The sequence goes on along the minus strand of OZ029924.1, from coordinate 11,592,276 downwards.
AGGCACAGAAAGACCCAAATTATCCGTTGATCGAGTGTATAATTTGCTGGTATGAGGGGCGAGCGAGGACCAGAGATAGGTCGGCTGGTTTAAATACCTTGTGAAGTACAGGGCAGATTTTAAACTGGGCTCTTGCTCAGTGGGCAACCAGTGTAATGAATGCAAAACTGGCGCAATATGCTGACATTTAGGAGGTCTTTATTATGGCGCTGGCCAGAGATTTTTTAACCATTTGTAGTTGGTGTAAGTCTCTCTCAGCGTACCAATGACAATGAGAAGTAAGATACAACAGTTCAATCGGCTAGAAACCAGGGCATTAGCTAGTAAAACTACGACAGTTCGAGGCATGTGAGATCAGAACGGAACAGAACAGAACGAAAAGAGAACATCTAGCAGGACGAAGCAGAATCAGATGGAACAGAACATCACGTAAACCAGCAGCTGTTGTGGATCGCTCCACGCAAACACCCGTTTCAGAAAGATGTTTTGTTATTAATAGCTCACGTCGACGCTGGGGAGGTGTTCGATTTTTCGATATTGACAACACTTGTGTTTATATTGCACTATTCCCTGCCATCAATCCTCTTTCCGCTTCCTCAGTATACGTGCCATACATTTCCTGTCATTTCGCACCATTCTGAGTGCTTACCACCAGAGGCTCAGAATAACACCTCAAGATATTGGCCCCATATTTGCATAAATCATATATATAATCCATATGCATGGAAATATATATATAATTATATATATTAAACATGTGCTGTTTAAACTCAGTGACCTGCACATAATCATATAGAACTCATTTCTTTTTCATGACCTCTCATAGCCAAGACATTTTCCACGATAATCAGTTTGAGAATAGAAAATAGAATATAATAGGACAGAATAGAATAAAGTAGAATTACATTGGACAGAAATGGATTTAATACAAGAGAACATAACAGGGCGAAAAGATTAGAAAATCATAAAAAATATAGAATGAAATAGAACAAATTAGAACTAAACAAAGCAGAACACAATAAATTAGAACAGAGCAGAACAGAGGACAATATTGCCGAATAAAGAAGAACCTAACGGAACAGCACACATCAGATTCAGATCAATTAGAGTACAGTAAATCAATACATAGCAGATTTGAATAGATGTAGAGATAGAAGTTCTTTTGAGGTTAATAAAAGGTGCTATATAATTAGCCAGATATACATATATACATACAGACATATATACATACACACATACACACTCACACATACATACATACACGCATACATACATACATATATACATACATCCTTCACTCAGCTTTACATTGCTCTGTCACCCACTGATCATTTAGGCAAGGTAAATTTCGGAATTCCTCTCTTCTGTTAATGCGTGGTTCTGCTTCAACGGTTTGGCCAAAACCCAGATAAATCTGATGCGATCATGCTTGGCGCACGCCAACGCCTGCGTTGCTTCCCTTCTCATTCCAGCACTGATCTTGCTGGCACTGCTGTTCCGCTATTAAACATTGTCAAAACACTAAAGGCAATTCTGGAAAGCAATCTCACAATTCGATCCCACATAAAAAACCTCATCAAATCTTGTTTCTATTATATATCAGGGCAATACATCACATTAGGTTAATGACAATGTAACAGCAACTGCACTTGCTCTTCTTGACCTATCTGCCGTCTTCGACACTTTCGACCACCCTATTTTACTACGTCGCCTTGAGCCCATTACTATATCTGTAACATCTGTAGGATTAGGCACTACGTTTCTTTTTTTGCCCTAGTTTGTCTGCTGATGCTCTGTGATCTCCAGCTGTTTTTACTTTTGCATCTCGCTTTTTGCTGGCATTTCAAAAGCTAATTTAATAATAGTAAAAGCAATAGCAATAATAATAACATCAGCCATAATAATAACAATACATGCATACAAATATTCATACATACATATATACATACATACATACTTATACATTCATACACACACACATTCATACATACATACATACATACATACATACATAAAGATTTTACTAAATCAGGGCTGATTGGCTTTAACTGATGCTGAACCTACTCGTCTGTTGAGAATTTGACGGCGTAGAAATAACCAGTCGATTCCCATGAATAGCCAAGATCAGGATCATCCGTGCGACTGAAACCCCGATTCCGTTTCGCTCCGTTCCACTCATAGTTCCACCTACGTAAACCACAACCGCAGTTAAAAATAAAAACATCCGTTCCATAAAGCTCCTCGACGCTTTCGTAGCAAACTTTTCCGCAGACGATGACGTCACACACGGTGCGCAATGCGTAGTACTAATAACGCAATTTTCAACGGTTTTCTCTTTTAAATATGAACGCCCCGGGCTATGGCGCGCCGCCGGGCGGGCGCTATAAAGCTGAGTCGGCGCCCAATAGCCTAGCTAAGTCAAATCGAGCTAGTCACTGAACTTCCTATGGGGCTTCAGGCAGGGAGCTGGCTTAGGTGATTGGTTTACGCCCGTTCGCTCACGCGTACATACGAATGTGCAAGCGCTTGTATGTACGATTGTACACACAGCCCGTGTGTATAGGCTGGATGTACACTTTGTATAGCAGCTGGGCGTCTTCGCTATGGTAATCTCTGCTCTCTGTAAGAAACAGGATACGAGGAGTCATGCGGATTATTCGTAAGGGCGAAGATAACAAAGTCTATCAGGAGGTTAATAGGCAGCTTCTGTATAGCAAATCTGGCCATACGAGAGCTGTGGAACAGAAATTAATTGGGTTAAATTGTTTTATGTAATACAATATATTACAACTAAAATTTGTGAGTGCCCTCCTTACAAAGTTCAGAACTGCACTTGAAGCCGAGTTATATGATGATTCTAGAGATGTTGAGAACATAAAAGAACATATGGGAATAGATAACTACGTTTTAGAACAGATGAAATCATATTAGAACCTATTAGAATAAACACGTGTATATAATGTATGTCCGTCCGTCGCATCTGTCTGATTTCTGCATTTATTAAAGGCCACTTTCTAATGACTAAGCATCAATCGATGGCGCTGGTTAATTGTGAGTGAAGGACTAGCTCAAAGTACCGGTACTGTAACAGTCTCAGAAGAGGCTCGAACCCGTACTCTCCGCATTACAAGCCGAGCGCTCTAACCGGTCGGCTTCCTTGCCCCATATATTTGAAATGTATGTATGTTTGTATGTGCGTATGAGGAAATGCATGTTTAATCGGCAAATGATCAACAAATACTACGTCATACGTTTGTTGGTATGTATATATGTATGCATACATGTATCTATGGATATACTTACGTAATTTGGTATTAACATAGCGCCTTTGAGAAACAGCTCTGTTACATATAAAACAGTGTCCTGACAGCATTTCTCAGTGTAAACTTTGAATAGGCATAAAAATATAGTCAGCTGACATGTTTCCTAAACAGAATAAATACCACACGAGAAGCGGCTCCCATTTCAATTCTAACAATCTGATTCGATGACGGTATATATCCTGAAGCACATGAATCACTCTTACATGCGCATATATATATGTATGTATATATATATATATATATATATATATATATATGTATGTATGTATATGTATATATGTATGTATGTATATATATATATGTATGTATGTATATATATATATATATATATATATATATATATATATATATATATATATATATATATATATATATATATATATATATATATATATATATATATATTCTTCGCCAATTTCATTGCAGCGTTATGGCAATGACTCATAAAGGTTCATTAGTTTCCAGAATTAAATACCCGTCCACTAATTCGATTGCTACGCGATTTAATCGTCAAATGATCAACAAATACTACGTCATACAGTTGTACGTAATTTAGCTAATGCTTCTTCGTATAGTTGGGAATTTCCTCGAAGGAAACTGTGGCCTCTTAAATGCTCAGTAGAATAAATCTAATCCAGTCTATTCTATTCCAATTCAGCCTATCTAATCTAATCCACTAGCGATCTCGAACAGCGCTGTATAAATATCCATATATATGCATACATACATGTATGTACGTATATATACGTACAGACATTAACATACAAGTATATATGAATATATGTACATACATACATACATGCTTTAAAGTACCTACATACATATATACAGACATATACAGACATACATAATACATACATATATGCATGTATACATCTATACAAACGGACTTTATAGCATCACAGACGCTGGATGGCGGAAAGCACTTTCGAGAGGTACTTTGCAGGAGTCATATAAATGTCCACTTACATTACACACACTAGATCTACATTACACACCAACATAGGCCTACATACTGCAATACCAAAAACAATACTTGTAAATATAACCATTTATGTCTGTGTACATAACCGGCACACGTAGTTCACTCTTCGTTCACGTATACACTGAACACTACTGCATGCGGTTTATTAACACGTGCAGTATATACTCGTTCAGTTCCAGAGCGGTCTGGGAAAGTTGACATCAAGCTCCATAAAGGCGGGAAAACAAACACAAAAATACGTCATCACACCGTCACCGACGTCTACGTCATCGGCCGTTATTTCAAAAGTTAAGGCGGCGGGCTCTTAATGATATGTCGCTGCGAGATTCTCTGTGATACTCCGTGCTTTATAACGTTCTCGATTCTCGATTCTTCGCGTTGACTTCTGTGGACCGATGCTTTTGTGGGGAAAACTGAGCCAACAAATACGCTACTGCAAATACTCGTAAAGCGCTCGGCGCCTTCGAACCAACAACGCCACCTGGCGCCATATTGGAGAGCTGCGTTGAGATCTGTACCGTTGTTTATCATCCGCGTCAAGAAATTCGCAGAAACGGACGAACGACACTGGATACGGTAAGATCAGACACACCGTACTAGACGAAACCCGCGTGGAAAGAGAAATCCTTTAAGTTTACTCGGGAAAGTCAAACCCTAAAACCACAGCCGTATGCCACCCACTAACCTTTTGCACAATTCTAAAACCCTATAACCAAAATTCAAAACATCTTAGACACTATAGACACTGCTCGAGCGCAATCATTAAACCCACATACTAAAGCTTAACCCAGAACTATAGTTCTAGCCCGGAAGTTCCTATGCTTTATCCTTGTCTTGAAATCATAATTCTAAACCTAAAGCTCCGGCCCTTTCGCTGAGCTTAAATCCTAACCCCTTAACTTTAAAGCTGAACTGTAATCCTATTCCGAAAACAACAAATCTATTTTGCCCCTAAATCCTAATTCTAACCCTGATTCTAAAATCTAATCTTGTCTCGAAACCCCAAATCCTGGCCCTAAAACCTGAGAATCCTATACCCAGAATCCAGACCTAGAAATCCGACACTCAATCCGAAACCGTTAAATATCTCGAACCGCGAAACCACAAAACGTATCTCGCCCAGTGCAGTTGTCGACAACCACAAACTACGCCCAATCGTAATGGAACGGAATCAGATGAAACAACGTAAGCAAATCGCACGTGGCTTCTGTCGTTCAGTTTCTTATGGGTTTCTTTGCGTCTAAGTTTCAGCCTCATTTGCGACGCTGATTTAATCCGATGGTGAATGCTGCCAAAGGCAATGTCTGCCAACACTGGACACTACTGTATGGCTATATATTATGCCCACAACACTCACATACATTACACTTTCTAAGCTCGACAATAAGAGAAGAGCAGCCCCTTAAGTCAACTGCGAGGGCAGCCGCGGGTATGAAGGGCTAGCGAATTTATTTTCTCAACCTCGGCATATAAGGTTGGGTGGCTTAGGTGACTGTTATGGTAATCCGATTGTCAGACAACGTTTCTTTTCTGACACAAGACTGGTTACGTGTCTCGGTGTCTGAAACAAGACACCCTTTGCCTATGGCAGCCGATTAATGTGGCTTGTAGAACAAACGTCGCATTAATCGTATACAGCACGCAGATGATTTACCTAAGCTCGGCCATCGACCGGTCTGATCCGAGGGGTGGGTTCCACCCGAACCACGCACGCAATTCTCCGAGAGGGGGGTGGCGGCGATCGAAACCCGGGTATTGACTTCGCAATCGAAGCCCCGTTCGGGCCCGTCAAGTGCCCTGCGGTCTCAGACGGCTAGGGAAGCCTTTAATTATCCGCTGAGAGACGGTCGCGCAATAGTGAGCAAATAGTGTCAAACGCCTTTGGGAAATCGACAGAGCACGTGTGTGCGCATGCGTGTGCATATACACAGCAGACTGCGAGCGGCTCTCTGACGATCGGTTGCTAACAGGGCGCTATATACGTCGGTTGGTCGATAACAGCGAGACGACCTTTCACCCCTCTGGGATTCCAACTCCAGCGCGTTTTGTGGTGAAGCCTGTGATGAAGGCTTGACCGGGTGTGGTTTGCCGAGCGTCGACCGAAGTATCATTCGAAGTCTGCAGGACTAGAGAAATTCATGTGCAACGACAGATATGTAATGCGAAGTACGCGTAATGTAAATGTGATGTAAAAAGGGCTGTTCTTGTACATTTACATTTTGTCCTGAAACAATTTACATTTGCATTTACATTTACAACAGTGCTGTAGATGTAATGTAAATCCATATGTAATATAAAGCACACATACCGTAAATGTAAAAAGGCGGTGCTATTTTACGTTTACATTTTGCGCCAAATCAATTTACATCTACAGTACAATAGTAAGGGTAATGTAACTATAAATGCATAAGTAATGTAATGTTACGCATAATTTATCTTCTGCCTATTCAACGTATCCACTGAGAAATGCTCGTAGGACAATCCCAGTCTTCAGTCTGTGAGAAGATGCTAATGTTAATGTATTTATGCTACTGAGGACGTCATTGCATTGATGTTATTGAACAGGCTGTTAAGAAGCACAGATAGCTTCGGTTGTAATGGGAAGGTGAAGGTAAAGTGGAAGCCCGTTCCAGAATGCTGACGCCATTCCAGACATACGATAAGGTTATCCGTTAAATTAGCCGAACAATAATTACCACAGCTAATTACGCTGCATAAAATTAAGCTGAGGAAGGATGCGGTGTTTGGAAGATAACCGTTCTTCCACCTGACAGAGTGTGATTTGCAGTAGGTGGGGAACATTCCTCAACTGGTTAAGACTGTATCTCCCACTAAAAATACATTTTCCTCATACATTTCGCTTCCGAACATAGGTCCTTCACCGGGTCAGACTATCTGCCATTGAAAACACATTCTCACCCATACAATTAGCACTCTGCCTATAGGTCTTTTCCGTTCCACTGGTTTTAACTGTCTCCTATCGAAGATATATAGGTCCTACATTTTCCCTCATACATTTCGTCCCTGTCCATGTTTCTTTTCTTCTAAATGGTTCAGACTATGTGCCATTGAAAATACATTCTCACCCATACATTTCTCCCCTGCCTATAGGTCTTTTCCGTGTCACTGGTTCTGACTGTGTCCTCCTGAAGGTACAAGGCCTCTGCCCACGTTTCTTTTCTTTTGATGGTTCAGACAGTCTGCCATTGAAGGTGCGTTTTCTGTCCACACACCCACAGGTCTTCCTCACCGGTTCAGACTGCAATTCATCATTATAAAAATTACTACTTTTCAAAATTTAGTTTTATTATTAAATCGACAGGTTAATAAAATGTTGCGAAGGTGGACAGGCTGGAAGAACGGGGCCGGGCAGAGATCGGTGCTAGCGAACTCAGAAAAACTGTGTGCGCAGCAGTTTGAGTATAGCGGCGCAGCAATTACTAATCGGTCAAATCGGCAAACGATATTCAATGGCCGAGAAAATTGCCGCAAATGACTCGCTATTCCCAACCGGAGGTTACCGCTTCCACCAATGATTACCCCGCATGTCTCCAGTGGCTTCTGAGGGGAGGGGTGGTCGCGGAGTGTTCAGAGAGTTGATGGGGCCTAGTGATAGATTCGCTTCACGCCAGACCGATTCCGAAGCGCATAAGTGCTGGCTTGATCATTGTCTCGCAACAACAACGATAAGCGTGGTTTGAATGCACGCTTTATAGCGTATGTATCTAGAACCTATTGTCCCCCTTTATAGCGGATATTAATATTTTGGCCCTTTATAGCGGTTATTAATATTTTGGCGTTTTAATCTCACGGCTCTTACAGCCTGAGCTGTCACTGACTCGCTCAAACGCGTGGATACGCTTGAAGGAACATTGCCGTTTCAGTCCTTGCATAAAGGCAGTTGATTGACAGCCGGTGGCTACGGATGCCATGCAAATGCAAAACTCTGTTGACTGTAGCGTCTCAAACCAAACTCTACAGTCAGCAGAGTTTCGCAGAAACTATCTGGTAATAGGAGACGTTGAATGCGCTTTGACGTCCGACAGTTTAGTCAAGTAATGCTCTCTGTCCATGCTGAAGTAGGAGAGGTGGTGCTCATCTCCTACTCTTAGGCACTTCAGCCTGAAGTGGACGGATCCAAAAGAGCTGGACACGGGGCCAGTGCATTGCAGGCCTTACCGTTTACTTCCCAACTTACGCCGGTACCAACTTCTATACTGGCTGGTGATGTGCTTGTGTGTGAACAATTGTTCAGGGTCGTTACGTGGGGTCCGCTCAGCTGGCTCGAAACCCCAATCGTTAGATAACAGACGTAACGCGCAACCGATAGACCATCCTGTTGCCCCGATAGTTGAGGCCTCTACCTTTATAGGTGTTCTAGTTAAAGTACTAACTGCTGTCACCAGATATAGCAGGATAGAGGCGATGTAGGGAACTACAGCCTTCACGGTTAGATCACCAGTTGAATGTCATGTGTGGCATCACCTGCGAAATTATTGTTTCAAGCGAATGTGAAATCGAGCCAATCGAAATGAGTGTGGTAGAATTTAACATGGCATCAAATAACTACATGTAAATGTACGCGGTTCTCTATACCGACCGTATGGCCTCAACGCTGCTAATTTTTCAATGAGTCTATCGGGTGAGATTCTTCACCACTGCTGCCCATCTGAATAGGTGCCATAACATTTAAGGTCCCCGTGTCTATAGCGAACGTATGACCTCGACCCTGCTCATTTTTCGATGAATTTATCGGGTGAGATCCTTCATTCCGCTGCCCATTTCAATGCGCGCCCGCCATAAATAAGGTCCCCATGCTCGCCCGAGATTAAAATCTCCTAAATACAGCCACTATCGGTATGCGAACCGGCATCCTCAAGCATAGAGGCGTTTGCAACTCCGGATTCAGGTTCATTTATTTGTTTGAACACCGAAATCCAGAATAGCATTCATTCATATTATTTCACGAGTGTCACCGAGTCAATGGATAAACCCAAGGACATCCTTCCCTCTGAATCCAGTTTAGCGTCTGGCGAGCTCATCTCCCCAAGGGAACATATCCGACGCAGCACGATCTAGGAACTCTAAGCACGGAGTCTGCTATCAACTCTGCATGGGAATCCGACGGTTGGGCTCTGCGTGTCTGCGGGAGCCTGCCAGCGGTGACTCTCCTAGTTATTTGAGCACTGTTTGCTGACTGGTGAGATTTTTTTGTTCTTAATGGCTTAAACACAGTTTAGGCAGGCAGCGCTTTATTGAGGAATACAAAAAAGCGTTGTGTGTAGATAATTAACTGCTTAACAGTAGTACACGTTTATTGTTATTTACATTTTATACAGGCTGTAACAGCGGTTTTTTTGTCAACATCAAGTAAATAATTTCAGATGATCTATGTTACTGAGTTTGCGCCTTCGAAATATTATCGTTCGTAACCATTCTCCTTCGTCGGAGCTGGTCTGGATACGCCTCTGAGTACCTAGCTTTAAGGGGACCATAAATATGAATGAATGCATGAATGGATGAATGAACGAACGAATGAAGGAACAAACGAACGACTGAATGAATAAACGAACGAACGAATTAATAAGTAAAAATAGAAAAGCAAAAAATAAAGGAAAACAGTCACGTAGTCATTTACAAAGAGACAGACGGGCAAACAAAGGTCGATTACTGAACGGATTGTCGTAACTGGCAGAGTGGATGGCTAGGATAATATTTACCTACAGAGTGTAACACTTAGACCACCGACGTCATACCAAGGCCATTGATGCAAAACAAGTCAGCAGACTCTTGCCAGTCCATCCGACAACCTCGTATCGTGTGTGATTTGCTCTGGGACTCCCACAAGCCCATAACGACATTGCCTATGTCCACACAACTCTTACCCCTGCCCTTCATCCTGTCAGCGGTGTCCTTTGTAGAAGACTACGAGAACGGATGGCGCTATTCTAACAGATTGTGATGTTAGCGTTAAATTAAAAGCTGTCGAGTTGACGCAACACATCATTAGTTTTTCATTACGAACCTTCGCCGTGGGCGGCCAGGCCTCAGTCTGAAAAAGGCTTCCATGCACCCTGCGACATGAGCTTTTTCTGCCTCTATTTCTCCATCGGTTGAAGACCGTTCTATTCGATCGTGGTCTGAGGGTCTTTTTCAGGTCTAAACTAAAGATGCATCTCTTCCAACTTGCTTACACACCGTAGCCTGGCTTCTGGTTTCTCTGGCCTATCGCAAATTCGACCCGGCTTCTACAACGGATTATGATTTGGGATTGCGATTTTGACTTGAAGCGATCATCGACTGATGCCTTGGGCATTATGATAATAGCCCTACAGAAGTCTTTAGATTAGATTGATGCTATCAGGTCGCGAGCACCTCTGATGAATTTTCTTGAAGAGGCGCTACATAAGTGTGCCATTACAAATTACAAACTGCAAAAGGCGAAGCTCGCTTTAGAATCATTTTTATTGTTATTTGACTTGACTATCTCATATACTAAACAAAAGATAAAGCTCAAAAGTGGCAAATTGCAGATCACTCGACGCTCAAATTGGTTCTGATCATAAGTTAGTCTTATTTGACAGTGGGTTCACTGGCATGGGTAATCGTAATCGTAATTCCGAGATTTCTACAGCGCCCAACGAAAGCCGCGCCGCGGGGACCAGCTCATTCACAGGCCTGCGCTCAGGCAAAACAAAATCGATAGGCAAAAGGGTTCGGTTCCAGGTCAAGATCAAAGTCAGACGGAGAGACAGCGTGGCAGCTCCGGGGGTGGTGTTTGGCGTTGGAGAGGAGAGATAAGAGGAAGGGGTGTCAGGATATGATCTGTGAAAGAGGAATGTTTTCAGTTTTGAGTGAAAGGCCGAAGCTCAAATATACAGATTAGTCATCAAAACAACACAGAAGAAACGTTGGTCTGAAGCGCCTCTGGTGAGTTTCGAAATAGCGCTTTACAAATGTCAAATTACAATTACAATTCGTAAGATGAGACTAAAGAGAGGAATTCGACTTACAGCGAACATCAAGCACGATACTAAAAACCCCTGGATGAAGATATACGACAGAAATACGAAGAGGAGATAGAGAGGAATAGACAGATAAGTCATCAAACAAAGTCGACCAACAGGACATACATCAATGCATTCATGCATATATACAAGCACCTATATACATGTACGTATGTATAAAATGTTGAACGTCTGTGCATAATTATATATATGTATATATAGGCTTATACATGATGACATATTATACTGTATAAAATCGTCTGAATACAATGCGCCCTGTTGTGTGTGGTGTTTGAACGGACATTAATGCCCTTAGCAACCCTGTGTAGCTTTCGATATGTTTATTTAATGTAGGGTGATATACTGCTACAACAAGGAAATAAATAAATTATTGAACTAAGTAGGCCTAAGTGCAATGACTAAATAAATAATATGGATGGGTCCATAAATTTCCAGTTTCTGTATATGCGCACAAATGTGTTTCTTTCTGATCCATAAATAACTAATAAAACAACGCGGCCTAAACAAATAAGTTAATAAATTAGTTTTCATATGTCGATAAGTTTCCGAGTATGTCTGCAGGCGTGTTGCTCTGCGTTCTATAAGCAACTAAAATCATTGCATGGCCTTAGAAATGTATGAATAGTCAGCCGAACGATACATCAGTTATGCGCGTGTATTGTATCGATTTAGCACCTAGATTCAAGCAGCGCTCACTTTTCCTGCCAGTGAAAACAATTAAATCAACATTCATGCATTCATTCGTCTATTCCGCCATAAATTCACCTCTTCACAGACTCTCTGACGTCACCCCTCCTTGCCAGAAAGGGACGACAGTCGACCGAAACTTCTTTGTGGCCGTCACGCATGCGCAGACCAGACAGACGCCTAACGGCTGACGGTCGTCTGCTTTTTCCCGCGCGTGCATACGCATACAATGAAACGCCATCTAGCGGGTTAGGCGACGGAGAACAGCCCAAGCCGGTGGCGCTCTATAAATTTGCCCGGCAATTTCCGGCCATTGGACCCGGCGCACACGTGACCACCATTTCCGGCGACAGAGATACGCCATTAGCGACCAAGATGGAGGAAGAGGAGGAGGAGGAGGAGGAGGAGGAGGAGGAGGAAGAGGAGGGAGGCGGGAATTATGGGTGTCTCGGGTTGTTGGTGGATGGGAACAGCGCAAGACGGTTCTACGGTGTACAAAAGCGGCGCATTATACATCAGTGCATGACGTCGATTGATATGAAATCTATGCTAGGTTACTATAATAGCCTATTCACGCCTATTACAAATAGTCCATAATGTAGACCTACTGGAGAAAGGGTATGAAAATTGTAGACCAGTAGGCTTATACATTAAAACCCAAAGCCAATGGCCGCCTTTCCGATAATATAAGACAAATTTGCAGGGTGAATTTTTAAGGAGGGAAATGGGAAATTCCGGCGTGTTCCGCTGGTTCAGACTATATCCCAGCGAAGATACATTTCCCCAAATGTATTTTTCTGCTAATCGGTCTTTCCACAACTGGCTGAGACTACATGCATCATCCATCGAAGAAACATTTCCCCCATGCATTTTGCTGAAGCCCACCTGTCTTCCCTAACCCACTCTCTCGATTAATCCAGAGAACCCGACGCAAAGTTTGGACTTACGTTCAACACCTAGTGCCGAGGTCTGGCTCATTGGCAATGTGTAAACTTCTCCGCAACAAGTTTTTGATGACTCGGCTGTCTACATGTGTAGTGTAAGTACATTATATAGGCCCTATAGTCTTCAAATTAGTCCCAATTCCCCAGACTTATTAATTATTAAACTAGGTCATCTTATTGTTAGAAATCTGTTTCGAGATTTCGGCTCCACTTGTGTCCCGTAGCCAACTCAGCTATAACGAGCACAGTGACCTTACACTGCCAGCAGGAAGATCAGGCGGCGAGGAAGAGGGCTTCCTGTCTTCATATGCCGAGGCTAAGAAGATGAAATCGCTAACAGTTCTAAAGCACGCCTGTCTTAGGGCTAGAGCTTAAAGAACGCTTCTTGTTCTTTTTCATCTGATCGCCTTTCTCTGATCATACCTAAGACTAGAATTATTCTTGGTGAACAGGCTTTTTCCGTTGCTGGACCTACATTCTGGATCTCTCTTCCTATATCTGCTCGTTCTGCTCAGTCATTTGTATCATTTCGTTGCCAACTTTTACTGCTTTTCCTCTACAGACTGCCTCTCCGTATTAGTGGACTGCGCACGACTTTTAAGGGTGGCGCGCACAACTATTTTCTTTCAGAGCACAAATTTCGTGAGTATTCGTGGTATTTAAAAATTATATTAGCTTATTGTTACAGCTGCTGGCATATTTAGCGTATACCAAGTTCAAAAAGCTCAAACAAGGTTTTCAAGCTTCATGTCGGAAAACCATATGGTCTGCCAGTGTACAGGTTGTGGAATGTTCACCCAGATGTACCGTTACATGTGGTCTACATCATACATTGGGCTGTTTAGCTAGCTATCAGTTCCAACCGGCGCTCGCTTTGTGAGCCTTACGAAGGCGGCTTCTGAACTCTGACATCTAGCACCTATGATGGGTACTTTATAACATGCTAGACTGCTTTCTCCACTAACAGTTTACCGCAAGGGTATTGCAAAAAAAAAAACAGGCGACTGAAAACAACTTTCCACTGTACAAAAGTACAGTAAGGCCGTTAAAAACATCCTCAGGATCGTGTTACACTAACTTAACGCCGTTCTTGACCTGTGTAAAATTTTCCAGAAGCTGTTTGATGACGGTCGAAGTACATCAGTTGCTGAAAGCAATAATTGCCAAGTTGGGTTCACAGTGCCTCACAGAATGAAGTAAATTGTAAAATTGTAAATTGTACACGTTTTTCTATAGCGGCCATATGGCCTCCACCCGCGCACGGGTGACACCCATCACCACCGCTACACGCCATTTAAGGTCCCCGCGCACGGACCGTACTAGTGATGTTAAAGGACTGCTAAGCAACTACGAAGACACTGACAGCCCCTGCAGCCCGGTGCATTGAGCAAGTCTTGAACTTCAGATTAGTAAAAGACGAGTTGTTAGAATGGAAGGTGTTTGAGCTACGCGCGTTGGCCGAGTCTGAGCTGTTAGCTGCCACTTCTCCGCCCTTCTGTCACCTCATCCTTAAAATTTGGAAATTTGCTCTATAGCCATAACTGCTCCACCCCTCTGGAATAAACTCCCACCAGAATTACCACAGTTATCAGTTATCATCCTATGAGCTCACCAACACTGCACCTCTTGCAATTTCTGTCCTTAACTCAAATCCTCTTCCACAAATTCTATTCTAATTCCTCCTCTATGCCATATCTTTCTCGCCGCTCCAGTTCTAAATACCATCTACCGTAGCCGGCAGACCGTCTGCCTACCCGACTCCTGGATCTTGACCTGGAACCGAATCTGAGCTTAACTGCCTATCGATTTTGTTTTGACTTAGCGCCTGTAAATAAGCTGACCCGCGACTTAGCTTTCTTTGGCGTTGTAGAAATCTCGAGTTCGATGTTAGATACAATTATGACGATGGACAACGCAAGATTGTTAGATTAGCAGTGAAGTATTGTAAGCGACTTCATAAAACCGAAGAAGCATGTATGTAAGAAGCAAACAGCAGTGTCACATCATAATTATATATATATATATATATATACACTTATAAGTCTACTTATATCGCGATCGAGCGATTTAAGACGAATTATTATCAAGACATTTGACGATCCGTTTTCCTCCCTGAAGAATGAAGAAATGAGTTAGCACAACTTAATTATAGATGCCCGTGTAATCTTCCAGACGTCCAGACTGAAGAGCGCGACTTTAACAGACAAAAATGAGTGAACTTCAGGTTGCTCACCGAGGCCGTCTTCTGCGAATCGTAACATTTTTAACTGTAGTCAAACAATCAACTTAGATCATGGTTTGTGTAGGGGCCTACGTTAGCCGGCAATCGCATAGAAACAAACGAGGCACGTGCAAATAGAAGTTTAGCTTCTTAGTCTTTTTCTTCGCATACAACGAAATCTTATAGCCTTTTAATTTAAGCCTACTAGTTATGTAATTTTGCAAAGTCGTCGATACTGAGAGTTCGGTCAACTCCATTGCATCTATTGTAAATGGATTCCTGTATTCTGATTGGTCGGCTCACATGAGCGCCATTTTCATCCACTATTACTATCGAGTTCGTAGCAACCAACGGTGTTTCCCAAAAACACTGTTTACTTTTTTATATTGCCGTCGTTCCCAATTTTGTAATATGGACTATTTTCTGGTCTAAACGTAAATTAGGCCTCTCCTGAAGACAGGATGTCTAATTAAGCCGGCCCCATGTATGTAGGTGACCGAAGGTTACCAGTGTGTGCTGGTAAGATAACGGCATGAGGCTCATCCTTTTCCTCCTTTGCTAAGCCTGCCCTCCACTCCTGTGCTTTTGGAGACCAGTTCTTTTGTACAGAATAACAATGAAAGTAAATTACAAACTACCCCGGTGTCGAAAATTGCTTGCTACATTTTATATAGCAACAATTTCCACAAGCTTTTTCAATAGACTGTTTTCATCCCGACATCAAATGAATTTTACAAAGCAAATGTAGAGTTTTTAAATTAATTTGTAGAAGCAAGCTGAACGTACAAGTAACTGACAACTATAGTAGGCCTATACTCCAGATGTTGTAACTGTCATACAACATGTCAAAACTGTTTTGTTTATCTGCCAACCCCAACCCTTTAATTTGTTATTGTATATGGGTGTATTACACACTTATTTAGCCAGGTTAGATTACACTGTGCGAACAATGGGTTTTTACGTTCGCCAGATGTCGCTATTTTGACAACCGCGCCTTTCCCTATGCGGCTCTCAGTGGACGCAGAGGCCTCGGATTTCCTGTAAAATCATACTAAAGTGCTTGGTAAGTTGAGGCAATTTGTTGAAGGGCGTGGAAAATAGATGAATAGACACAAAAACAACGACAGACAGACAGAGGTCTGGGCAGCAAAATTATCTGGGGCGGATGTAACCTAAGCTCGGTTCTATGCTCAGAGACACTCACATCACTGCCCCTGTTGCTTCCCATGTAAAATGGCCGTTCCGTACCAACTCCGTCCATACACTCCTTTCCATCCAAGAAGCCAGCTTTGACGTATCGGTTACTCTCTTTTACTGTCTGTCTTAATCTCTCTTTTATCTGGTCACGATTGGTTCCACACTCTCTCAGTCTTTAAGTTTGGATATAACTCGCAAGGGCTACTGCGGGAGTTTCCTTCCCCGAGTCTCACATAACCTCGTCTCGGCCGATGATCGTTCCTTTGTAGCGAAACCATTAATTTAAAGGTATATTTCACAAATGACTTCGAAATGCCATTTTCAGCAATTTCTCCGGTTAACCAGTCGGGTGAGATTTGCAAAAGTAAAAATCATTACGATTTAAGGAATGTATTTCTCGTACGTTTTGTCGGTCATTGATTGGACCTTTTGGTCCTTAAATAAATCGCGAATTTGCTAACGATTCAATACGAACTTATGGAAAAACCGGCACATTTTCAAAAAGTTTAACACGCAGTTTGGGTGAGGGTATAGGTATAGATTTACCCACTGTTCCCGAATGGCATGAAATTTTACCCGATGATAGCATAAGTAGTCCAAAGCGCCTATATTAAATTGGCATGAGGCTGGTCTGTGGCTGGTTGTCAGCAAGTGGCTAGTGCTCGTAGCTGAAAAATAGGTGACTAAATAATATATTAAACAAACAACTGAATAAATAAGTATATAATTACAGGAATCACTAGACAAAGACTTACATCATATCTGGCATTTGGTTCGGGAAAATTGTTCCTGTTGTTCTTATTCTGCCTTTCCTTGGTTTCCTACTTTTTCTATCACCCTCCCCAGTTCATCGGTCTGTGGCAGGCCCTCATTGTGATGGTTGGTCCTCAATGTGGGGCTGAACCTCATTCTTGTATTTAGACTGAAACTTTTAAAATAAATAACTGAATAAATAAACGAATAGCTGAATAAATACATAACTGAATAAATAGATAACCGTTTAAATAAATAACTGTATAAACAAATGAATAAATGAACAAATAGATAATAAACAAGTAACTGAATAAATGCATAACTGAAAAAAATAACTCAAACAAAAAAGTAACTGAATATTGAATAAATAAATGCATAAATACATAACTGAATAAAAATACCTGAATGCACAGATAGACAGCCAAATAGAAACACGGATACTCAACCAGGCACAGACAGACAGCCAGACATATAGAAACACGCAGATACACAACCAGACAGAGACAAGATTGGCAGATAAGCAGAATTATGCAAAATATGCACAGAAAATTTATTCTAAAAGATGGCTGTATAAGTGGAGACAAAAACTCTGTGCAGGGCACCAGCTGATATTTAATGATAAGGCGCCATGATTTACTAATATACGGAGTAATAACTATTAATTATGAGTTTATCCCATGTTTTATGACATATCGAATACAGTAGTTTAGATCATAAAATTAAGTAATAATTGAAGCTTTTGTGAAATAATAGGAAGCTATAAAAGGGTCGGGTTTTGAACTGGCAAAGATATGGGTTAAGGCACTGACGTCCTCAGAGGTAGGGGTCATCCAAATGCGGACAAGGGGCAGAGGTTAAGCACAAAGGTCAGATCCATATCAAAATTTGGTAATATAGTTACTTTGATCCAGTCCGTCTTAAACAACAGCTCTGGTCAAACTGCAGACATATGTAGGCTTTAGCACTGCGCTGGAGGGAAGTCAAGGGTAACGCCAAATGCAGACAAGGGAATGGAGGGGTCAAAAGTAGGTCATTTTTGCGAACATCCTTTATAGACACTTGTCATGATTATGTTGCCATCTGTCTGCACAAGATTCTTTGTCTTGGTATTATCTACTTTTGTGGTGTGTAAACAATAATTAAATACTTATAAATACTGAAATGCATACGGCAATCAGATTTTATGAAGAAAATGCACTGTTAAATAATGCACTAAGATACTGATACACACTTATCAGAAGGCTTCAAACCACTCTGCATTATATGATCGATGTACAAACCAAATTAAGGTATAAATTTCAAAACAAGAATGATGCGCAGCACAGCAACATTTTTATTGCCCAAAACAACAAAGCAGTACTGGTGAGAGAGCAAATATGAATGGAAAAAATAAATGGAAGAAAAGTGAAATTAGAAGCCATTGCAATTCAGAATGCTTAACTCGGACAGCTGACCAGTCTAATGAAATCAAGAGTCAATACACTGTGTTAAAATGCTGATAATAATGAAACACATTTTTACTGTTATTATTCATGGTGACGAATTAGATATTATTACAATAAAAAATGATTTACAGTGACGGCATGTTAAAAATTGCGCTACAAAAGTTCACCGCCTTGACTTCAAACATCCTTGGAAACATGGCCACTTTCGGAATTTATGTAAACACCAACCCATTTTCCATTAGATACGTGCAAACTTTAACAAAATCGTAGATCATCGCCGGGTCGTTTCTGGAAGACGGGAATAGGCGGGTTGGACTACTTATGTGAAGGGCTATCATCAGCCTTTCGGAAACGGTGGGTACGTATTACTGTAATCATCGGCTTTTTTCAGTTAGTTTTGCTTATGTTGGTTATTGCTGAAGATGCGATGTTCGTAAGTAAAAATCGTGTATTTTCTTTCGAGGATAGTTGTCGTTGCTGTGTCATGTCATCTGCAATCAGATAACATAGCAACTATTTCATGCACGGGTATAGTGTGTGCAAGTAAGAAATTGACAACTGATTTATTGAAATTGACAAGCGAAATCCGAAGGTTCCGATTGACCGTTGTAACCCATTAGAGAAGATGTTATAAAAATGCCTAGATACATAAAGGTTTAAATTGTGCGGTTGCAGTGTGCTCTTCCGTCAAAATATCCATCAAACGCTCAGGTCGATAGTGGCAAGTTCAAAATTAGATGTCTCTATCTGGGCAGAAAGATGTTTCGAGATTTCTGCTACACTTGCGCCCCTTAGCGAACTCAGCTATAAAATGAGTACTCTAGTACGATAACTATAAACTGTCTGTAGAAGATCAGGCGGCAAGGGAAAGGGCTGGCCACCCACCCGCCTATGTTGAAGAAAATTAAGTTGCAAAAAATTCACAAACATGGCTGCCTCTTGGAGTTGGGATAAGAAACTGCGCTTTTTGTTACCATACCAACAATTATTGATACATGATTATATTATTTTATATTACTCTGTGCTACTGTGCAGAGTTGTAAATGGAGACAAGTGGTTCAGCTTTTGCCTGCAGCATTGCAGATCTGTGCTTCAGTCATTATGCGAAGAATCTGACAAAGAAGGGCAAGCCACAGAAAAACCGGGAATGGACGACGCTTGCAGCCATTGTCAGAACTCAGACTGGAAAGAACGGAGGTACTTGCTCTTTTATGGACCGTCCAGGTACTACATGAGTATCAACCAATGCTAGGCGAGACAAGGCAGGGCATGAAGCAAAGTAAGGCAAGGTTAATCAAGGCAAGGCATGGCATGGCATGAGGCAGGACATGGCATAGCTTGAGGCAGGATGTGGTATAGCATGAAGCAGGGCTTGGCATGGCATCAGGCAGGTCATGGCATGGCATATGGCATGGAATTAGGCAAGGCTAAGGTAGGCAAAGCATGGCATGGCCTGAGGCAAGGCAAAGAAGGCAGGGCAAGGTAACTGATGCTTTATTGCACCCCTCGATTCCTTTCTTCATCCAAATTGCTAATGCTCTAATGTGTTTAGAGTATTAATGCTGGGATTGACAAACCTTTTGACTGACACACAGCCAAGGCACTAATTTTAAATTTCAAAAATATAATATCTAGACCCCTTGCCTCTTGAAAGGAAGCTGTAAGGTAGGGTAAAGTAATATTTCTCATTCATTATATTCCTTTCTATAAAGCTGTGCAAAATTTGTCGCTTATGATGTCTTTCTTGCCTAACATTACTTTAAAATATTAGATTAATGACTGAGATTCCTTTTACAGGTGTACAGACATCAACTGACATGAGAGTTGTTGCCATGGGAACAGGTTCAAAGTGCATAGGTCAGAGCCAGATGTGCCCTCGAGGTCAAGTCATTAATGACAGCCATGCTGAGGTCATAGCAAGACGTGCTTTTCTGTGGTAAAGTTTTCGGTTTTTATTCTTTGAAGTTAAGAATAATAATAAGATGATTTATAGAGCACTATTATTGTTATTATTATTATTATTATTATTATTATGATTATGATTATTATTATTATTATTATTATTATTATCATATGATTAGAAGGAGAATGTTGATGAGGATACTTCTATGATGATGTTGAGGTTATGATGAGGATATACCTGTAACTATGATAATGATGATATGATGATGAGGTGATGATTATTATTATTATTACTGCATTTATTAAGCACCCTGTCTAATTAGTAAGCATAAGCTGATGGAACCGAGCAATTATAAATGAAGGACTTGCTCAAAGTCCCTGAGCAGTAACTGCTTCAGATTACGTACTCTCCGATAACAAGCTTAGTGCTCTTAGCAATCGGCTAACTAAGTAGTCATTAGTTAGTTAGTTATCTAGACATTTTTTATAGCACCTTTTAAGCACCTCACAGTAGTGCTGCTTACACTAGCCTAAGTGATAGTGAATGTTATTAAGAACAGCTACATTAAGAATCGTTAAGAACTGTACATCAGCAAGCAAAACATTGCACAGATAACTAGAGGAGTCACCAGCGGCAGGCTCACACGCACACGTGTGGAGTCCAAGCAACGGATTCCTGATGAGGATGTACCTGTAATGATGATGGTGATGATGATGAGGCGATGATGAGGATATGTCATTACTACTGATGATGATGATTTTTGTACTGATGTGTATAATGATGACACTGGCAGTGATAAAGCAACTAAATTATTAAAAGGGACAGTTTTAATTTACTTGTAATTTACAATTAAAATGGAAAGTTTAATTTACTCACACCAGTCACAGTCAGCTTCTGTTTTGTTGTAGCTATCTGTATGGTGAATTAGAGAAAACTTGGACAGGCCAGGAAGACGGCATTTTCTGCGTTGCAAAGGATGGAAAATGCTCTCTTAAAAACACAGTTCACTTCCATCTTTTCACATCATGCATACCATGTGAGCTGCTTGCTGTTTGTTTTGTTTTAGTTATTATTTATTTATTTATTTTTTTATTATTTGTTTTTTTCAACTCAAGTTAAGTGTAAAGCCCTTAGGTGAGGTGAAAAACTTGTCTCGAGCCTGTTAGTGACATCTGGAACAGCTGAGTCTCATGTGGCAGGAAGGAGGTACTGCAAAACTGCCATGGCATTAAAACACTGAATTGTTAGTGCGAGGTATTGAAACAAATGGTTAGTTCATGTGCATCCCCAGAAATTGGGTTAGGTGGCATATAACACTGTTGCATTTCATCATCGTTGTGATCATTATTGTTATTGTTAATCAGACGTTTATATCGAGCTGATTCGTGAATTCACCTCAAAAGTATGGGCGACTGGAAGAAGATGGTCTTCAGTCATGTGTGAAATAAGATAAAAGAATACCTGTAAAGCACATTATGTTTCTGTAAGGGCTGCTGAAACATGGCTGTTTTGGCAGATGAAAAAATGAGACTTACGATGAGCTGTAAAGCTATGTAATAATATAGCCTTATGCTTGGGTCTCGGGTATATGTGTGTGATGGTGATGAATGTTTAAACAAATGCTCATGCTCTGTGGCAAATATTATGAAAAGAAATAAAGTTGTTTAGAAATGGCAGAGGGTGAAATTTGCAGGTATACAAAAATTTATGATCAATTCTGAATGATTATTTGTGTAATGTGCTTTTTTCGAACTATTCATTGCTTTTATTTAATCCTAATCGTAATTGCACATTATGTAATACTTTTGCTAGGATCGAAATATATGGCTACAAATGTTCTAACAAATGTTTTTTGCTCTTCTTTGCTACTGTGTGCAGGTGGAGATGCTTCTATTGTTCCTAAAGATGCAGTGAATGATTCAGAGTCTGGTTCATCACTGCTGCCTGTTTCACGTCTGTGTGAGAGCATTGGCGAGGTCACGAGTTCAACAGGTCATGTGAGCGAAAATCTAGGCCAAGTCTTAAATACCGAGGGCAAATCATACAATGACGTAGGACATGAACCTCGTCTTTGTGAGATTTCTAACAGAGACTCATTTCTCCATGGGGCAGGGACCGCTTCTGTAGGTAAGGAAAAAACTTTAGATAAGGATTTCGATTCTTCGCAGGCATCGAAACTCGGTTACCGTGACAACTCTGCCTTTTATGTTGTGACAAAAATTGGAGCAGACGATTTTGCTCTCAAGAAAATGAAATGCACAGAACTGAATGAGGCGTTGGACGGGTCAGTTTGTAACAACCGCATAGAGAGTAACAGCAGTGAAGTTCTGTGTAACGTCATTTCAGGTACATCTACGGGCACTTACTCACTGTCACACTGTGGCCCTGAATCGGTTGTTGGATACAACAGTGCAAAATGCACAGGACGGCAAGAGGCACCAGATGATGTGGTTTGCAACGACCTCGTAGTAGGTAATCACAATGGAATTTCACATAACATTGTTGATTCTGATGTGTGCATAAGCAATTATTCACCTTCGTGCTGTGACCGTGAATCAGTTCTCCTATGCAACATACCTGGAAGCCTTGATCTTCATCGTACTGGTGCGAAATGTGTACCAGGCGAGAGACAGGACATGAAACAGAGCGGCCTTGACTACCACACTGTGGGCGTGCTGCGGACAAAACCGGGACGCGGTGAAAGAACTCTTTCTCTTTCATGCAGCGATAAGATTGCGCGGTGGAATGTCGTCGGGATTCAGGGAGCACTGTTGATGCACTTTTTGCAAGAACCCATTTACTTGGATTCGATCATTACTGGCGGGTGAGCTAAAAATTTTAACTTGTAATTGATTTGTTCAATAACTTTTTGTAGTACCTCTTCAAGGTATCTGCTCAGAAGCTCTCCTGGCTGGGTCTTGGCAATCTCCAAACATTGATTGGTTGATTGCTAGTTCTAAGCTTTTGAAGCCGTTTGAGCCATTGTTTTAGGCTGTGGAAAAGTAAACTACCCATGATTCATAGTGGCATTATAGAGAGGAGCTCTTTTACTGCTTTTTAGCCCTTTAAGCCTGTAATTGACAAATCCCAAGATCCTGGACTTAGGGCCAGTGAATTGCAGGACTTGCCATTTACTCCCAGCTTATGTGGGAATCAAATTCTAGTGCTTGGTGACAGAGGCAGTGTTCATGAACAACTTGTCCAGGGTCGTTACACAAATTCCACTTAGCAGGCTCGAACCTAAAACATTAGATCATAGACATGCATGCTACTGATAGACCATTGCGAGTTTCCAATTTTAAATCGGCCAACCTTGTTATGTTGGCAGATTGAAAAATTGAAACCATCTGGGGTAAGGTAGGGTGAGGTTAGGCAGTCCTTCATTTCTTACGTGTCTCTGTCAAGTTTAGTCCTCGGAGGTGTTGACCAGAAGATCCTTTGGCTGCAGCACAACATGACTCCAACAATCAAACAGTTTGATAATCTAGCTAAACTGCTTGACAAAGAATTTTCATTTTCACTTGTCAAATCAGTATTTGAACTGCGTATATAGTGTTGAACTGAAAGGCAGATGCATTAGCCCTCTTTCCTCACCAGCACAGATAAGGGTGCTGTAGAAGTTACTGAACTTATTATTGGAATTTCTGTTTTTTTTCTGCGCTAGACATGTTTACTGTCAGCGTGCCATGGAGCGAGCAACAAGTGGTCGACTGTCACACTTGAAAGAGCTTCCAGCACATTTCGTGGTCCATCGCACGGGATGCTTGCATGCCCCAGTGGATTTTCAGGATGGCAGATCTGTTGTTGAAAGTGCAGCACCTTCTGGAGTTAAGACTGTGCCTTCATCGGCTGGTGATGCTTAGTTTTGATCTAATCTAATGTATTCTAATATCCGCTATTGAGCTGATCTAATGTATTCTAATATCTGCTATTGACCTAATCTAATGTATTCTAATATCCGCTATTGATCTAATCTAATGTATTCTGATATCCGCTGTTGATCTAATCTAGTGTATTCTAATATCCGCTATTGATCTGATCTAATGTATTCTAATATCCGCTATTGATCTAATCTAATGTATTCTAATATCCGCTATTGACCTAATCTGATGTAGTTTAATATCTGCTATTGATCTAATCTAATGTATTCTAATATCCGCTATTGATCTATTCTAATGTATTCTAATATCCGCTATTGATCTAATCTAATGTATTCTAATATCCGCTATTGATCTAATCTAATGTATTCTAATATTCGCTACATGGCCATTATCATAATGTACAAGGGCATAAAATGGTCGCTTCAAGCGAAACCATTGTAAAAGATCATTATCCGTTGGAAAAGCCAGTTGAAATACAGGGGTCAGGGAAACCCAAAGTCAAGCTACATTGTGTGAGTAGGTTGAAGCAGATTAGTTTTGAGTCACTATTAGCCAAATGGCTTGGTTGACTACATTGGTTAAGCTGCACATCTATGCACCTCTGGGTGTGAGGATGCTGGTTCCCATACTGATCATTACTTATGTCAGAGTTTTGAATCTTGGGCTAACATGATCCATATATGGGGACCTTAAAGGGTGTGGCCCCCATTCAAATGGTTAACAGTGGTGAAGTATCTCATCCGATCAGTTCATTGAAAAATTAGCAGGGTTGAGGCCCTAAGGTCGCTATAGAAAAACATTAAATTTTACACTTACTGGTTAGATAGCTGGAATGTAATTTAGAGCTTCACAGTTCAATTCTCTATAATTTTTCCAGTGGATTATGATCTTTGATCGATGCTGTTTTGCATTTTGTTAACAGCGCAATGGCAGTCAAGTTCCTCTTAGGTTGCATCTCGTATACAAATATAGCCCTACAAATTCTACTACTTTTACTGCTAATAATAATAATAATAAGTTCAGCACTCAGTGCAGTTGCTTTCCACAGCACCTATGCCAGAACTTGAGCAGCTGCCATTCCAGATATAATTATTAATCTCCCAAAGTTTTCTCAGTCCTCAGGGGTCATATGTCCTGTGGCAAAAAAAATAATAACAGATGGTTAAAAAGACATGAATAAGTCATGAACATAAAACTGTACAATTGTTTATGGCCTGTTCAAAATACAAGTGATGAGACTGTTTGCCCTGGTTATCAGACATTGCGTGGCAAAGGCGTTTCAGGATGGTGCTATATAAATGCTTGCGTTATGGTATGGCCACTGCTGACTGTAGTTTTTGTGTCTTGTTGTAAGCTATCATCTCGTACATGTACAAGGAGAAATGTGTGCAAGAAGTGGCAGTCTGTGGTCGGCGCCTTGGGGTCACTGCGAAGGACCTTAACACGTCTAAGGCCAGGTACTGTTCGGAGAGTGGAGACCATCTAATCTAATCTAATCTCAGGAATTCTGCAGCACTATTGAAAGTCTGTTATCATAAGACACAAGGCATCAATTGATTATTGCTTTAAGTATATGTTAAATGGTTACCATACTCTTCAAAGTATTGGATAGTGTTAATGAAGTATTAGGCTACGTGACTTAACAAGAACAATTATCAGTTTCACATGATACACCCGGTTTTAATACACGCTTTTCTTTTGTACCTAGGACATAACAGATGATAGGGAAATGCACTGACCATCTGCCATCACGATTGTGCCACCTATTAAAGGACTCTCTTGTTCTTGTTCTTGAGTCAGTAAGGACCCAGTGAGGGAGACATTCGCTAACAGTACAGAAAGCAAAGGATCATTTACCTCAGCGTATATGATTGCCGTTACTGTGATACCTTCTCTTGCCTGGCTGCTTCAGTACTACTGTCTTAAAATGTTTTTATTATTGCGGCTGAACTAGTTTTGCCTTTGTTTATGAACATTAATGAGTGATTTTCTTTTGGCAGGTGCTCCATTTGCAAAGCTGAACTTTTCAGCAGATTTCTTGAACTTGGTCGAAAAATTATTCCAGAAAACCAGAAGCCTGGTGTTTTTCAGTAAGTGCAACATACTGTACTGTGATATATAAATTCTAGGCGGTAAATTCCAAAGCTTTGGACCAGCCATTGAGGACGCCAAAGAGCCCAACACGTCGTGATGCAAGGCATCACAAGATTCACAGTTTCCATTGATTGAGTGCAATATTTGCTATTATGAGGGTGAGCACTGAGCAGAAATAGGTCGACTGGTTTGAATATAGTAGGCCTACTCTGTGATCTGTAGAACACATTTTAAACTGGATTCTTTGCTTGATGGGCAGCCAGTGTGATGAATGCAATATGGGTGCAACATATTGATTGTAGAGGGATTTTAGGGGTCTTTTTTGTGTCTCTGACCAGGAACTTTTCAGCCATTTTGTAGTTTCTGCAAGTGATGACTTATTTTAATAGATTATTTTAGTGATACCGTTTAGAAGTGATTTACTGTAGTCGAGTCACCTAGAAACCAAGGCATTTGCTATGAATCCAAAGACAGTTTGAGGCATGCAAGACAGTGTTTTGAAGCTTTGCCTAACAGACTTTGTTTGCTTGCAGACAGTCCTCTCTGAAGACTTATGAGGATTTCAAGCAGGCTGCGTGTGACTATCAAGCAGCGTGGAAACTGGTTAAGCGAGAGGCGTTCTCTAACTGGCCAACAACTCCGAGACTTTACAACAACTTCACAGAGTCCTGTTGATCAAATTTACCTGTAGGCACTTGTAATTGTAATTTGACATTTATAAAGCGCCATTAGAAGAATAAACTCATCAGAGGCACCCCTCACCCAAAAGCAGGGAAACGACTGTCACAGAAGATAGTCTTCAGGCGCCTGCAGAACAGCAGAATTGACAAACTGAGGAGCTCAAGGTGTACCTTGTACCTGCATATCTGTAGAAACTTTTGTACCTTTCTGCATTTATTATCTGGCTCAACAAATTTGTAAGCACCATTGTGTGCTGTTTAATTAAAATAGTTTAATTGCAGGGAGTTTATTGTTTTATTCGCAGATTTAATAGTACCTTACATCTACACCCCATCCATTAAAATCTAATCTAAGAGCCCTCTGTAATAATGCTCAAGGCATCAGTCGATGGTCGCTGCCAAACAAAACAGTCCAAGCCAAATGCCATAGTGAGTCCAGGTCGAAAAGCCAAAGAGGAGTCCAGAAGACGCAGATACAACCTACGGAGGAAATGAAATAAAGCACTATCTATTAAAATAAGGCATCACTCTATGATAAAATTGTGTATTCATTTCGTTCGCCACCTCCCAGTGAACAGCAGTGGGCTCCCCTCCGTTTACAATTTTTCCATCGTTCAGTACTCGAACAGAAATTGTGGCAATTTACATTTGGTTGCATTTCAACTCTCGGCATACATTTTCAACTTGCGTTACATCTGCTTTGATCAGTTAGAATGGCACATGTAAATGTACACGGTTTTCTATAGCGACCGTATCGCCTCGACCCTGCTCAGTTTTCAATAAACTGAGGTCCTCGATCACTGCTGCCCGTTTGAATAGGCGCCACACCATTTAAAGGTCCCAGTGTATATAGCGACCGTATGGCTCAACCATGCTCAGCTTTTCGTTAATTAATCGCCTGAGATCCATCACCACCGTTCCCTGTTTGAATAGGCACCTCGCCATTTAAAGTCCCCTTGTACGGACTGCGCTAACCCGAGATTCGTATCTCTGAAATCAGCCACGACTTGGATGCGAATCGGCCTCCTCGCGCTCAGAGGCGCCTTGATGTACGCGTTAACCAATACAGCTAACCACGCCAGTGTACAGCGCAAGCTTTGAGATTATGAAAAGCGCATATATATTGTATCTCAATAAATGCATACATACACGTACATAGGCCTACATATCATCCAGCTCCTTTGCCTTTACAGATGCACAGACCTTCTATTATGAGATCAAGCGTAAATGGGATCGCTGTTTCGGTCTTCATGTAGTAGCCTTTATACCGAAAGCATTCGCTAATCTTGAGAATTTTTTTTTAGCTGAATGTGCATACGACCAATCGATCGATGTGATCGTTGACGCACGTGGTACTGGCTATAGCCACGGATGACAAAGTTTTTTACGATGGCGTGCCTTTCCTTTTCGTGGGTTTTAATTCGGGGGAAGATGCGGATAGCCGGACATTTCGTGCATGGATTTCCTAGTCTTCATGGCGTGCGCAACGGCTACGCAGTTCCGGTCTTGTTGACGGAGTGTGGCGCACATCCGTCCGTCCGCGATACACTAGCCGTTTGGCCCAGTTATTGCCAAAAAGGCCCACGAACCGATACTCTGGCTGCAGCACCGTTATGAACAGCCTCTTTCTGCACCATCGACCTCTTTCGGCCCCGCGCTTGATCGCTCGTGGCCGGCGAGTAGTGGGAAACCGCACGCCATAGGGACAGAATGGATCGGTGTGTCGATTTTTGTTGGAACCGACCGTTGCAGTGACGATGTTACAGCTGTAACATTGGCCCACAAATTCGCACCACCCACTCCTCATGATTGTCTCGTTACGGTTCCGGCTGCCTTATTTCTCGCTGCTCGGTGCTGGGCCGTATGCGCCGTGCTTGCGTGCCAGGCCAAGGGAGGCTTACATCTCTGCTCGGCCTGTGTTACACACACGAGAAGGTTGCCTGCTTGTTTATCTGTTGTGGGCGCGTGTGGTTCAGCTTTTATCACGTAACTGGTTCACAAGCGTCGGTGTGGCAGCCATCGAGAGTTGTGTACAACTATACACGTAGGCTGCTGCACGACGGGGACGTCTGGAAATGTCATCTATTTTTGTATCTGCGCATCTTTCCGTCGGGATGCGGTAGTCCTCTGTTCGTCGGCTGCCAACTAGGCTGTGATAACTTGTTTTTGAAACGCAGCTGCCGCAATACGGGGCTCGAAGTAGACCGCATATAGTGCTGGCGTTTTTATTTAGGCCTACACGGCGTAAACCAGTGACGCAATTCGGCTTAAATATAGACCGAGGGCTCCAAGTTTACTGGAGACAGCTGAAACTTCTCGATATTTCGGTCGCGTTCGGGATAAGCTAGACGATTGGAACTGACGGTGTATGTGTACTCCACCGATGCAAATCAGTGTGTGTGGCCTAGCTAGAACGCATGATTGATTCTGAGTTTGTCACAACGGTGACTTTCGCAATATAACGTTTCGCTCCCGCCAGAGTCTTCTTTGACGAGGAAAAGTATTGGAAAACGCTTCCTCGAGAACATTCGTGAGGTTCTGGAGTGTTATTCCTGATCAGTAAACTTGTTCTCTTTACTCGAACGCAGTAGAAAACGTGCACGGGTGTCGACATTGGTCCGCAAATGAGACTCGACGAGAAACCACAGTGTGGTTGAACTTGTCGACTCAGCAGTACGCGTGGTGTTTAGTACTGCGAAGTACCCTGCTTATTCGTCGGATCGGGATCTTGAAGATGGCCTATGTTGTGGGACACCCGCGCAAGGCAGAGAGGCTGACACTACCCGCGTCGGCCGAGGACACAGAAGTAGAGAGGGACATTGATGGTGTCCCCCTGCGCGACCACAAGAAGATCGATCTGAAGCTGATTCTCGGCCACACCCCGGAAGTGGACGACGACGAAGATGAAGCTGCTTCCGGTGACCAGTCACAACAGGCGACGGAGGTGATGTTGCTGCCGGGAATCGCGGACGATGCCGAAGAGTACGAGTATGGGTACTCTGACGGAAACGAGGAGGTCGGCGAGGAAGGGTACGACGACGAGGGAAGTGGGTCCGTCCGTCAGCTCCGGCGAAGGTCGTCGCTGAAGACCATCCAGACTCCGGATCTCTCGGACGACAGTCCAGGTCATAAGAAGGCGGTGAGGTTCGCCGATGCCCTGGGACTGGGACTGGCAGCTGTCCGTGACCTCATCAACGCCGACGAACCGCCGGAAATACCTCACTCGGCCCTCAAGGATCTCCGGATCCGGAAGAAGCGATCGAAGCTGAGCGAACAGTACCACCTGGCCATGGACTTCGTCCAGCCCAGCGCGGATCCGGAGTTTATGACTCGCTTGCAACAGCAGAAGGTAACTGACGTCTTTTCCATATAGGCTTGTATGTATGCATGCATGTATGTAAGTATGTATGTATGTATGTATGTTTGCATGTATGTATGTATGTATGTATGTGTATATGTATGTATGTATGTATGTGTGTATGTATGTATGTATGTATGTATGTATGCATGTATGTATGTATGCATGTATGTATGTATGTATGTATGTATGTCTGTATGCATGTATGTATGTATGTGTATATGTATGTATGTATGTATGTGTGTATGTATGTATGTATGTGTGTATGTATGTATGTATACATCGATGTGTGTGATTTGTAATTGTAGTAGTAAATTTGTATAGTGCAGTGGCAGCGCTACAGGGGTCCTTGCCCCAACTGAGTGCCTGGCCTCCAGCAGCCCCCAAATTTTCAAGTTCGTTAAGAACAAAAATATTATCAGTGAGCAGCTAGAAGTCTCCGCTGATGAGCTCCCGCAAACCTGGATTCCCGCAGCGAGTTGATAAACACTGTGTTCAGAGTTCCTGGGCCGCGTTGCATGGAAGTCAAGGAAAGACGACGGCAGGTCAAAATCTTATAATTGTATAAATCGTCGTTCGTTGCCAAGTTCTGTTCGTTCGGTCAGTTCTTTGATGTCATTCAGGTATAAGATAAAGACATGTCTCTTAATTCGCTTACCCACTTTAGTCTGGCTTCTGGTTTCTCTGACCCATCGGAATTTGACATGGCTTCTCGAACGGTATATGATTTTTGACTGTGATTTCGACTTGAAGCGGCCATCGATTGATGCCTTGAGCATTATGATAACGGCGCTATAGAAGTCGTTAGGCTAGATTATGTAAAGCCTGCAGCACGCGATAAGCTCAGCGTCCAGCTGTTCCTCATAGGCGGAAGAAGACTGGGTCCCGATGGATATACTTCGAGCCACCAGGCCTGCATAGGAGAGGCATTAAGCGACCATCGACTGATGCCCTGGACAATATGATAATGGCGCTATAGAAGTCTTCAAAGTAGATTAGATTCGTCATCGGCCGGGTGAGTGGTAGTGTGGGTAGGTAAGTATAGGTGAGTGTGTGTGTGTGTGTGTGCTGTATGAATCATCTGGCCCCCTTGAACCTTGCTTCCTCACGTGGGTTATAATAAGGGTGCATAAGTAGAACTGTGTATTTGACCTGACATGTTGGTCCAGTGATAATTGGGTTGTCTAGACATCATGCAAACATGAGTTGAACTCTGTAAACAACCACAGCATGCATATTTAATTTTGTTTTATTGACAGAGGGTCCAAAGGCCGATACATGCATGGCTACGCATGTAGAGATATACCGGTACACGACCCAACTCAGTTAAATCGGCTCATTTCAACCCCAAAAGCGGCGTTGGTTAGACCGAACTAGATCCAATGGTTCGTCATACATAACTAGCGAAACAGCATGTTCAAAAACTTTATTGCTAAAGAAAGACCCAATGGTTATTGCGCATAAGTCGGCTTCGTTTGCGCAGCAATTTTCTCCCGTGAGGAAATTACGGTACTGTGCGGCTGCGTTGTCAGAAAGCTACCGTAAAGCTCACTGAAACGCCTGCTCTAAAGTAATTGCTGGTTTAGCACGGATATCCTGGCTGAATTTAGTTCACTTATTTTCCTGCTATAACCTTCTAGAGGGTCCAAAGCCCGATAGGGGGCCTACATGCATGGCTACACATGTAAAGATATACACTGCAAAAATTACATCACGCAATCGTAATAGTAAATCGTAGACTCAAAAATCCTTAAATCAGCATTCAAAAGCTAAGCGCAGGACACCAGAGAAAAACCATGGTATATGGTTTAACGTAGCCTCCTAATAAGTGTTGAATATTCATATATGGCGCTTGTATGACATCTCCTCTGTCTTTTAGAATATTTCCTCTGTCTCCTTTCCTATCTGGTCTCCCGGAAATGGGTTCTCGTTCTTCATACCTTATCCATAGACTCCAACTGACCCTCAGCATCCTCCTGTACGTCGTCATTTCAAACGCTGTTATTCTTCTTCTGTCTTCTTTCCGCAGTGTCCAGGTCTCACACCCATACAGCGCCACCGACCACACCAGTGCGCTTACGAGCCTTAGTTTCAGCCAGGTTCCCAGAGCCCTGTCCCTCCAGATCACTGCAAGCGAGCTCATGATCGTGCGCGCCATCCCCAATCTGGCTCTTATTTCTCTGCCCCCATCTCCAGATTGCTCTATCACAGCACCCAGGTATCTGAAAGACTCCACCTGTTCCAGGACTGCACCATTACACATGATCGTAATTCTTTCATGTTCTCTGTCCACTACCATCACCTTTGTTTTCTTGGTATTGATTTCCAGTCCATAGTTATTTGACGCCTCGTTGACTCTGTCCAGCAGCTGTTGGAGCTTTTCTCTTGACGTTGCAATCAGCACAATGTCATCCGCATATCGCAAGTTATTTATCGTTCTCCCGCTTATTGTTACACCAATCCACGTAAGTTCGTCGGCAGATTCTCTCATCACCTCCTCCGAGTAGCTGTTAAACGACATTGGCGATATCAAGCATCCCTGTCTCACCCCTTTTCCAATTCTGAACCAATCTGTAATTTCCTTCTCTATGCGGACAGCCGCCTGTTGATTGTCGTAGAGGATTCTAAGTGTTTCCACCACTTGGTTGTTCATACCCATTTCTTTTAGCACTTTCCATAGTTTCCCGTGTTTAACTGAGTCAAAAGCCTTTTTGTAATCTATGAAAGCTATGTATAAAGGTGTTTGATGCTCTCTTGCCTTTTCGATGATAATCCTCAGGTTGAGTATTTGATCCCTCGTACCCACGCCTTTCCTGAAACCCATCTGTATCTGGTCTCCCGGAAATGGGTTCTCGTTTCTCGTTCTTCGTACCTTATCCATAGACAACCCTTCAGACTTGACGTAGCACTCGTGAATAAGCTGGTGTCCTGCGCTTAGCTTTTGAATGCTGATTTAGGGATTTTTGAGTCAACGATTTACTATTACGATTGACAGATGTAATTTTTGCAGTGTATATCTTTACATGTGTAGCCATGCATGTAGGCCCTCTTTCGGGCTTTGGACCCTCTAGAAGGCCGGCGTGTTGGCCCTGTTTAACTCGACGTCGCTAGTTCTGGCGCATTTGATTCATGCCTTTGTTGACCGTGACATTTGAAGAAGGCACTTATACAATATGCCGTTCTATACGGACTGTTCATATTAGTATTGCGGTACCGATTTGCAACTAGATTTCGGCATACTGTCTACTTCTGGAGTCACTGTGTGTGTGTTTGTTTGTGTGTGTGTGTGTGTGTGTGTGTGCGTGCGTGCGCGCGCGCAGCTTAGGCCTATATCTTACTGCAGGCTTGCTTGTAAGGTTTGGCAGGACTGAAGCCAAGACGAAGACTGGATCCTATTTTTTAAAGGTGTGAGGAGCATCAACACTTGGTTTAGTGCACATATAACGAAGCCAAGGATATTTTTACACCAGATGTGTTCAGAATAATTGGTCTGTTTTGAAGGGGTTTGCATCGATTTATTTTGCTTGCTCTGTTTTGAATGTTTATTTGCCACTAGCTGTGTTCTGATTGGTCTGTTTTGAAGGTGTTGGCACTAGCTCTGTTCTGATTGGTCTGTTTTGAATGTTTACTTACACTAACTGTGTTCTGATTGGTCTGTTTTGAAGAGGTTTACATCCTCTATAGCCTGATTGGTCTATTCAGAAGATATTTACTCCATAAACGTTCTGATTAGTCTGTTTTGAAAGTTTTTACACTGGCTTTATTCTGATTGGTTGACGTTTCTGTCAGGTGGTTCTGGAGAACTGCGTGACCAGCGACCGAGCCCTGACCGTATCAGGCGTCATTCGCGTGTCCAACGTCTCCTTCGAGAAGCGCGTTACCCTCCGCTACACGACGGATGCCTGGTCGTCGTTCAAGAACGCTTCGACGATGTACGTCCCGAATTCAAACGACGGAGCAACGGATCGTTTCATGTTCGTTGTTCATCTGCCCGAAGGATTCGGACACGGGAACGACAGCCGGCTGGAGTTCGCCATCAGATACGACGCCGGCGACCAGGTCTACTGGGACAGCAACGGAGGAAGCAACTACGCCATTGATTGTGCGCTGGTCCCCGTCAGTCCGCGTAGGGTCCAGCCGGATTTCGAGTCTTCCGGATCGGATGGAGAGTTTATTATTTAGTGACCGAATGATTTTGAGTTGTATGTTGAGACGGTCTCAGAACTACTCCTGGGAAGGTTTATCGTTTGATGATTGTAACGATTCCTGGTTTGCTTTGTTTCCGAAACGGTCTTGTATGTATAAAAAGCAATGATTAGTTTAGTCTGTAATTTATTATGAAGGCAGTTGTTGTCTGAATACACGTATTTAATTAATTTATTTTTATATGTATATTTTTATGTTTTCGTCTTACAACCAGGCACATCAGTCAGTGGTGTATGAAGTTGTGTGTGAAGGCCTTGCTCAAGTTCATAACCTTCTCAGTTAGTGATATTCATATCTCCCTGCATGACAAGGCTATTGCTCAGCGAAATGACACCAGCGTCACATCAGTGACTGGTTGAAACATCTGCTTTAGTTGTTTTTGTACCAAAGCGTATCTGCAAAGACTCGGTATTGTGCTTTCACCTAACTGTTTGTGAGGCTTTATTTGACCTTCTGAATGTGTTCGATGTCTAGAAACGCACTCCAGTAAAAGCAGTGTTTGCTGACAGCAGACACCACTGTGGCTAGAATGCTTATAGATATAAATTACTACGTAGTACATGCTAACTGGCACATCTAAGAGTGTCCACCTACAGACATAATTATATATGCTGTGACTTTCACAATAACTTACTGACTCACAACTACTTCCTATGACTCACATGCAGTACCTTACTGTGAATGAGTGTGACTTGCCGTGGCTAACAGTGCTGCGTTGAAACTGATCGCAGTAAACTGAAATTACTGTGACATTTACAGAATACAGTACATGTACATATAACACTGCACTACTTACTGTGCCACATTGCACAGAGTCGGACTGGGGCTCTTCTGCCATTTCAATCATGCAGGGGGCCCCAGGCCCAACCTGGCCCATAAAATGCAGCATTAGACTAATTAATTTATTTTAGGCATATCCTTCACATAATAAAAAAATTATAATATAAACAATAACAATATTAATAATTAATGCCAGGCCTCAAACGTTGCTGTTATTGTTTTAATTCATTTCTGCCCTAGGGGCCCCACATTTCTGCCTTAGGGCCTCACGTGCTGAAACCAGAGGGGCCAGTGTGCCACGGCACACGGGCACAGTGCCACGGCACACGGGCACAGTGCCACGGCACACGGGCACAGTGCCCAGTCCTCCACTGACGATACATATCGCGATTCCAAGCGCATTACAAATTCGTCTCCACAATTAAGCTACAGTGTTGTTCGTGAGCGGCATTTCCTTGACAGCCATGCTCATGGGGCTCATTGGTGCAGGCCTCCAGTTACCACCAGTGTGCCACCATCTCCGGCCCAATTAATGTGGCTGTCAGGGTTGGAGTGTATCGGAGCGTTTGAGTCACTTTAGTGTCTGCTGTTTTCAGACATTGTTTTTAGAGTGCCTGTTGGATCTGCATTGGATCTGCTTCGCCTATATATACCTCTGCAGTATTTATGGAAACACTTCGTCGTGGTTATGTTTTTAGCAAATTGCTAAACTTGAAAAATATTGTCACCATAATGCGCAGCCGCATTTGGTGTCAGAAAATAAAGCACAGTAACTGTGACCACCTACAGAGTTGGATGATTTTGAGTGATGTCTGGTAGATTCCAACGCCCATGCTCAAGCGCCTTGAAAGCTCCCAGATGTAAATGAGAAATTAATGATCTTGCACACACGCACTATTTGAGTCAGGATTCAAATTAATTGTATGGTTATAAAATCCGAGCACAATATTTCCAGAGTAATTAATGTCTGGTATCGATTAACAACAAACAACAGTGTGACGAGAAATTGTACAGACGGTAATATCCTGGCAATAAGCTATATTCACTGGCCTGCGGCTGCCTTCATTCATACCTGCATATTCATTAAGTTAAGGTAAGTTACGGTAGAGCAGCTGCGGTAAATTAAAGATCATTTATTAGATTATTTACTGGCCTTAATAAACCCTTATCAGACAGTTGGTCTTGCACCTGGTAGAAGGATATTTCGGCCGAAGCGCGAACACGACGACAGTCACTAGATCGTAACGTAATCGTAATCTCGAGATTTCTACAGCGCCCAACGAAAGCTAAGTCGCGGGAACCAGCTTATTCACAGGCGCTCAGTCAAAACAAAGTCGATAGGCAAAATGGTTCGGTTCCAGGTCAAGATCCAAGATTCAGGCAGTCAGGCAGACGGACGGCTACGTGGGTGATGTTTGAAATTGAAGCGAGAAGAGAGATTAGGGGAAGAGGAGGAATCAGGATAAGATTATTGGAAAAGAAAGTGTTTTCAGTCTTGAGTGAAAGACCTGCGCAGAAACTGAAAGAGGTGAAGTGCTGGTGAGTCCGTATGATTGACCAGATAATTGTAGTAATTCTGGCGGGAGTTTATTCCAGAGGGGTGGGGTAGCTATGGCTATGGAGCGATTTCCAAATTTTAAGGATAAGGTGACGGGAGGGCGAAGAAGTGTTAGGACAGGTCAGGAGCGGGTTGAACGGAGTGGCTGGATTGTAAATAATTTACGAAGATAGGAGAGTTGGGAGGATTGAACTGTGTTGTGAGTGATACGACTTTGTACTCTATTCGTTCTGATATTTTAAGCCAGTGAAGTGATTTCAGAACAGGAGTGATGTGATGGTATTTGGGAGATTTGGTGACGGAACTAGCGAGAGCATTCTGAACCCCTTGAAGGCGATTTATCTGGGTTTTGTCTACATTGCGGAAAAGTGAATTACAGTAATCATTTCTTATAGATGATTAATAATTCCTTACGGCTTATATGACTTGACAGCAAACTATCCATTTAACATGACCAAACCCCGCATGGAGAGGGAAAAGGAAAACGTTTTGTCAATCTGGTTCTGCCACAGTCCAGTGCCGTCCACATATACGGCCTAATGATCTAAATACAGCTGAGGTTTACGGACGCCGCAGTCGTGGACGACAAAAGAAGAGATGGGGAGACATGAATCAGCAAGACCTAAAGCTCCTCGGATTGAAGAAAGAAGATACTGAAGACAGAAACAAATGGAAAAGAAGGATTCGTGTGGCTGATCCCTCTCCTAGGAGGGATTAATTCCAGCCAGAAGGAAGAAGAAGAAGAAGATCTAAATACATGACGGCTAAAATTCTAACTGTTTGGGATTACTTGCCAGGCTTCATTGGACTCAGACTGGATGACTGGCTGACTGTCCTTGTTCAATCAGTAATTCAATTACTGTTTAAGTGAATGATACTGACTAATTAGCCTACACGAGTGAATGACGAAATTACAAAATCACCTGCTAAATTACCGAGTGACTGAATTAATTAACGACTACTAAATCATTTCACTAGCTAATTCAATTACTTATTTCAGTAAATAAGTCATTAAGTAATCTTTATTACAGTGAAACAAATTCCCACACTTTACAATTACAATGCAGACGAAACAGTAAAAAGAAGCGCAAAGTCAATACTAATTATACAACGTTGGTATTATATAAGATTTTAATAATCTAATAATCTAAACTTATATACATATCAAGAGAGCAAAGTGCTCATGAAATTTCACTTCGTATATACTTCGTATATTTCTGGCTAACATTTTCATGCAGCTGAATCCTCGCCCTTGTGGTGAGCAGAGGACGTGATAGCTGCGCACCCAGCGTACAGCATTTCCATTCATAAAGGAAAGACATTAAATTTGTTTATCTGATCTATTTCGTAATTTGAGGACGTTCACGCCTAAACCATTCTTTTTCATTATGAATACTGCCTCCATCTAGCGATTGTTTTAATATTAACAAGCTTCATTGTTTTTTCCTACGTGTAGAAGAAGCATAATTTATGTCTGTGCTTTTGCGAAACGTCTCTCAAAACGTTTTAAAACTTTAACCGACCGTTCAAAAGGAGGTGTACTTTGATGCGTGAAATCCCTCTTCGCCGTCTCTACGTTAGCATATTAACTACCAAAACCAGAATTTTGATCAGCGCGCAATGAATTTTGGCAGGGTAAGGAAGCCGGTGGGCCCTGGTTGAGCCTCATACGCCCTAGGGTGTCCTTCCAACACCCGCCTCCTGCGTTGGCCAGCCGTTTTCAGAGTTCCTAGCGAACCTGTCCACCTCGCGTAACGCCCTAGGTGGTGCTTCGGCCTGAGCCTTCTCCACTGATGGCATAGCCTCGCTAGGCGATCTCTTACTTGGCTGTTCAACCTTCCACCGCGTTGAGGTGCAGGTAGGGCTTTGGAAGGCTACGTTAGCATATTAACTACCAAAACCAGAATTTTGATAAGCGCGCAATGAATTTTGACTGTGGTTTATGGACAAAACGGCGTTCCATACAGGAGCGTCTCGTATCCGTTCGTCAAAGGTAGGCTCGTATACCTGCGGTGAAACCAGGTGTAAACAAGCGAACAGGAGTCTAAAAAGATATCCGTAATGTGGATTATCTAAAATAAAACCATCGTGCAGAATAAACGTTTTGGACTATTCGGAGGAAATATCCAGGGTTCAAAGTGACCCGCGATTGTGGAGTAAGGCTTTGTTCAGATAGCATGAAAGGTACGGGGCTGGCGGTATGTAGGGTATGGACGAGTGTACTCATCTAACAGTTAAGGGTGTTTGCCCCATTCATCTGCTTTGGTACGTCCTCTCGTCACCCATGACACGGAATTTCTACGAGATCTTGTCCCAGTCTAATAACTCCTATAGCGTCTTTGTAGTATTACCAGTCGAAGGCGCATCACCATTGAAAGTAATGTATTGTAATTTTATTATTATGTTGGCCAGTTTATGTAGCGCCAGATTGAAAGTGAATCCGTGTTTAAGTCGTTTGATAAATGTCCCATACTCTTGCTGATCTATGCCCCTGCTTTGTGTCTCTCCACTGGAAGATACTCAGGGTAGACCCGTTTAATAGAACAAAGCTGTCACGAAAGTTCTTTTCCTGCCCGACTCAGGCTAGTTTATCAGTAAGGGGCTGTATAAATTACAATTTATATTACACTACACTACATTGCAGTGCATGATCTGCTTTGAGCAGCCTTATTCTACAAGGTGATTTATTTCTCACATGAGAGATTTGTTTGGGGGTTGTTGCTCATGAAGTTGCATACAGATGAACAAATTTTCTCAGCAGAAGTGCTGATCACCTCTGTATTCTGATACTCTTCCTCATTTTTTATGCTTCTTCCAAAAAGTCTTCCCCACACTATACTTGGATACATTTCCTCATCCGTTGTGCTTCAGCCCAAAAGTCTTTCACTTATACTTGCACTTGTGTTCTCCATTCATTTTGTCTCTTTTCATAAGTATCCTTACTCAGTATTTTAATGTGTTTTCTCCATTCATGCTTCAGCCCAAAGTTCTGCACCTCTTCACCAGATGCAACCAACCCCTAATTGCTATTTGTTGCTCACAGTATGTTTTTAAAATTTTGTTTGTAGCTTGAAACAGAAAATGTTGAGATATTATCATCTGCTTCTAGCACTGGTCTGTTTTGTTGACACAACGCATGCTTATGCCTCGGGATTGTATGGTAAGAACAAATGTTATTTAAAATCTAATCTAATCTTATCTAACTAGATTAGCGACTTTCCAACTTTACTTGATGCACCCTGATTTAAATCAGGAATGCATGGATGTTTGTAACAACATACATAGGTGTATACATACGGACGTATGCATCTGAACTTTCTATACTGCCTTTCAAAAACATAAAGGGTTGATCCTT
The DNA here is from genome assembly GCA_964023275.1 of Norana najaformis. Lineage (NCBI taxonomy): Eukaryota > Metazoa > Annelida > Clitellata > Crassiclitellata > Hormogastridae > Norana > Norana najaformis. The sequence goes on along the minus strand of OZ029924.1, from coordinate 11,551,878 downwards.
GGCCCAATCCTTTTTATGCTTTATGTGAATCTGTGTCATTTCTGCACATGGCATCACTCACCACCAGTATGTCGATGACACACAACTGTATATAGCACTCCACGCACCAGCATAACATTCTAACAAGATGTACTGAAGCAGTCTGCTGCTGGTTCCTAACAAATGGACTGTGCATGAATCAGAGGAAGACAAAAGTCATTGTACTTGGCACTTTCTCACTAAGGGCCTAGAAACAATCAACATTGTAAGTTCAGACATTTCATTTTCATGAACATTTGAAAAGTCTTAGGATGATGCGTGACTCTAAACTAACATTTAACCAACTTGCCACCGGCATCGTATTTCCACATAAAGGCCATGCATTGTGTTCGATCAGGCTTACCGCTGAAACCTATGAAGACAATCACTTATAGTGTGGTCAGAGCAAAACTCAACTGCTGTAATTCGTTGCTGTACAGTGCTATGAAATCTAACATTGCAACATGTTAAGAACTCGTTGGCCTGACTAGTGACAGGAACCAACAGTTGTGATCACATAACTCCTGTAATAGCAAAGCTACACTGGAAATGTTTCTTATTCATCTGCTGGAACTGTTCGGAATTTCAGTGGAAGATTGTTGCAGAAAATGGTCCAGTGGATGAAAGGCATGCACATTCTTATTGAACAGTGCGAGAATACTTGAGCAAATTGTAGGTAATGTAAATGATGCCTACTGTATACATTACTTATTAAATCTCTGATTACTTAGCTGATTCACTAATTGATTTGCTGATTTTTTGTCAGATTGTCCATCACCATGGATTGGCTTCCAGGAGGACTGCTATCGGTTTGTGCATTTCCCACAGGCTATCGCTGAAGCCAAAGCCTCCTGTGCAGTAAGCCTGGATACATTGCATTTTACATTACATTACTTACAAAAATTGCCATTTCATCTTTCTCATTAAATTACATGCATATACTGTATATTTTCCCCATTACATGGCATGGGATACATTTTCCCATGCTGTGTTGTCACATTAGAAGCGCCTCTGATAAGCTTCTCTTGAAGGGGCAATGTGTAAATTTACAATTACAATTTTAAAAAATTACATTACATTTCTTCTTAAATTTGCCTTTTCAACGGGCTTAGCTTTACATTGCATGACATTACAGTGCATGAAAGTACACTGCAGATGAGAAATGCCATTTCATCTTCCCCATTACGTTACATGCCTAAGGCAGGTAAGCCTGCTGCAAAGGCATGTAATGTAATGTGTGCCTTAGGCTGTCTTTTAGTGACTGCAATTAGGTGAGCCATCCTTTTAGAATTAAGATAGTAGTAAAGTGCATGCCACAGCTTTGGTTTAACTCGGCCATTTCTGAGGCTAGGCATCGCAGAAGTCGGTTGGAGCATTAGTGTCACCACTCTTGTCTTCGCTCTGACCACACTGGGTTCAAGCAACAGAGCAAACTTGTGCGAAAACTTGTTTCATCTGCCAAATTGACTTATTTATCAAATTTAATTGCTGAAAGTTCTGCTTCACCAAAAACTTTCTGGTTGGCTTTGAATACGTTATCACATAGCGTTGATAAAACACTGAACTATGGCCAACCTAACTACTTAAAATCACTCGTCATTCCCCAACTTTTCATTATTCAACCAGGCCTTGTGTATTAAACACCGGCGCAATAGAAGTTACTATAATTACAATTGCAGCAGTTCTCACCTTTTAGATTTTCCACCAGTGCCTCAGAAGCGATAAGGCTCGATTAAAATACTGTTGCATCACCATTATGTTTAGTTTCGTTACATTACATTGTGTTTTGCCTATTTTTATCTGTATCTGAGTAACTTGTGTATTTTGTTGTGAGGTTTGAATCCTGGATGTTTTCGAAGAAGCAGATGCGACGCTGTCATTCCCCCACTGCTTCTTTTCTCTGAGTTATGAAATCATTTTGCCGCTAGTGTTATCGATGAGAACTTAGTTTGCAAAAGAAAACCCATTGTTTATTTAGTGATTTATTGATTTTTTACTTTATTTGTTTAATTAGTTGTTTATTTTTTTAGGCTGATGGTGCACACCTAGTAACGATTCACAGTGGAGAGGAAAACAGTTTTGTTGTCCATTGGCTGATGGCCAATTCAAAGGATGAGTAAGATTAATAAATAAATATGTAATATGTAAATACGCTGTATGTAATATATACTGTATAAAATAGGAAATATTTTGGACTGTATTTCTGTTAAAATTTAACCAGGGTCACTGATATTTTTTGTGATGGATTTGGAGTGATGGTCATAATGGTGGTGGTGGTTATGTTCTAGATATGAACCTATTTGAGAAATAGATGGTCTACAGGTGGTGGTGGTAGGTTGGTTCTAACGTTATTTGGGTTTATTTCAGAAATGAGTGGTTTACCGGTGGAGTGCGCGACCCAAGGGCCAGTGGCCCGGATGGGTCCAACATCAAATACATGTGGGAGAGCGATGGTACGGAGGTAGCAGGCCTTCAGTTCTGGTTTTCATTGGATGCTCGCAAGAAACGGGGAAACAGAATCGTCTACTACACAGACGGTAGATTCATCTTATCTGATCCGTTCTAAATCCTGTTTTTTATCGCCTTAAGCTATCCTCCAAGAGGCAGACATGTATTGTAATCGTAATCTTGAGATTTCTACAGCGCCCAATGAAAGCCACTTCATGGGGACCAGCTTATTCACAGGCGCTCAGTCAAAACAAAATCGATAGGCAAAAGTGTTCAGTTCCAGGTCAAGAGAGACAGACAGGTCGGGCAGAGAGACAGCTTGGCAGCTATGGTGGGCGATGTTTGGGATTGGATGTGTGAGGTGTTAGAGACTTTATTTTTCTTAGCTTCGGTATATGGGGGGGGGCATGGCCAGTCCTCTCCCTTGCTGTTTGATCTTCCCTCCAACAGTGTACAGTCATTGTACTTGTTGTGGTTTAGTTTGCCCCTGAGGCGCTCCTGGAGCTGAAATCTTGAAACAAATTTCCGCCCTGAGGTAGATTTAAACTCCCGACCTTATGATTGGTAGTCCAGCATGCTATCCACTAGACTATCGTGCACCCTGCTCCCTTCTAATCTAATCTTAATCTAATCTAAATCTCACTGAAGCAGGCGGTATGCGTTACTTAATCTAACCTAATCTGCTCAGATCTAGATAGTCTTATCATATCTAAATCTTAATCTTAATCTAATTATAATCTAATATAATCTAAATAAAAATCTAATCTATGCTACTCTAATCTATAATCTAAAATATATGTCTAACAAATGTACTCTAATCTAATCTAATATTATCCATCTGATCGTGTCATCCAAGACTTAGGTGCTTCAATGCTAAACATTTTTAATCTAAATTTTCAATAGGATATTAAATATGTTTTCGAATTGTTTCAGTTTTAAATTTTAAGTACTTTGGTGTTTTAATTTTAAATACTGTTATGTTTTAATGATAAATAATTCCGTTTTTATGTTAAATATTTTATATATATTTATTGGTATATTTTGATTTCAAGTAATTTTATGTTTTGTACATTTATGTATTACTTGAGGTGGTAAATGGGGTTGGTCATTGCTGGACGATACATCTATCACCACCACGCGTCCGTTCATCTGCCAAATAAACAAGCAGTTTCTCTACAAGATTATTACAGTTGATCGAGGTTTTGGTAAGTTGTTTTTTCTCAGTTTACCTAATTTTTCGATCAGTTTCGTAATTTTTGCCTTTTATTAGCTAATATTCTAATCTGTTTTAAACATATCTTGTTTATATTTTTATTCTCTTTTTTGCTCATCAGTTTAGCTCTACAGGTGAAAGGTTGTTCCTTTGTTTTGGTTATTTATTTCTTGTTTTTTATCTGTCAGTTCTTTTATCTTGCTCTTTATCTATTCTTATTTCTTGTTCTTATCTGTCCATCCTTCTCCTTTTCTTCTCTGCTGTTTATATGACATCTTTTTTCAGATATTTCTAATGGCTGATTCTATGACTGTGCCGTTAGATTTTGGAGTGGATGAGATCGATCCAATGCAGCTCGAGCGCGGTCCAGTCCTGACTGTTCAGCCGCAGGACACAATCTATGACCCCGCAAGTGCAATCACACGCATTGTGATGAACTGCGAGGCAGATGCACGTCCGCTGGCTTCATACGTGTGGTATGTGGATCGAGCTCTGACCCGCCGTCCGGTGAACCTCACCGATCCAAAGATCACGGTTACAAGCGGGAGACTGATGATTGAATCGCCGTCTGACACGCTGCACAATGGCGACTACCAGTGCATTGCTTCAAACTCTTTTGGATCTGTGCTGAGCAACAAAGCGCAGCTTGGCTTTGGATGTGAGTTTATCACTAATCTAATCTAATCTGGATTCTGTCTGCTTTTTCTTACCTTTTGCCTACAATTCATCACTCAGCCAATGGACATATGGTGTGTTAACAAGTGCCTTACTTACTTGCTTACTTACTTACTTGACTTGACTTGACTTAAATTGGCATGCCTAGGCTGGCATTATCTGCAATCTAAGATAATATAATTTGATCTGCAGTCTGTCAGCTTTTCCCGAAAAAGAAGAGCAGAGAGGCAGCCATAAGCACTAAGTGTTAGCGACTTCATTTTTCTTAGCCTTGGCATGTAAGGGTTGGTGACTAGTCATCTGCCTCGCTGTGTGACGTTCCCGTGGGCAGTGTGTGGTAAATGTGGTTGTTTTATAGCTGATTTAGCCAGAGGGTGTCAGTGGAGCAGAAATCTGAAAACATCTTTCTGCCCTGGTGGGATTTGAATTCCTGACCATCTCCAATGACAGTCCTGTGTGCTAACCACTTGTATCTTTCTCTTATGTTCACAAAGTTACTTGCCTAGTCTTGCATTATTTGCAGTCTGTGACAATGTTTTATACAATATATATATATATATATATATATATATATATATATATATATATATATATATACTTCATTTTTATTTACCCTGCTATTTATTATTTAGGATTGTTGGGTGGGTGTAAAGTAAGTTTCAAAGTGCACAAGAAAAACACTGCCTGGAGGACCTGCTGGGTCTGTGTATCATGGGTTGCATCAGTTCTTCTGCTTTCCAACTCTAACCAACTCCAGATGTTGCTTTTGTTACTAATATTAATATTGTTGTCACAGATCTGAATGACTTTCCGAAGTCAAGGCGTGATCCAGTTCAGGCCACAGCATTTACTGGAATAGGAATTGAATGCATCCCTCCAAAGAGCGGATATTCTGGTACGACTTGCTTCTCACTTTGTTTTTATTTGCTGACCTAGTTATGCGTGTTTAATTTAAATATGATTATCGGTTTTGCAATTCTCTGCTTTGTAATTCTGTTTCGTAATTTTCTCTGTTTTAATTCTCTGTTTTGTAATTCTCTCTTTTGTAATTCTCTCTCTTGTAATTTTGTGTCTTTTATAATTTTCTCTTTTGTAATTCTACCTTTTATAATCCTGTCTTTTGTAATTCTCTCTCGTGTAATTCTCTGTTGTTTATATCTTCCTTAAAGCCTTGAAAGGCTGTTATCATGGTGCCATAAAAATGTCAGATTACATTACCTTACGCTTTTTCTCGTTTCTTAGTGCTGTCGTATGCCTGGTATAAAGACACGATCCTCAACTTCATCCGTCCCAACGTCCGATGGTATGCGTTTGTCTCAAGTGATGGAAAACTCTACTTCCAGTTTGTGACGAAAGATGACGCAGGAGACTACTACTGTGTGGTCACGCGACCAAACACGATGGATAACTTCCAGGAGGGAAAGATCAGTATGCCAATACCACTTCAGGTCATTGAGACTGGTAAGTATGCCAATTCCACTGTAGATCATAGAAAGTAAGTATGGTAGTTTTATGTGTCCTAGAAAATTATAAGTATGCCAATTCCACTGTAGAAAACTGAGAACACTCCTCTTTCACAAATCCTATCGTGATTCCAGGCCTCTTTCCCTTATCTCTCATTCCACTCCAGTTCCAAACACCATCCACTGCAGTGGCCTTTCTGTCTGCCTACCTGATTCTTGGATCTTGACCTGGAACCGAACCCTTCTTGCCTATCGATCTTGTTTTGGCTGAGCACCTGTGTATAAGCTGATTCCCGCGACTTAGCTTTCATTGAGCGCTGTAGAAATATCGAGTTTATGATGAGTTAGGCTATAATTGGACTGATTAAGGGTTTTGAGGGTTACTGGTTGCGCTTAAAAGTTGTGTAGAGTTAGTTGCTGATTGGTTATTTATTTTGGTTGTCTGTTTTAGTCGGAAGTGAGCAAGAGCCCCAAATTGTTAACAGCTTTCCGAAGGCATTTCCTAGCAGTCCACAGGTCGGAGAAAATGTCCGAGTGGAATGCATTGCCTGGGGAACGTAAGGATGACAACAGACAACATTTGACAACTCTGCGTCAACTGAGAGTAATGTAATGCAATGTCACGTAATGCAAGACAATACGATGTATTGTCATCGAGTAAATAAGTCAGTATCTAGTCTAACATAATCTATTGACTTCTGTAGCGCCACCCCGAGGCTTCGATCGATGGTCATTTCAGGTGAACTCGTTATCAAAATTATAATCCTTTGGAGAAGCCAAGTCAATTCCGATAGAGAAACCTGAAGTTATGTTATGGTGGATAAGGAAGTTAAAAGAGATGAGTCTCAAGTTTAGACTTGAATGACCTTTTGGATTACCTCACCTTATGTTATGTGGGAATAATGGTGCTGCAGAAGTCAACAGATGACCTTGCATAACGTTTTGTCTGACCTTCAGATCCGTGACTCAGATGACGTATTCATGGAATCGAACGGATGGAAAACCAATGCCCAGCAACGCCAACTTTTCTGATTATAACCGTGTCATGTACATTCCAAACATCCAACTTTCGCACGCTGGGCGATATCGGTGTTCTGTGAGCAGACAGCTTGGCCAATGGACCTATGGAGAACTCGTGCTGGCTGTTGAAGGTAGGAATGTAAACTTACATGGTTTTCTATAGCGACCATGTGGCCTCGACCCTTCTCATTTTTCAAGGAATTTATCAGGTGAGATCCCTCACCACTGCAGCCCGTTTGAATGGGCACGGGGCCATCTTAGGTACCCATATATGGACCGTGCTAGCCGAAGATTTAAATCTCTGAAATATAGCCATTATCAGTATGCAAGCCGCCAAAAACAATGGGCAGATGAAGACAGATCCCATATGTTATTTAAAATACTGAAACTTACACCATGGGCAAATAAAAGTAGATTTCGTGTTTTTGGATTATTTTAAGTACCAAAACTCACACCATGGCCAAATAAATGCAGATCCTTTACGTAATTTAAAGTATACTGATAGCCATGTTCGTTGGGCCCGTATGTGGCACATAGCTGGTCACCTGTTCCCACTAATGGCTCACTGTGGCCCTGCTCTGTGGCCCTGCTCTGGGCCCAGTGATCGTTATAGTCTGGGCTATTGTTATGTAATACGACAGAAATACATTGGCCACAACCCTGTTTTCTTTCAGTATGGTTCTGCTGTATTATATCTATGTTCCTTTAAAGTATCCATGTTCCTAGATTCTATGATGCACCAGTTCTGTGTCAGGGTTAGGGTTTCCCAAGTGCATTTCCTGCTCTTGGGCCTTGAGTATGCGTGGACAAATCCTTGGGATTCGTTCACTGCAGGCTCAAGGGTTGAAGAGCAGGAAATAAGGGCCTCCCCTATGTTACATTACAGAATATAAGAGCTTTACTTATATTGCTAGGCTGTACACAAGTACATTTGACATGTCTATGTTTTTGAAATTTCAGCAATGCCTTACTTTACAATGCCACTGCAGGACATGCATGTTGACAAGGACTCAAAAGTGCAATGGGTCTGCATGGCAAACGGGGTTCCAGCCGTCACGTATCAGTGGTACATCAACGGAACAGTTTTTAACACAACACTCATGCCGCCAGACAGTCAGAAGCGTTTCCGCTTGGCAAATAATGCTCTGACGATTACAAACGTCCAGCCGTCGGATGCCGGAATGTACCAATGCTCGGCAACTAATGCACATGGGACAAGGATGAGCTCGGCTCAACTGAGAGTGCTCTGTACGTCTGTCTGGTTATTTGCTTATTGAAACGATTGGTGGGTGGGTGGGCGTGTGGGTGGGTGTGTGGGTGGGTGGGTTTTGGTTGGTTGTCTGGTTGAGTTGTCTGGTTGTCTGGTTGACTGACTGGCTTAATGAATGACTCACTGACTCACTCACTGATTGATTGGCTAATTATTATTATTATTATTATTATTATTGCTGTTATGATTAATATGATTATTATTTTTTTAATGTTGTGAAGTTCCGGAAGAAAGTGCTGTGAGAGGTGACTGCATTAAATTGTTGGATTACAACTGATGTGTGCTGGAAAAGATGGCATGCTTCTCTTGTGTCCCTAGATTCTAGCATTAGAGAGCACCCAAGCTCTGTGATCAAGGTAAGCCCAGTACTGTCAATGCTGCCCAAAGTTTCAAAGGCCAGAAGAACTCAATGATACTATGGTAGTAGTGGATTGTATTTTGATCTTCCTAGATGCCGGCCATTTCTGATGCCCCACCTGTTGAAACAGAAGTAGCAGCCAAGTATTAAGTAGCCATGGTGTCAACTATTATTATTATTATTTTTATTATTATTATCATTATCTTTATCATTATCTTTATCATTATTATTATGTTGTTGTTGTTTATTCTTGTTATCATTCAGCCTAAGGGATAAAATTCATATTATTAGGATAAGGAAAAAATTATTATAATTTAACCTGATGGATATAATCTAGATGGTGTGGAAAAACTGTTGGGGTTGTGCAGCTTTGAATGGCTGTTATTTTTATTATTATTTTTATTTTTGTTATTGTGATCATCATCATGATTATTATTACGTTTTATTGTGTGCAGTAAAAATGTCATAATGATTTTCCTAGCAATAATATATCAAGACATTTAATATAGCACCATTTTTTTACATCACAAGTGATTATTACTGTTATTATTTATTATTATAAATACTTTTTATTTCTTGTTTTAGGGTTTGCACCAACATTTGGAAAGTTCCCTGTTCAGCCGAACACCTACGGTACCCTCCTGGGTAACGCCACTCTCATGTGCAACCCTGAGTCGGCGCCCCCTTCCACAAAGGTCTGGCTCAAGGATGGCGTGGCACTGAACCCAGGCTCTGACCCCCAGCAGAGGGTCTACCAGTTGCCAAACGGAAACCTTCACCTGACCCAGTTGCAATCGGATGACAAGGGCAACTACACATGTGAGGCAGAGAACAGCCTTGGAAAGGCTTCAAGCACTGGAGAGCTAACGATCCTTCGTGAGTAATAGCTCAAGGCGCTACATAAATGTTCCAATTCATGCATAAATGCATGTAGGTATGTGTGTGTATGTATGTGCCCTATGTATTTATAAATTTTAAATATATATATGTATGCATGTATGCTTGTACCGTAATTGTAAACTCAAAATTTCTAAAGCGCTACTTAAAAGCTAAGCGCATGGCACCAGCTTATTCACGAGCGCTGCGTCAAGTCATTAGGGTTGTCCAAAGATGCCGTGTCAAGAACCAAGTCCAGTTGCCAGAAGACCAGAGAGAGAAGGAAAGGTAATGAACTGTTAGGATGGGTTGTATGTATGTATTTGAATACTTGTATGGCACCTTTTAAGTGAGTATCAACTCAGACACACTGGAACAGTGCTGTGTCAGATTTCTAAAAAGATGGATCTTAATTAAGTTAAGCTGAAGATGTTTCTTGTGCATCAGTGGGAACAGTTTGGATTTCCAGCATGAGGTTGAAGAATGCTTGTGCATTGCACTTCATTGCCTTACCTTACTTACTTGCATGTGAAGAATTTTTGGTAAAAGAATACTGTACAAATGTGTACAGCATTAAAATTGTCCTGAATTGCTTTGAACTGATTTGCCAAGTCTTGCTTATCTGCAACCTAATCTAGTCTGATTTCTAGTCTGTCGGCTTTTTCTTACCTTGGCTTAAATTGTAGTGGATTGCTATGAATTGACTTGTCATGCAGAGATTTGCATAATCATCAACCTTCAGTCTCTGCTAATCTCGTTTAATCTGTCCAGCTACAACGTCGATTAGTCAGCCGCCTCGTGACATGGTAGTCATGGTAAACCAGACGGCGTTCTTCCACTGCGAAGGATCGTACAACCCTGCAATCGACATAACTTATGACTGGTGGCACAACAGCTACAAGATCATGTTCATCAAAGTCCGCAACCTCGGCAATACGGTCTTCGTCTACACCGAGCCGCACTACTTTCGGGTGAGTTCAAAGGTCATGTGGCCCCAGTTTTGGTGACTTAATATGACACGACTTGCTGGATGGAGAGTACAAATGAAGACAGATGTAGATGTAAATATACACGTTTTGTATAGTGACTGTATGGCCTCGACCCTGCTCATTCTGCAATGAATTAATTGGGTGAAATCCTTCACCACCGCTGCCCATTTGAATGGGTACCATGCCATTTAAGGTCCCTTTTTACGGACCATGCTTGACCGAGATTAAAATGAATGGACTAAACTTGAGAAAAAAGCTAGGTTTGATAAATGACTGAAGAGAATAGAGGTCATTTATTCCCACCCATTTAATTAGATACTTAGTTATCTAGACACTTATTATTTTGTGTCTTTTAAGTACCTCATAAAGCAGTGTATATGTTTTGTAGCTTAACATGACTAGCTGGATAACAGTATAAATGAAGACAAAACAAGACTTGGATTGAAATTGAGGAAAAGAATAGAAATCATTTATTTGCACTCATCGTTGCCATCGCCAAGTGGCAACAGAAGCTGATGATGATGATGATGATGATGATGACGTAATCCAATTGTACTGAAGAGACTGTATTTGATTAGATCCTAACTTTTCATGGTTTCATGATGTCATTACCATCATGAATGCCGTCTCCTTTTGCGTTCTTGTTTTCTGTCTTGCCGGTGACGTTTGCAGTTGATGTATGGTAGGGAACCGGCATAAACCGAGGTGGACTCTACATAAACCAAACGCAGTTCTTCCATGCTGGGACTTATCGCTGCATCGCGAAGTCTTCGTCACAGGGGGTCGAGACTCAAGCTAGACTTACGGTGATTGGTAAGGAAGCTCGTTATTAGTAAACATGGAGCAGCATTTAAACTGTTGACAGGACAAAACCATGTAATAAATGAGAGTTTGACTTATCTGTGAAACTGCTGGTTTTCTTAACTTGGCTTTTTTAATAATAATATGACATTAGTGATATGGAAATAAATGTGAGTAGTTGTTTTGATGATGTATTGAATCTAACTAATCTGGAAACTTTTATAGTACCATTATAATGCAAAATGCACTGCATCCCAAAAACACAATCCATAGGACAGAACTGGCAAGGTCCATGAGATACGGAGACTGGAAGCAGACTGGTATTTATTCATTATCTCCTTTGAAATTCATTATCTCCTTGATATCATTTTTATTTTCAATTTTGACTGATTGAATTTAATAAAGAAACACAAAGAAGTGCGATAGGCTGATTGACGCCCTAATAAATAAACAGTTAGTAAATAAGATAAATGGCAGATGCACAAATAAGATTAATGACCTATTAAATTAATAAGTGAGATAAATGCCAATTAAACAAATAATTGATAAATTTAGATAAATGCTCATATAAATAATAAGATAAGTGCCAAACAATGTTAAACTAAGGAAATGCCAAGATAAGTGAGAAATTAATAAATAAGGTAAATGCAAAAATAAATATTTGTGAATGAGATAATTGCCACAATACAACAAATAATTAGTAAATTAGATAAATGCACAAATAATGAGTTATTAATGAATAACTAAAAAAACGACATAAGTTGTTACGATCTGTTGGTAGGTCCCCCTGGTGAACCAGCTGGTGTCGTCTGCTCATATCCAACACAGACCAACATGACCTTGACCTGGTGGCCAGGTCGAGAAAATGGTCGACCAATTACATCCTACGTTGTGGAAGGCTACAATCTCCTCGAGCAGTATTGGAAACCATTGAAATTCAGTGAGCACTAGTTGATTGATTGATTGATTCACTCATTCATTCATTTATTCATTCAGTGACTGACTGAATGACTGACTGACTGACTGACTGGCTTTTAAGTGGTTCAGCAGACACTAGCACAGCTATGCAACAACAGGATAAACTGTTTATCAGTTTTTAACTGAAGTTTAACTATTTCAGTTTTTAGCTGAAGTTTTTTGATTTATTTGTATTTTGTAGACATCCCACCCTCAGTTGATATGAGCACAAAGGTTACGACTGTTGTGACGGGTCTTAACCCCTACGCCCAGTACTATTTCCGGGCTGCTGGGATCAATGCCCTGGGCCAAGGGGTCCCCAGCAAACCCTCGTGTGAGTTCTCATATTGTACTGCTAGTGTTTGGCACTGATATTTAGTTCAGCAAATCTTAGTGTTTACATTGATAGTGTTTGGCACTGATATTTAGTTCTGCTAATCTTAACTGCACTGATCTTAATTTGCATTGATTCAAAGCTGCACTTGTCTTATGTTGCATTTATAATTTCTTGCATGTTTCTCACATTGCATTTATCTTACCATTTATCTTTCGTACATCTCATCTTGCACTAATCTTAGGTTGCATTAATCTTATGTTGCATTGATCTTATGTTGCATTGATCATACATTGCGTTATGTTTACCTGATGTTGTTGCATTTAGCCATTTGTCAGACGGGCGCTGCTCCTCCTATCACTTATCCTCTGAATCTTGGTGGAGGAGGTGGAAAGGTGGGAACGCTCAACATCAGCTGGGATGCAATGCCAGTGTCTGCGTGGAATGCAGATCCGACCCGGAGCGGGTATGTTGTCTCCTGGAAGAGGTTCGACATGGGGGATGACCAGTGGGACAACGTAAGTCAACAGGAATTATTACAGTTATGGTTATGATGATCATAATGATTCTAGTTGTATGATTACAATGATTTTGGCAATGATGACAGTAATCATTGTAATGATAATATGCTGGTAATAAGTTTAATGGTGATGATGATCACAATGACTTTTCTAGCTACATGACAGATATAGTGAAAATGATAATGCTAATAGCAGCAATTGTAATTTTTATGTAATGATGAAAACTGTAAATATAGTAATAATTACAATCTAATCTAACGACTTCTATAGCGCTGTTATTATAATGCCCAAGGCATCATTCGATGGTCGCTTCAAGTCAAAATCACAATCCAAAATCATAATCCTTATACTGTAACATATTAATCATAATCCTTATATTGTAATTTATTAATCATAATTCCTATATTGTAATATATTGTAATATATTAATGCAATAATGTAATATTTGTGCAGTGTAATATATAACATGACAATGATAATTACATTATGCATCACATTAACCATCAATTTTATGTTAAGCAAAATGTTGCATTATGTGCTATAGTATTACAAGAGTAGTACTGCAGTGTTGTATGATGCACTGGTTGCTTATTTTGCTTGTTGTCTGATTGCAACAGCAACAAATTAATGACACAAAGGCAACAAAGTTCGTTAAAACTGTTGGGCAGAACAACTTCTACACCAGGTACAACATTAGGATTCAGGCGTACAATCCAATGGGTCGAGGACCAATGTCGCCCACCGTGGATATCATGTCGGCAGAGGACTGTAAGTGGCCTAGTATCGTAATTGTACCTGTAATCAGACATTTATATAGCGCCATTTCAAGAATAAATTCTTTGGGGTGCTCCCAACCCCAACCAGTGAGACCACTGTCAAATAAAGCGGACTTCAGGTGCTTGCGAAACTGTGGAAGGGACAAACTGAGGAGTATTCTAATCTAGTGTAAGGACTTCTGCAGTGCCATTATTGAGAATGCTTTGTAGCCAATACTTCTTGGCTTTTTCTTAAAGCTGTGACAGTGTCCGCTGAGACAGTGATATCATTCAAACTATTCCTTGAGTCTACTCTTCTTGCACTAGAGAATTTCTGCCCTAATGTTCTTTTCTGTTTCTTAATTAATTTATAATTTGATCTTAAATAATTTCTAAAATAATCTAATATCTTGTAATATTATGACTCTGTGAAGTGGTCTAATGACTCACTGTAAAATATATCTTGAAGTTGGATCACTTGAGCCGAAAACTCTTCAACCTTTGGACCACACCTCTGGGAACTTATGTTGAGTGAGATATGTATTAGGTGAGGGTTTATGTTACCGTGATTTGCCTTGTGTTACCTTTCCTTTATGTTACCTTTCCTTTTACCTTACCAGTCACACAAGGATTGTATGCAGGCATGAAGGTATTTTAGATGTTTATAATGCATGTCTTTGAGACCTTGCTAAGACACTGTATCAGATTGCCAATAGATTGATTGATTTATCAATTGATTGGTAATTGATTGATTTATTTTTCACACAGTGCCAAAAGGAGTGCCGATCAGTGTCAAGGCCGTCTACTTCAATTGCACCGCCATCACAGTGGAGTGGAGGCCAGTGGAAGACACGAAAGAGGTCATGCGTGGTGTGCTGCTTGGCTACAGGGTGAGACCTTTCAACTGTAAAGTAATATCCTGTAACTGTTTACATATCGTAATATAATAAGTGCTTGGATAGTACAGAATTACAATTAACCACATGCAAAGCATAGTTTGAAGACATTTGCAATTAACAGTTGATTGATTAATTTTTTAAATTAATAAATGAATACTACAAAATTAATGAATTAATTATCTTTTCAATGCCACTGACATTTCAGCACTTCAGTGCAGCTACTTTCCAGAGCACACTCCCTATGTCAGAACTTGATGATTTGTTGCAGTTCGAGATTTAGTTCCTCATCTCCAAAAATTTTTAAATCTCAAGGAATCTTTTGTGCCGTGGAAAAAAATTAGCGAAAATTAATATATTAGTGATACATTAATTGATCGATCGATTGATTGATTGATTTCATGCTGTAGTTAATAAATCTTTGAAGGAATAACTGTTCACCTTATTTAATTACTTACTGATCGACTGACAGAATTATCTGAGTAATGGGTTTATTTTTTAGATCAACTACTGGATCGATCAGGAGGAGGAAGAAACGATGGCACTATTTAAGATCATCCGGAACCAGACAGATCATGGCTTGATCCTTGGATTACGAGAGAACACTGACTACATGATCAACGTTCAAGCGATCAACACAGCTGGCAACGGACCAAAGAGTGAAAACTATCGTACAAAGACACTGCGAGCAGGTTAACATTCATTACGTAAAACTCCCATGACCGGAAGTTGAACGTAGGGGAGGCACTCATTTCCTTCTCTTTGGCCCTTTGGCTGGCAATGGAGAATCCTAAAATCCTGGACATGGGGTCTGTGCATTGCAGCACTTGCTGTTTACTTCCTAGCTTATGCCAGTAACAAATTTTACTTGGCAACAGGTTCATTCGACAGAATCTACTCAAAAACAGTTTCACGCCCGCCTTCATTGCAGTATAGACCAAGCACCTGAACAGGTAAACCACCATGATGTAATTGTAGTATCGGGTACTTTGAGGTGAGGTAGGGTGAGAGGATATGTTTATTGATGTGAACTTTTGACCTCACACCTAGTTTGTTTATCTGCTACCTAGCACCCACTTTAGATTTAACCTTCTCTGTTTCACCTTGTCTTGTGTGTTGCCTAAGACCACTTGCAGTGTTAAGCACCTTACACCTAATTTATTTATCTGTGACTTAGCACTCACGGTAGGTTTAACCTTATCTTATCTGTTGTCTATCACCAGTTGTAGTGTTGAACATCCACTGTAGCTTTAACCTTATCTTATCTGTTGTCTATCACCAGTTGTAGTGTTGAACATTCTCTGTAGTTTTAACCTTCTCTTGTCTGTTGCATGGCACCAGGTGTAGCGTTGAGCATCTACTGTAGTTTTAACCTTCTGTCGTCTGTTGCCTAGCACCCAAAGAGGCACCGCAGGATGTGAGAATTGAGATCGTCGACCATCAGTCCGTTCTTCTTACCTGGAGAGGAGTTTACACCACGATTGACGAGGAACCGCTCAACGGATACATTGTCAGTACCTTTAAAAGATTAGATTAAATTAGATTAGATTAGGTTAAGGCTTGGTTAGCTTTGGTTAGGTTAGGCTTCTTTGTGATGTGTTGATTTATGTTGGATATAGTTTAGGTTATGTTGAAACAGAGGAAGTAGGAGTAGGTAAAAAATGATTTGAATAGAATTGATTAGACGATTGCTGTGTTTAGATAAGATTATAATTGTCGACTCCAATGTGGAGCATCTGTGTGCTAACTTGGCAAAATGGCCTTTGTGGGAAAAATATCTTTTTGTAAAATGTCCTTTTAAATAACCCTAACCTTTTGGCAAAAAGTTCTGTAACGATTCTTCTGGGGGAATATGTCCTTTTGCTGCAAATTTTCCTCACTTGCGAAAACTGAGAAATTGAAATTCTGAGAACTTTACTCCAGCATACCACCTTTTCTAGACAACCTTTTTATTGTCATATTATTCACAAGATAGCACCAGCGTTCATCACATACAGCCAGATAACGCACTTCCATTTAAGGATGATGATGATGAGTTCTCTGCCCGAAGGTAGGTCCATTGGGTTGATGCCACCCGTGGATGAGATGAGTGAGGTGGTTTCCCGTTGCCTTCCTCACAGACAGTTGTGGGTGAGCAACTTGTCCAAGGTCGCTACACAGTGGCTTGAGGCAGATTCGAACCCGCAGGTTACGAGGCACAGATCATACCACTACACCACCGCGTCCCATTTAAGGATATTATCACATAAATGACTGGCATGAGATTTGTGATGGATCCGTATAGGATCTCTGCTCCTTGGAGCACCTTCTGTATGACTACTGGTAACTAATTATAGGATTTGGAATGGATTTGCTTCCTTCTACAGGTTCGCTACTGGAAACGTGGGGAAAACATCTACGTAGCTACAAACATGGATGCCGGAAAGAACATTCGCTATGTTCTGAGTGGCCTTGAACAATATGTTCAGTATGAGTTGAGGGTTTTCGGATACAGTCGCGGTGGAGACGGACTTCAGAGTTCGCCAACGATGGAGTTCATCTTAGGACCGCAGTGCGAGATCAGAGAAGGTGTGTTTCTGGGTATCAGGTTTTTTTTATAACACCGAGGCATGCCTGTACCCGGATGGTGGAGGCAAATCTTCGCCCACTGAACTTCGGGCTACAAATATCCTGGAGACGAGTCCAGGACCAACACGGTCGGCAGATTGTTGTGGAAATGGCAGTGCTTCAAAGAAGGGCATGCCACGGATGATGATAATGCTGCTGATGATGATGATAGTGGTGGTGGTGGTGCTGATGATGGTGGTGATGATGATGATAGTGGTGGTGGTGATGATGATGATGACTATGATGATGAGGGTGGTGGTGGTGGTGGTGGCGGCGGCGGTGGTGGTGGAAGGAATGATGCTCTGTTCAGTAGTGTGTTTGGTCTGTAATTCGACGATTGCGGGTTCAAGCCTGCTGAGCGAACTCCACTTAGTGACCCTGGGCAAATTGTTGGCTGGCGTCTGACAGGCCTATAAGTCACAATTGAGCGCATCCTTTGCGTCCTACTATGAAACGTACATGGAAGCTTTACTTTACTTCCATTACTGTTTAGGAAACTCTCATATCTCAGTCAGGCATTTGTAAACATGGATTGGGTATCAGTTGATTATACGATGTCATTCTTAGCCAATTTCACTTAATCATTCGTTCGTTTTGTGAGTTTATATGCTGTAGTGCAAGTCAGTGTTGGTATGTTTCTGGATATCTGTATAGTGCTTATGAAGAGCCTTTTAGGGTCCTCCTGGCACTTTCTGATTACCTTGTAAAACTGCCCTTAGATTGCGCTGGTGTTACACTTCTGTGTTGCGGTTACTTCTTTATGTAATTACGCTTTGAACTGTTGCAGACTCTCCCGACAAGGACTACATCTACAAGTGCGATGCATGTCGCTCCTGTGGTGCAACCGCACTTCTGATTGCCATGGCACTTGTTGTCACCAGAATGCTTTTGCAATCTTAACAGGTGAGGTATGGTATTTCAGGGCTGCAGGTATTACAGGAATATAATGGTATAGTGATGTATGGTATTCAAGCATGCATACATTCATAAATACATTCATTCATAAATACATTCATACATACATTTATACATACACATAAAAATATATACATTTATACAAACATAGATACATATCTACATACTTACATACATACATCCATGCTTACATACGTCCTTACATGCATGTGTGCATACATCCATGCATACATATGTACATACATTCATAAATATATTTAAGCATTCGTACAAAAGCATTTATATAGTGCCTGTCAATAACCTGCTGACAAAAATGCTATTTAAGATATTAACTTTGCTAGATGGAGTAAATAAATGTTTGGTTTGTTTTCTTTTAAATTTCAGAATGAAATGCTCTCACAAAAGCATCCGCAGGGACTTTTTCACTTTGTAAATATTTATGTAAAACTGCTACGATCTGAGCTGATCTGATTTTACATACGTGGTTCTTTCTTACAGCCATCCACGCTGGACAAATAATGGACATCAAGTGGACATTTTTTCGTCCACGGTCATTCTCAAATCACTGACTTTTAGATCTGTAAACTTGAGTTACTTTGACCTCGTGACCCGACCCTATAACCCTCCGACCTGAATCATTTAGGGTGTGTCTGGATTACGGGCGGCTTGGCAAAATCTTATATCAGCCACTGTACACTTAATTTGGCAGATATGTTTCAACACAACTTGTCTGGTTCGTCAGCAGTTTCAGCCACTGGCGGGCAAGAGTTTATCAGCTGCCATGTTAGCATTTCATTCTAAGCACCGTTTCCATCAAATAATATGTTCTGTCGTTTGTGTTATCTCGGGTTTGTGATGGTATATTACAATATATTACAATATATTACAATATATTATGCGATGTTTTTGTTTGGTTGAATGCGCTGATTGATAATTCTACCCTGGAAAAAGATCTTAGTTTTAAAAAGTTATTCTTTTGTTACAAATGGCTGTATTTTTGTTGCGGAACCAATAAAGTTGCGTTTTGATGAAGTGCTTTATAAATATTTGTGAGGAGTTAATTGGTGGGAGAGGAGATTTCTAATTACTCTATCATTTATATCCATGTGATAGAAATTATATATATATATATTTGCGTCTAATACATATATTTAAGGACTTATATATATATATATATATATATATATATATATATATATATATATATATATATATATATATATATATATAGAGAGAGAGAGAGAGAGAGAGAGAGAGAGAGAGATCGGGGCACTAGCATACTGGATAGAGCGCTTGGCTTGTAATGCAGAGAGTACGGGTTCAAGACGGTTACTGTGTAAGAACCTTGAGCAAGTCCTTTAATCACAATTGCTCGGTCTCATCAATTGATGCTAAGGCATTAGATAGTGGCGCCTGATAAATGCAGAAGTAATAATGTACTTACCTAACAGTATCTTTTGTTGTACAATAGCCCATATTTATTATTATGGCTATTATTTTCTTAAATTTTATTTATTATTATTATAATTATTCGGAGAGGTCGTGTAGTCTGGTTTCTCTGAGCGCTTGTAAGTCTAAGACCTTAGTCTTTGGTCCGTTTAGCCTCCAGTCCGGGCATCTGCTGAATAACTAACTGGTTGTGGACATTAAACCTAAACGTCGTCACGTGAATATATATATACAGACACACGTTTATTTATAACCTATTCTTTATACATATACATACGCAAAGATATATATATAACTATATCTACATTGTATATGCGTGTATATATATAAATATATAGTATATAGACGCAGTGTCACATGACAGCAGCGTGTTATGTGTGCATGCTAAGGGATCCCTAATTTCTGTTTTCGAAGCAAATTTCGATGGAGTAACTAAGAATCACATGGTAAGTCGTCTGTCCTGTTCTTCGTCTGTCTTTCTGTCTGACTCCGTGTGTCTGTCCTCTTTTTATTATTTTTGCGGATTTTTGTGTGGTAAAGCCGAAAGTTGTATGCCTTCGGGCGTCACTGAGAAGAATGGGAGAAGGTGCAGAGAAAGAGGTTAGTAAGTAAGTAAGTAAGACATTTGTTAACACGCCATGTGTCCGTCGGCTGAGCGAGGAATCGTAGGCGTAAGCCTAAATAACACGGGCGGACAGACAGCCATAGAGCCAGACAGGCGCAGGGACAGACAGAAGACAAGCAGGGACAAAGGGACAGACAGAGAGACAGACAAACAGATCTCGAAAGAGAAAGCCAGATTGAAATCCAGAGGACAGGTAGGGATAGCAGAGAGGCAGACGGCTACGGTGAGTGGTGTTTAGAATTGGAACGACGAGAAGGACAAGCAGTCGGTATATGATTTTTATTAATTAAAGTAGTCCGCCGTTGTCAGTTTTGAATTAAAAGACTGCTCATTTGTGGGTACATGATCATTGCTGGGTCAAATATGTGACGATCATTTTGTTAGCAAATCTCGCTATATCTTGTAGGAAACTCCCTTGGCCCGCGTAGACCGTAGGAAAGGCGCTCATTTCTACTAGCAGTTTCTGCTTCTGCCTTCACTCAAAACTGAAAACATTCCTCTTTCACAGATCCTATCATGACACCCCTTCTTCCTCTTATCTCTCTCTGCTTTCCAACCCCAAACACCACCCCCACCCCGTAGCTGCCACGCTGTCTTTCCGTCTGACTTTTGGATCTTGACCTGGAACCGAACCCTTTTGCCTATCGATTTTGTTTTGACAGAGCGCCTGTGAATAAGCTGGTCCCCGCGGCTTTCGTTTGGCGCTGTAGAAATCTCGGAATTACGATTACGATTACTATTAGGCCCTTGAGCCGACAGTGGATGAATTCCAAGGTCTTGGACATGGGGCCAGTACATCGCAGGACTTGCCGTTCACTCCCTAGTTCAAACGGTACTAAGCCATACATATTAGTCGGTTTAAGTGTACCGGCTTTTTAATAGCGACCTTATGGCCTCGACTCGGCTCAGTTTTCAAATCACACAGCTTCGTTGACGGAGATATATCTGTGCGAACAAGTTGTACGAGGTACTTACAAAGAGTCCGTTTAACAGGCTCGAACCCACAATCGTTGGATCACAGTCCAAAGCCCAACGAACGTAATCCATTAGTTAGGCTCTACGTGAGCGCGAGAGTTCACAAGTTGTGAATTTCTAGGTGTCCGAACATTACTTGCTAAAGATGAACTTGCTGTTTTCCTTCATTAGGTCTAATTGTTTGCTACTCAGGTTAGCTTGGGCAGCTAGTTGCGAACTTCTAAAGGCGCAATATTAGATGTGTAGATCATCATCATCATTGTCGTCGTCGTCATTGTCATCATCATCATCATCATTTCATTTATCGCTCCACAAAATACAACATCATAAAACATATTACATAAGAATTCAACAGGCAGTCCCAGAAAGAACCATGTTCTGCTTATTATAGACGTCTACGTCACATGGAATGCTGTTTGAAAAATGACAAATGATCAACTTACTAGGCCTATAGTCCAACTGGACTTGAGCAAACAGAACCTTTGTAACAAGAACCAAAAAACTTAACAAACAAAATGAATTAATTCGCATGAATTCACTTATTGAGTTCTTTCAACTATGCGCGCCTTTATAATGTTTAAATAATTTTGTATTGGGCAGAGTACGAATGTCACGAGATAAATCGTTCCACAAAGAAGGACCAGCGCATTTGATAGAAAATAGACGAGTGTTTGTGCGGGGCATAACTTAGATGCATACACACACAGACGTACATCCATACAGACCAAACAAAGACCGTGGTGCATTCGCTATATCTGAAGGACATCTTGTTGTCCACTTCCTTGCCTCCTTCCTGTCGTATGCCCTCTCTCCTTCCCTCTCTCCCTCTTTTCTCCCTGTGCCTTTGCAAAAACACCGCGCTCCAAATATCCGCAATTAGGTTGGTTCATCCGTTCGATAATTGCACAGATTCCTAAGATAAACACTATATACAATATACGTACATAAATATGTATATAATATAATGATAGGACTATATATACACGCAAGCGTGTATTTTATATACACACACGTTAATACGTTGATATTATGTCTACATTTTTTCATACACAGGTCGCATGTGTGTGTAACATATGAAGCATCGAGTTTCAAAGGTTTGTGAATGCTTTAATTACTTTAATTAAGATGTAAATAGACCGGAATTAGTTAGCCGGAAGTTTTGTATCCTGGTAAATAATTTTGCTTGACCTGGATAAAGGCCCACATAAAAGTACACAGTCTGCATACTGTCATATTTATAAAAGTAACAAAGTAAACTCATAGTGTAACGTAAAGGAGACGTTCTTTTCCTGCTCTTAAGTCTTGAGTTGGCAATGGACGAATCCCAAGGTCTTCGACCGAGCCAGTGCATCGATGATCTTAACTATATATAACTTTAACATAAATGCATATGTAGGCCTCTAGTATTATACTGGTAGGCTAATGAATGATGTACGTACGTATGTATGTATGTATGTATGTATACATATATGCATATACGGATTTATGTATTTATGTATGTATGCTTTTATGTATGCGTATATGTATGTATGTATGTATGTATGTATATACGGATTTAGGTATATAATTATGTACATATGATTACGTAGCCGTAGGTATGTTTTGGCCTTGTGCAATTTGTGCTTCGGCACTGTGCAGCAGTGGGGAGGGGTGAGAGCAAGCGGGGGTGCGGCCGATACTCCGAACCAACAGCTATGAAATCCTCCCTCTGTAAAACGCGCCTATTTATATGCCTGATCATACATACATGCTGGGCCGATAATTGCTGCTTAAACTCTCACGTGAACTACTGGCGGTGTCGTTCATCGTATGTATCTCTAAAACCGGATCTTCAGTCGGCTGAGAAGAGCGTTGGCATCAAAGTTGATCACATGTTTAACCGGTTCACGAGGCCCTGCAGGCCTCAGAATAATGTCGCCGGTGGTGTTTGCAAAGCCTGGCTGTCATCAGGTCCTATCAGTTCACATCCTATCGCTAGATGTCTTTAGTGTCGCGGCATGTTGGCTTCGGTTGAAGGCTGACTAACTTACTAACGGACATAGCTAGGTCGACTACTGGGAAATATCTAGTTGGCTTCTGTGTTTGCAGAACGAGTGGAACTGTTGTGTTGTCCCGTTGTTTATGGCCGGGTCTTTAAACGGAAGAGGAAGAAGAACATTCTTGCAGACAGTTAAACTGTGTGTAGGTGAGTACGGATACATGTGAAACTTACGTGAATACCTTGTATGTATGCATGCATGTGCATATGTATGTATGTATGTATGTATGTGTGCATGCATGTGTGTTTGTATGTACGTATGTTTGTATGTATGTATGTGTGTATGTATGTGTGTATGTATGTGTGTATGTATGTGTGTATGTATGTATGTATGTATGTGTGCATGTATGCATGTGTGTTTGTATGTACGTATGTATGTACGTATGTATGTATGTATGTGTTTGTATGTACATGTATGTATGTAAGCATGTATGTATGCATGTTATAGCATGTATGATATATGATATATGTATGTATGTATTATTTCCATTTTTGACTGTGACTTTTTGATGTCATGTACATCTTGAAAACGGACGGCGCTATAGAAGTCATTAGATTCGATTCCGAAATCGCTCTCCTTTGGACACAAACAGCCGAGATTCATACAGCATCATGAGCACAGTTACTTCTATAAGTGCCGTACACTTTAGATTATACAGCTAGTAACAGCTACGCAACACCCCCAAGATCCGAGAGGGGTTGAGTGACTTGAGACCAAACAGGCCTCTGCCCACAGATGTTTGTGTCCCTAAACCACCAGCAAATGCGACCATATATGCCTACCAGCATAACAGTATATCGTATCATACGTCACTCCACATTTTTGTCTCTATAGGATGCTCGCGCTGACAAGTGCACAGCGTACTTAGAGCGTACTTAACAGGTCTAAATGTTGCTTCCGAAACCTCGCACCCTTTAGGCCCACTCGAGGCAGGCCTATTTAGGCTTGTATTTTTATAGGCTTATTTAGGCTCACAGGCCTACGACCCCGTTGCTCGGTCGATCGAGTCTGAATAAGATTATCCCGTTCTGTCTCGTTATACTTAACTTCGCAAGAACCGCATGTTGAATACAATAGTCTTCGCGTCGACATTGAAAACCATCCCTTAATAAGTCGCCCGCCTGAGTTATCTGACCCATCGCGGCCGACAGATGCAATTACAGCCACAAACATTTGCATAGTCCAGTGAACCATGCACCCCATATATAGGGTGTACGAACCCCTGTTGTGTAGACTGTCTTATAAGTGATATATGAAAGCAGAAGAGACTGATGTAACCAGACCACTTATAAACATAATCGGCTGTTAACAGAACACAATCACTGTGGACGACAGTCCTAAGACTATTGGCTGGAAACATCAGACACTAGTATCGCCAATATAGGCAAAGACCATGCGGCCTGTGGCAAGACACTGATCGGGCCTTCCATAGTAATTAGACAATTAGTAAGTAAGCAATAACTGGCGCTAACTTTGTTCTAGATCATATCAACTTAATAAACGAAAACAGTCGAAACTAATGTGGCCAGAACGCCCGAAAGCGTAACTTTTAACAAAGCAAAGTCGGTGGGCATTCAAGCCAGACATTAATGTGGCTTACTATGGCAGCTAGACAAAACTGTCTGGGATTAGGCGACACACTTGCTCCTCTGATGAGTTTTATCTTAAAGTGGCGCTTTATAAGGTTTTGATTACAATCACAATTACAATTACTTAATGTGTCCTGACGTCAGACAATTTATGTCTACAAGCGTTCCAGACACACTAGCATCTGTTGTCAACAGCCAATAGTTTCAGGAGGGCAGCATAGAGGGAGCGGACGAGTCCATACTACACACACTGAAGCGATTGGCGATAACAGACGCCTAAGACGCAACCGCAGTGGCTGAGTCCGTTGATTTAAGTAGGCCAAATCGCCTTAAACGAATACAACACTCGCATTGTCTTCGTTACGAAATCAGTTCGGCCACTGAGAAGATAATTTCGTTCGCTCTACTCGAATCCTTATTAAGATACCGGTCTCCTTACGATGTCCTGCTGTTCAGAAGTTCTGGACTGCGCTATAGGTCTTC
Organism: Norana najaformis; assembly: GCA_964023275.1. NCBI lineage: Eukaryota > Metazoa > Annelida > Clitellata > Crassiclitellata > Hormogastridae > Norana > Norana najaformis. The sequence continues at coordinate 11,526,602 of OZ029924.1, read as the reverse complement.
CAAATCGAGAAAGTTCGAGTGCGATTGTTTTTGACAGTCAGCCGGTGTTGCTTGCGCGGAGTGCCTGCCTTCAGGACACTGCTGTGCCGGTCTACGACCTATGTAAGCCACACTCCTTAATGTAACGTATGTCTAAAGCAGACACTTATGCAGTGTAATGTAAGTTAATGGGATATTTTTCTAGCGCCGCTTCAAGGAAAGTCTTAAACGGCGCCTCTGTCAAGCACGTTAAGTATACGTAAATCTCCGAAATTTCTCGGCGTGAGACAACAGCTGCTTCGTGGAGACCCGCTTACACCGGCGCTATATCAAATCAGATCTGCAAGAGCCAAGTTGTTGGGTCAGTTTCGGTGCCAGGTCGGAATCAGAGTCAAGTCAGAACACCGAAAATGACAGATTTTTACCTTTTGCGGAATAAAGACTAACTTGGGTATTAGACTCGTCCAAGGCCATTAAGTGCCGTTTTCTAGGCAGGCTAAGTTCGCTATTTTTCTATTTATGCCTCCGGATATTTTTATGGGGCCTTCTTAATAAATCGAGCATACTAACAGATCTGAAAAGTGCCTTTTAAGTTCTTCTTCAGGCAGACTTGCAGATGTTCCTTGATCAACATATCAGCTGAAACAGTAGACCGGTTGTTATAAAGAAGTTAAATTAATCTGTGGGCGTGATGTAAAGCAAATTCTCGTGTGTTCGTGTCTTCCGTCCTCGTGCCTAAGCGTCGTTCAGTTCCGAACAGGGTGCGTTGATTGTGGCACAGTATGTGTGTGTGTGTCTCGCTGGTCCCAATACGCTGAGCAGATGCTTCGAAAACCAGGCCTTCGGAGGCGTTAGATCCGCGACGATTAAACTGTATAGGGGCAAAGAGCTCTCACCCGCTCACGCGCCCCCGCCAGTCGGTCTTCGATTCTAAGAAAAGACATCCCCAAATCGACTTAAGGGTTCTGTCACTGGGACCCTGTTAGAGTTTGTGGGGTCAAAGGATGAACGGAAGCATCGACAAACATTCGTTTTGCGCATCTGTGATGTGTATATTCTAGCAGGGATTGGCATATCGTAGGCGGCACAACAGGCCTGTAAAAGTGGACTGTACGCGTGTACCCTTGTGCTCACCCCCTCGTTAAAGCCCCATACGCAGTTAACCCCGATCAGTGAACACAGAACATTAGAACTTTTAAAGCGCGGAATGTGTAAACATCTTAAAGACGAGATGCCAACGAAACTTTTTCGCCAGAGAGGAGACTGTGCAGTCGTTTCGCAATTTTGGTACAAAAAGCCGAAGCTTCGCTTGCATCGAACACAGTGCATAACTTCATTGCACGTACCGTAGGTTGGAAAGATAGGCTAGGATAGGAGATAAGACTACGGTGAAAAGTTATAAAATTACAGCGGTTAAGAACAGAGTTGTGAGAAACATCTCTATATCTGTTAATTTATTTTAATTTCTACGAAGTGGTTTTGCCTGCGACAAGAATTTCTGTTTGTAAGAATCAAATTCCGCGATGACTTTCTTCTTCTAAAAGCAAATTGTGAGTTTGAATCGTGTTCTGTTATTTTAAAATGCAATTTTCCGATATTTTTTACCTTACCATTTTTAGCAGCTCGAAAATCTTCAGGCAGGGAAGGCATAGAGCTATAAGTCAGAAATTAATAAGAAGCCTATTTCTGGAAGTTGTTATCCAAGGCAGAAAATCGCACAGGAATAAAGAAATAAGTTAGCAATGGAAAGCTGATCTCTGGCTAGCACAGTGAAGTGAACAAATGTCGAGCATGGTTAGTGGTTGGATGGGTTCATAGGCCACCTAGGGCAACTTAGCCTACAAACCCAACCCTGCACTGTAAAAGTACAGGTGGTCTCGTGGTGGACAATTCCATCGTGCATAGGCGGGTGACAAGTCTCGATAAATCGTAGTAAAAGATAGAATTTCCAACCAACACTGCCGAATTGAGCGCATGAATTTTATGCTACTATTGAAAATATATTAAGTAATAATTGGAAAGACGACTTGCTATAATGAAAGATTCTAGAGTCATGTGACACCCTGTCAGAAGCTAAACGACACGACACTCGACTGCTTAATTCCGAACACTAACAGCTTCGCGCTACTTTGTGAGACGTATACGTGCTTCACACGTGCGCTACAAAACCCTATTATAAGTGTTCCTTCTTTTGAACAGTGCACCATTTAACCCAAAGCTGGTGGAAAAATCAGTCCACTTTCCACCTTTTCCACGGCGGATCATTCCACCAATAACTGGAGAGGCATTCGATGTTTGCAATGGTGGACTATTCTACCAGCTGCAGTTGGTGGTTTGGCTGCACCTCATCAAATGTTGGAAACTCAATACAATATTGGTGAACTCCAAGGACCGCCAAAATTGGTGGAACATTCCATGGATCTTATCTGTTGTCGTGTTTGCGCTTCAGTCGAAAGATCCCTCAAACGACGGGACTACGCTTCTGGGTGGTTCCTACAGAGCCATGTAGACGCCTGCTGGCCCTACCATTTTATAGATTGAAATTAATGAGATTCCTATTTTATTTCGTGTTGCAGAATTAATTTCGAACGAGACTAACCCTTCACGATGTACTTGAACGTGGATTCTTCGGTGCCTCAGCCACTTCTTGAGAGGGACATGTACTGGTGCCCTGTCTCGACGGACGAGGTCTTCTTCTCCGACCTGACCGGTCTCTTGGAGGACACGAGCTTTGATGAGACTGGATTTCATCCGAACAGTCCCGGAAGTTCCTGGAGCATCGGCAGCGGCGGCAGCGCTGTCGAGAGTCTCTGCGACCGTGACCTTGACAGCGAGGTCCTCGAGTACATCGCCTCGCAAGACCTCGAAAATCCTGATAGTCGAATGGTCGGGTATCCGTCGGTCAGCAGCATCGCAGAGTACCTGAAGAGCTGCGACTCTGATTTACCGATTCTGAACGGACTTGCCCGGAGTATTTCCGAACCTCCATCGTCTGCCTGGTACAGCTCGAACTTCGTGACTGACCCCCTAGACGAGCCGTGCGACTTCCAGCGTCCGTCGGGGTACGATACCTGCGGCGAGTATCTTTCTGACGGCGAGATTCTAGGGTCGCAACTCGGGACGTCGGAAATGGTGGTTCTCGGCGTCGGTCTCAAGTACCTGAACGAGATCTGGTCGGACGGAGTCGTGCCGGACTCGACGGAAGTCCCCGCTGGTCAGCGTAAAGTAACCGGCGTAACTGACCACTCCTCTGGTCAGTGGCGACATCCCTCGGTGACAGACGAGAACGCAGACTTCCCCGGGCGTCGGGATTCCCTAAACCTCGCGGGGATCGACTCATCCCCGGCGAGGACGTCGATCTTCAGCGATCTGCCGGTCGTAGCGGACAAGAAAGCAAGGCAGGAAATGGATGGAGGTCTCCCCGGGATACGACAGTCGGAGAGATACTTCCTCCGTTTCGCTCCATCCACCGAGTCGCTGGCAGCATACGGACCTAGGCCTTGCGGTAGACCGGGCGACGGCGAATTACTGCCAAGTATCAGCACCGTACTGCGCGACAACGTTTCGCTCGGCACACGGTTCCAGTCGCGGTTCCAGAGAGAGGAGACGCCAAAGCTGTTCCCGGGTCGGACTTCGCCGTGCGAAAAGCCTGACGAACGACTGCACTTCTGCACGTACCCGAGCTGCAGTAAGGTCTACAGCAAGAGCTCGCACCTCAAGGCTCACCTACGCCGGCATACGGGAGAGAAGCCGTTCGCCTGCGGATGGCCGGACTGCGGATGGCGGTTCTCGCGGTCGGACGAGTTGGCTCGCCACAAGAGGTCACACTCCGGGGTCAAGCCGTACCCGTGCAAGCTGTGCGAAAAGAGGTTCGCCCGCTCCGATCATCTGGCGAAACATCTCAAGGTACACAGGAAGCGGAACGAAAGATAAGCTGCCTCCGAGGCTGAGAAAAGGACAATCCAGTCGCCTTGGATTGGGTCCAATAGGCCTAATCACTGTCAGCTACTCACTGTCAGCTAGCTGCGTTAGTTAAAATTCTGACGCTGAAGTAAGCCACCACCGAAGCATACTTCGACAGTTAACCCTCTTCTTAAAACTCGTAATCGTAGACTCGAAATTTAACAGGGTCTGCCAAAAAGCTTAGCGTAGGGCACCGGTTTGCCTTGTTAGGTTGTTGCGTCAAGTTGAGGGAGTTACCTAGCAGTACCGTGGGGCGTTGCAAGATTGGACTGCCCCAACACAAGAGAGGAAGGCAGAAGAGCCGCTACATTGGGTAGTATTTCGGTTGAAAGACACGGGCTATGAAGGTAGCAGCTGCGTCCTTTCGATATCCTGTTCCTTTAATTTTAGTTTAGCACTTATAACTCTACCCTGGCTCCTCGATCGGTTGTTTTAGAAATGTGCTCTGTCTTGCAGACGCAACATTAAAGGCAAGTTTTCCCATATTTCTAGCATGAACTAGGCCCCTCCAAAGAATGGACGCTCGAGCCTGAACGAGATGATCTCGTTTTCTCGAGATCTCGTGCGAGTTGCAGCGAGACAAGAAGTGACTACTGTAGCATACCACACAATGGAGTTTCAACATACTGAAGGCATTCTCAGCTTGGATGAGATTTTACTCGGACTTTTCCAAGACTCGAACCTCGGCACCGTCATTTATAAAATTCAATATTAGATTACTTTTGACTTATTAGCCCGACTTCTTTCATTCTCTGTAGCTTAAACAATTTAATATGGATTTAAAATGACAGTAAAGATCTTATTACAGAGAAGGTTACACAAGACGTTTGATGCCAGTCACTTGCTTAAGCTAGCACCCTTATAAATTGAGTAAACCTGGCACCAACGCTCTCAAAATTGATGGTCAACAGACCAAATGGGAAACCTTGTAACCATCCGGCTAAGCTGACGCAAGACTTGCATTAGTAGGCCAAACTGAAGCACTGCAAAAAGTGCATCCATCTTTAAAATTTTCTTCTTGCTTTGCGAAGATCCCTTTTGTCTGGGCATCAGCCGATGATACATCAATAGATCCCTCAACCCCATGGTTCAATGTTTTGAGCAGATTCGGTAGAGAAGTTTAAAACAAATGTTGCCTTACTGACATTTCATGTGGAACAAGTACATGAAAAATGATCACGAGGCCGGAGAACCAGCTACGGGAGATGTGAGAATTATAAGTGGCGTTTGTTTGCACCGTAACCGTCTCTTCCTTAAGTTCAAAGATCTTAGACTCTTACAATAAAATATGAAACTCCTATCTTAACTCGCGCCTTTCGTAGTCAACAAAAGCAAAACTGCTGCGCCACGTAGCGGAAGGTAGGATAAAGGTCAGGGTTCAAGTTCGCTGAACAAATAGACCGAGTTGATTAGGCCCACAACTTCGCCGATTGCAGCGCCACCAGACGGTTGGCATCTTAAAAGGCAAGGCCTTGGGACATTAGGAAGCATCGAGTGTCATAGCTTAGTGTACTATCAAGGTCCATATCGAGGGACTCTGGCTCGCAGTTCCGCGTACCCCAGTGTCGTAACCGATGAAGTAACGGCGACTTTTAAGAAACTCTCGGAAACACTCACAAATCTCAAAAATAGTTGTAAAAACGAATGTGGGAAATTGTCAATCAATCAATCAATCAATCAGTCAACCAATCAATCATCAATCCGCGTGTAATGTTACAACGTTGTACTGTCCAATAAATCGATGTGTTCAATGTGATCAATTAACCAATCGACGTGCCGAATCAAATCAACCAATCCGTGTGTAATATAACAAGGTTTTACTGTAACAAGGTTTCACTGCACGATACACCATTCGCCAGTAACTAAGAAAATGCCAGAAAAGTGAGCAAAATAACAAGGTTCCAAACGACGATGCAACAGGGTTCCACTGTACAGCACGACTGCATGCAACCAGTTTTGCAAGTTTTTTGGCAAGCAATCTGCTTAGCAATTAATTGTCCAGACTTGGTCGACTGCCCGAGACATGGCCAAAGTTACACAAAACGAAGGACTTGATTAAAAACGCAGATTAACAATACACAGTCATCAACAGTTGCATGCACATTAACACACTAAAAGATTATAAATAATTTGTTATTATTACAAATTGTGTACCTGGAAAATTATAAATATTTTATTATTATTAATGTTATTATCAGAGTTGTATGATAGTCTAGTAGTTAGTGTGCCAGACAACCAAACCAAAGATCGGGGCTCGTATCTCCAGTTCGACATATAGTCCAAGATTCCCGTTTCACTAGCGCCCACTTGGAATCGGCTACAAAAACCCCACATCAACTGTCGTGTCTTTGCGATAGTTAACCACCCGTGACCCTTATGTGCAAAGGCTAGAAAATGAAGCCACTTTATGGCGGCATTCTTGGTTTTGGTTGTAAGGGACTCGTCACCTTTGTCATCTTATGTTGCTATTATTAAGGATATTTAACTGCAAAATTAGGTGCGAATTTAGGTGACAAATCTAAGTCCCTTAGTGTGCCCCTCTCTGTCCCTGAGTTTATCAACAAGTACAGTTTGAGAATTTCTCCAGCACGACATCGCTTTGTCAAGGTGCGACTGCAGAATTAAGCAAAATCGCAATCATATGCAGAAAGAATAAAAGGGAAAATGTGAATTAAACTGAAAATGGGACTGTCAGGATCAAACAAACTCTTGCTTATCAGCTTGGTCGTGAGTAAATAATGGCTGCTTGAGCCACGAAAACGCATGGTGTATTCGAAAAGAATGATACTTAGCAGTTAGCGATCTGCAGACTTTGTTCCGAAAGGCCCAAGGCCTGATTCACAGTCATTCCTGAGTCAGATTTAAACAAATGGAAAATACCTGGGAGTAGCCAAGAATTCTTTAAAGCACTGGAAGCCTGATCCATTCCCAAGTCAGACTTCAGAAAATGCAAAAATACTTGGCATAGGTCAGAATTCTCAAAATTGCCTAGGTATGGTCTTAATCATAATTATTTTCTGATTAGGCCCCAAGCCACGATTTTCCAGAAATAACATTTCTACCCCTAATTTAACACAACTGTTTCATTCCTGGGGATCAATCCTGCACTGGTACAAAGTCTGATAAAAAAATCTCTGCAGATAACTTACATATACTATGTTGGTAATTTTGCCTAAACACATGCAAGTATATTCCATGAGCTGTTGTTAAAAAATGTTGCTAAATTCTGTATACCAAGGTAATCCTTTCAGAATATCTTAGAAATGAGCTATAAAAACAAACATTTACAAAACTCTGGTATGCTATCCGCTCATATCTGATACTTTGCTAAATAAAACCATGGATCTGATTAATTCGTTTTCAATAAGCCTCATAAACCTAATTGAGAAAATGTCAAAAATGCGAAGAAAAGACGCCACTCGGGACATTTTTAAACATTTTCCCTGAGGAAATCCTAACTTGTGATGTTCTTTTGTGACTTAGGAATTTTCTAGAACCAGGCCCGAGGTATTTCCGTCCAATCAGCACCATATGTCGAATCAAGTGTGGATAGTGCAAGATGCATGTGGACAACCCTCGGTGATCCAGTTGGTAACTTGTTCTTGAAAACCGGGAGCAGCACGTTGTACTGAGGAGTGCTTGTCCTCATTTCCCCACTCTGGGGTTGCAAGAGATGACGACTGATATCCTGGATGCAAGGTCAAGGCAATTCGGGACTTTCTGCTGACACCCAGTCAGTGCTTGACTCCCACCTGCGAGTAGATAAAACTCGTCAATTGCCAAACCATCAAGATCATTTCAAAGGAAGCTTCCTTTTTGCCACACCGGCCTGCAAGCTGCCAGATGTAGCAAGCTGCCTGATATGGCAAGATATGCAACATGGCAAGCCACTCAAAGTGGCAAGCCGCCTGACGTGGCAAGTCACACGACAAGGCAAGCCACCCAAAGTAGCAAGTCACTCGTCCAACCCAATCCACTCACTCACTGCTTGTCACAGTTGTCCGAATCAGACGATGAACAGCTCGACGATCCATAGGCCGAGTCCATCTTGAGTCTTTCGAGCGACTCGAGATACGTTCCTGAGGGAAAACTGTTCGTTCCTGGCAGTGAATTGGACCCATCGCTTTCAAGAACTACAACGAGCAAATCCGCCAGAGTGGAACGAAGCGATTGGGACTCGCTTCTTGTTGTGAGGTCAGAGTTCACGACCTCTAAGTCGGATCCCTGGGATGTTCTAATAGGCACAAGGGATGTCTTCTGGGCAGCACCCTCCAGATTCGCAGGATTGACATCATCACTTAAACGCGTTTTCTCGTCCTTCTGTGTTGCAAGGCTCGTGACCGGAATGAATTCTTCCCAGTCGACGGAGTTACTGAGCAGTTCTAAGTTGTTGACAGTCGAATCCAGGCAGGTGGGAGCCAAGGGAATGCAGGGGGCAGACTTCACGAGCTGTGGTGGATCCCTGTGCAAGCTGCTGCGACGAGATCGTTTTCGAACAGGTGCTGGAAACAAAGGAGGAGCCGAGGTGTCGACTGGCGAAGGACACCTCGATAAAACGGGCGGCTCTTCGCTGTCCGTTGAAGGCTTCCGCTTGCGATTTGTGCTCTGTGTGACTACTACAAAAAAGAACACCAAACAGTAAGACGAAAGACATCTGGGTCGGTTATCACTGAGCTAGGCTGCCCAAGGAGACATGCAGGTGCTAAGCTTCCACGTATCAACATGAGGTCACTGTTTCTTAAAAGTTTTGGACATACATTTGTGGAACAGTCTTCCATTTCATAAACCTTAATTCTGCTCTACAAGCATTTTCAACTATCCTAAGACTCGCTAGTTTAGATCAACTAGATCTGCCATTTGCGCAGCGCTTTTGAGAATTACCTAAAGGTGCTTTATTCAGCATCATCATAAAAGCAAGCATATGTGGCTTTGCAGTCCCCCGCCTTAATCAGAAAAAGCAAAATAACATTCATTAAGTGATCATGAAGGTGTTGACAACTGTCAATACCTAGCAAAGACCATCAAGACCAGGGAAAGATGCTCCAGACCAGGTAACCAGACCAGGAGATTGTCAAGACCAGGTAAAGATTGCAAAACATCTGGTAAAAGATTGTCTAGACCAGGTAAAGATCATGAAGACCAGATTAAGATCACCAAGACCAGGTGAAGCTAATCAAGATCAGGTAATAACTGTCTACCTGGAACGACTTCATCATCGATGAGGTAGCGTCTCGTTGGCATCTTGATGCGGTCCGACGATCGGCGGTCCTCGTGAAGGGCTGGTGAGAAGGCTGGTTTAGCCGGTTCAGTAGAACCATCTTCAAAGGTAATGTAATACAATGGAATATTCATATAATGCCCGATTTAACCTACTCATTGTTTCATAGTTTATGCCAAAAGATCCACAAACTGATGGATTTTTATAGATACATATTAAATGAGCATTTACATTACTTTACCTTACCTTACTACTTATTTTATCTTACCTTCTCACCTACTTTACCCTACCTTATCACTAACTTTACCTTACCTAGATCTAAATGAGCTGCCAATAAACATCAGTCATAAAGCAAAACTTCTAATCCTCACTTAAGTTTCCTTCATTCTCTTCAACCAGTCTTTAACAGATTGGCTTGCAAAACTATTAATATAATTGCATCAATTTCCAACAGATAATGCAGCTACACGAATATCATGGTGTTGTAGAAATACTGAAAAAGCAACAAATATGCATCATTAAATGTTCTCTTTCGCCGAGGTTGGTTTGGGAGCGCTTCTGTGTAGTTTTCTTGAAGGGGCGCTATATAAGTGTTCTGTATAAATAAATAAAATAAATAAATACTGGCAACCCACAGAAGTCATAAAATAAAGAGCCAATAATTATCTATTCCAAGTTGTTCTAGATGAACTTTAAGACCACTTAGGCTAGTGTAGGCAGCACTTTGTAAGGCACTTAAAAATGCGTTATACTACGTGTCTATAAAGCTAACTCATTCATTTAGTTATTTAAAACACTTATTACAAAGTCCAGTGAATCTGAATGTGAAGTGTGGAAATAGAAATAAAGCAACATGTACGCTTCTTTTCCTTGTGTTTTTGTTGGGCTTCGACAGTTGAAGCGTGGAGTCCTGAGGAGGAGCAGAATCCAGCCGCATCTGCCTCTTCCCTGGCTTCCATTAGAATCTCCTCCGCCTGCAACAGCCACAGGCAAATCCTAATTGTATCTGGATAGAGACTTTTCGAGAGAAACTCCTCAAATATATTTAGATTCTCAGTTAACGCCCTTGCTGAGGTTTTTGAGGGCTAGGTGGAGTTTGAGTTTTAGGGCTTTTTGAGCTTTTAGGACTTCAAGATGAAGATTTAGGGCTCCAGTGAGGGCTTGAATTTCAGATTAGATTTGGCTTTATTTAGCGTTAAGGTTTTAGAGTTAGATGCTTAGGGTTATTGCTGACATTGCATTAGAATGGGTTTTACTTGGCATTAAGGTTTTAGAGTTAGGTGCTTAGGGTTATTGCTGACATTGCTGATAGCAGCCAGTTCTTGTCTATGATTCACAATACAGAAACAAAACAATAAGAACATTCACACAGTCACTGCAATGATTACAACAAAGATTTTTCCAACAATTTATATAGCACCTTCATTAGGTTCTCAAAAGAACATGGTAGCTGATTGGTTAGCTTGTAACAGTGAGATTATGGGTTAAAGCCTCCACTGAGACAGGTTACTTGAGCAAGTCCTTTGCTCTGCTCAGCACCATCGATTACGGCTTAGTCATTAGAAAGTGCATTAATAAATGCAGAAATAAAAAGGCACATGTAAATGACCAGACAAAGCAACATGTTAACTTTTGTTGTCCCTCGTACGAGAACAGCGTGGGGTTCCAGAGCACTCTCGGTTCCACGGCTTTGGAATTCATTGCCAAGTTCTATTCATTCAGTCAGTAATGTCATTCAGGTCCAAGCTAAAGATAAATCTCTTAAAACTCATTTACCCACTGCATCCTGGTTTCTGGTTTCTCTGACCAATTGGAATTCGACCCGGCTTCTCCAACAGTATACGATTTTGACTTGAAGTGACCATCAACTGATGCCCTGAGTGTTACGATAACGGCGCTATAGGTCATTAGATTAGGTGGTAATAAATTTTTTAAGAATATTTCTAGCATTTATAACGATGGCATTTACAAACCTGCTGGCGCAGTCGAAGTGCTGCCTTGTGGTATAGTGTGTGTTTTGCATTGTAAGTCGTACAATTGTTTATGATTAACTCAAAGTCAGCCACAAAGTCGTCAAGTGAACTGTAGGCGTGACGGTCGATCTTCGAGCGCATCGTTGAGAAGTCCATCGGATGGTTTATTTTGCTCGCGTAGTCGGGAAGCTGCACCACAGATTTCAACAGTTAAATTACGCTCAGTAAATTGTAATTATAACTCAGCATCTATGTTGCACCATTTCAAGAATAATTCCTCAGAGGCGCTTCTAACCTGTTAGTTTGGAAGCAACTCAGAGGAGCAATTGGTACACAAGCAGAGCCCAATCTGTTGGTAGGGCTCAGCAAGTGTGAAGAAGCTGCTTGTCATGAATCCTGTTATCTGTGTACTGTTTGCTTACTGATGAAGTTTTTATTCTTAGGCAGCATTTTCATGAGGTACTTAAAAGGTGATATGTTAATTAAGTTTCTTGATGACAAACCAATGGCACAAATCACGATCAAAAAGAATGGTTTTCAACTGCTAATGATACAGAAAAAAAAATGGCTCTGCTGAATAAAATGACAAAAGTAATTATGATAAATAATTCCATAAATTACACAATTATGCTAAATTATTATAAAACTTACAAAAAAATTACATAAATTTTTACAAGATTAAAAAGTGTAACTGTGTTGACACAGAGATCTACATAACCTCCACTAAGAAACTATTTTTGTGAGAACCAAACTCTGCTGTCAGAAACTGTGGAGCAACTGATCTAAAGTTTGGCTCTTACCTCCTTCAGTGGAACTGGAAAAGCAAATATGCTGCTTCGATCCTTTGCCTGCAGCTGTTCAAGGGTGTTCCGCAGCAGCACGTTGAGCGGTTCCAGTTCCAGCCGAAACGACTTCTCGCGCAATCTCATCTGAAAGACAACAAGGTACAATCTTATCTGGATCATGTACAATCTTACCTCTGTCATGCACGTTATTAATTATTCATTAGCAACTTCAGTAGCACAGATGTCTAATGCACAAGGCATCAGGTGATGGTGCATCAAAACCAAGCTTCAATTGGGTCAAAAGCCAGGTCAGCGCACGGTCAGCACAAAAGCACAGAGAGCATCTCTGATTAGTTTTTCCTGAAACAGCGCTATACAAATTTCTGATTAGTTACAATCAGACAGATGGCAGGCATACGGTGGATAATGCAATTTGAAAAAGGTAAGTTTTAAGTCACGACAGAAATAAAATAAGCAGAATGAAGAGATGCAGGGAGAGAGTTCCAAAATATAGGTCCAGCAACCGAAATAGCTCAATTACCAAGAAAAGTTCTAGTTTTGTTATAACCAAAAAAGACAATCAGATGACCTGGTTGGACAATGGTAATTCTGAAGTCTGGGGATAAGGATTGATTCTGGGGAATAAGGATTGATTTAACTACTATGGTTGGCCACAATTTAGTGTTTTATACATTTTAAGCCCAATTTTAAAAAGATCATTTGCCAAAAAGGAAGTCAATGCAATGATTTAAGTACAGGAATTATAAGTTCATATCTTGATGTAAGTTATGGCAGTCTTACCTCACCAACTAGGTACAACTGTATCTAAAAAACTAGGTAAACTTTCGTCTCAAAGACAAAAAGTACAGTTTTATCTCAAAGCAAGGGAGTCTACACCTCAGTGGGAATGATACGAAGCATCACAGAAAATTCAGAGGGCAAAACCAAAAAATCTGATTCAACATCAGTCCATCCACCTACCTCTTCCAGCTTCAGCTTTTCTCTCTTCCGTATGAGCTCCAGCAGCAGTCGAACTTTTTCCATGTCATTTCGTAGCTTTTTGAGATCTCGGAGACCAGCCAACGATGATGTTCCGCTGCCATCACCTGACTGAACACAGCAAAAATTTGCATTAAGCACTTGAATAGTAAGAGATTAACATGAATGAATATTAAGAGATTAACATGCCTGCACCAAAAACAAATTTGAATCAGAGGCATTAATTTATTTATTAAAGCACTTATAACACATGCAATGTCATTACACTTGAATCTGAGGCGAGTACACCTAAACCTGAGGCAATTTCCTTACATCTGATCTAACGCCATTTCTATTTACCAGTAGTTCCGAATTATGTTTTCCTGTAAAATTTTAAATAAAAATGTTTCTGCTTAACAATGCTTTGCAGCTCAAACTCAGAAAAGTTAAATATGGCATTGCTCCACTTGGCTCCCCTCAATTAATCCATCAGAGCTTAGCTCCCAAACCTTACCACTCCCAAGATCTTGAAGCGACCATCAACTGTTGGCTTGTGCATTATTGTTATGGAGCTATAGAAGTCACTTGATTAGACTCAACCAACTTAAGCTAGACTCAACCAGCTTAAGCTAGATTCAACCAGCTTTCTTTCCATGACCCACCATTCCTAAGTTCTGCAAGAGGCTGGCGGCCTGCAGACGTCGAAGCAGCGGAAGTCCGTGGCGCTCTTTCTTCTTGAGGCACCAATAACACTGAACAGCACTGAGAACAGCCTCACGGTCCTTCATCTTGAGGCTCTCCATCACAACAACCAGTCTAGAATTCAATGCTTCTTTAAATTAATTCAAATAATTAAAATTGTTAAATTAATTCAATCAATTACAACCACTAATTGAAAACCAACACAATGTAATTGATCACTGCACTACAATGTAACTTCATCATTTTAATTAAATGACATTTAATCAGTTAAATTTAGCAATCTACCAACTGACTGAACAATCAACCAACAACTGATCACACATCAATTCATATGCAGCACACCACAAGTGATGTCATGAGGTAGCAAAAATAAGCAACAGTCCAGCATGACCAAAACGTATCAGATGGTCAATCAATCACAAAATCAATCAATCAATCGTCAGTGAGTCAATAAGTAAATTCAACCAAATGTTATTCAAATCAGTTTCTGCATCCCACACCCCAATCAAGACACAAAATCAAGACAGTCACACCCTTGATCACCACTGACCTTTCTTTTGGAATCAATTCCACATCATCGCTGATAGTGGCAACCGGCTTCGCATCCAGTGGCAACCGTTGTACTGGCAACCTTTGTGCTGGCAACCGGCTCTGCAGCACCTGGGGCCGCTGGGCACCCGTCTGGGCCCGGACAAGGGGCTGGTCATCCTCCGTGTCCATGCCGCTGCTGTCATACATTGGCTGGAACGGACGTGCATTGGCCGGTTTGTGTCGGTCGCAGAGAACCGTCTTACGGACGTTCGAAAGAGAACCATCTTCGTTGTGCGTTGGTTCAATCGTCATGTACAGCCCAGCCTAGAAAGAGTTACAAGAACTGAAATGAAATACTGAAACAAAGACTTGAAATGAATGAAGAACTGATCCAGTTCGTATCAGAATAAACTTTCAGCTTGATCTACTTGTCCATTGGTCTCCCGTATATTTGTCAGTTTGTCACTTGGCTTGGTTGTGAATTGGTCAACTGGAAATTGGGCTGCTCTGAAATCAGCCTCGTCAGGGCAGTGCTAATTTAGTCGTGCAAAAATCTCCTGATCATAAATCAGTTGAGTATAAATTATGTCCTAAATTTATCTAGTCACTTGGTCACTAAATCAGTTCTAAAATGGAATGGTCCTTAAGTCAGCCCAAAATGTCTTTAAATTGGTCTTAACTGGATTTCATCTTTAATCTGGTCCTAAAAGGGTTCAGCCCTGAAACTGGTCCTTAAATCAATTCGGTCTTTAAATTGGTTCAAATCGGTCTTAATCCTAAGTCATGTGACACTCTGGCCACGTGTCTAGGACCTTGGGTTCATTAATTGCTGGCTCAAGGGTCAAAAATCAGGAAATGAATGCCTGCCCTACATTTCACAATGGGAAGTGGGAGTTTTACTTTTTACATTTACTTAATCAATCTTAACCTAATCGACTCACTTGCTGAGCACAGGTGACATGGAAGGCAGTGAAGCAGTTCTTCTTCATGCATTGAATGCAAGCACCGACATCCTTCTGCTTGCACACGCTGCACGTCAGCCGTCGTCGGCCAGGGGGTACCTTTTCGATCTTTGTGATCGGCTCAAGCGACTCAATGTTCCCAAACCCAACTTCTGGAATCCAGAGGGCGCACAGGATGTGTGACCACTTCCCGTGGTTTGTCTGCTTCATCGCACCACCCATCACCGGGCACAAGACACAGCTGACTGGTCCAGAGGGCGCTACCTGGCACGGACTGCACAGCCACTGGCCCTCAGGGACATATGGAACCCCGTAGCACTCCTGGTGGACGGCGAGGTTGCACCGGTCGCAGAAAAGGATGACGTTTGTGTTCTGGCAGTCATCATCGAGGCAGATGGCACACACAATGTCGTCCTCATCGGGTGTGGGGTCCGAGGATGAGGGGCGCTGCATCTGCGAAGCCGTGTACGCCTCCTTCTCGAGCCGGTCCATCAGTGTTTCAAAAGTCTCTTCAGAGATAGGTGGGTAGCGGGATTTACGGCGGTGCTCGTTGTAAAGCTTTAGCCAGGCAAGATCCTGAACAAGAGAATGACAAAAGTAATGCACTGTAATGTAATGTAAAAAGCTTTGTAGCATTAATTGTCAGGACAAGCAGATTCAGTACAATTTTGAAAGCACAATGCATGATACAACTACACTTTGTAATGTATGTATGTTCATATCACAACATTTATACAGCGTTTCCTCATCCTCGATACCAAGTGCTTCAGAAACTCCAAACATGCTGTTATCATTCAACTCTAGTTGGGAACATGTTAGTTGGGCTATGCGCATGTGCGCGAACTTGCCATTGGTGACTCTTCAAGTTGTCTGAGCAATGGTTACTAATGAATTAATATTCCATTCTTAATGACATTTAATATCGTTAGTGCAGAGAGTGACTCTGATGAGTTTATCTTGAAGAGGTGCTATGCAAATTTAAAACTACAATTACCATTTCATGACTTCTCAAAAGTGAGCAAAATAATGTAAATGAAAAGTATGTAGGCTTTAATCCACTCAGACACAGTTGATGAGTAGGAAATATATATTAGGATCATTCCACATCAACTCAACCAGTGGTCCCCACCTCATTGTCTCAGATTTTGATAATTTTTAGCCAATATGTAGATAAGCGCATATCATAAAGGTATGCAGTTTCAGATCTTAATACCCAGTACTTCTTAAGATGTGATGGTTAAATTACACTCGGGGTAGCCTAATTTTCAGGGCCATGGCACATTACATATGTTTTCTTATTTTCTACAGTCAAGTAGTTTGCTGTGGCACTGATAATCGGGCTACTTCAGGTGTGTTTTAAGCCTCTCAACATCTCCTAAGATTTGAAACTTTGCAGACCTCTGTGATACATACCTATCTACATACTGGCCAAAAATTATAAAAATCTAGATGATGAGGTGGGGATGTTTCCCAAATTTGGTTGAGTTAACATGGAATGGCCCATTAGCCTGTCCTGAACACACATTTGATTTCTCATAATCGTACCTCACAGTCCATCTCGTACTCCACTTCTTCTTCCAGCTGATCAGGTGTTTTTTCAATGTATCGATAATATCCATCTGGCCGTGACACCATCTCTGATGGCGGAGAGTAGTTGTCAAGCAACCTGAAAGAAGGCTGCGGCAGTTTTCCCATCGAATTCACAGTTGGCTCTTCACCGGATTTCTGGTTACGTTTCGACAGAGATTTCTTCGGTGTGTTTTCCTTCTCAGCCTCCTCCTTCTCAAGGCCCTTTGCCCCGACGAGTTCATCAGGTGTGACGATTTCAATACGATCGAACACGTTTATTTCACTGTGGAAACCATCTAGAACGACATCAACAAACTTTTGCAAACCAACAAAACAGGGCGACTCTCTGCACGACGGTGGCTGTGGCAGCGTCAGCGACTTGTTCATGGCAACAGTCGATGTCATGAGAAATCGACGACTTGATCGAGACTGCCGTGAACTGCTGGCAAAACTTCGTCGGCGAACAGGACTTCGAGGGTTGAGCGGAGTAGCCTTCACCGGGCTGCAGAGTTCAAAGTCTTTGCTCAGGTTTCTTGGCTTTCGAGCACCTTTTTCTGATGGACTCTGGCTGGTCAACATTGCACGTCGTTCCTTTTCGGCCGACTCCAGTGATAGCTTCTTCGCCTTCTGCAACTGCCGCTGGAAATGAATCGATTCCATCTCATGCTTCATCTTGGCCAAGACGCAGTCTGCAACATTTTCAGATCACATAATACAATGCCGAGTCTAATCTGAGCAAGAAACTTCTAAACCAACATTATCACAATGCAAAAGATATCTGTTGAGGGATGCTTAATTGGGTTAAAAGTCAGAAATTTTGTATTAGAAGTTGAAACAATACAATGGAAGGAAAGAAAAGATAAGAAGTGATTTAACTGAAATTTTTAAAGTTATTTCTAAGCATCTCTCAAAGGCGTGGCTCGCTTGCGTAAATAATGTTGAAGTTCACTAAGACCATCAAGTTCTTCTTTAAGGAAATAACAGTGTGAACTAATTGGAAAAGTCACAACTGATGGGCCTTTGCACAAGCAGAACCCAACCAATGGAGTTTAATCACAGCTGAACTTACAATAAGAAAGACAATTGGTCATATTTATCATAGACATGGAACAATGTTGGTCATCAGTGGCATGGTCCAGATTTAAAGGATCTGTTAACATATTTTACTGCACTTGTAAGGATATTGCAGCTGCAGTTATAAGCTAACACGAACAATACAACAGGAGCTAGACGAAAAGCTACAAGCTTATACCAGATTTGGCCCCTATTTCTAGTTAACAGTAAATTATTTCATGTTTTATAAGTAACATAAGAAGAGCCATTCAATGACCTGACAACCAAGCCTGCAAGATTTTCTATAGCAACCGTATGACCTCGACCCTACGCATTTTGCAATGGATTTGTCGTAAATCGTAAACATAATCCTGAGATTTCTACAGCACCCAATGAAAATGAAAGCCATGTTGTGGGGACCAGCTTACTCACAGGCGCTCAGTCAAAACAAAATTAATAGGCAAAAGCCCCACAGCTCATATGCCTTGCCAACAGTCAATTTCAAATGCCACAACAGGATTTAATAATCAAACTTCGAGGTGAAAGGTTAATGCATTTGATATTTGTAATTATGTCACACACGTGAAGTAAATTTTCATCACTAGTCCTCATTTCAATTCATGTTGAATGGCAGAGAAAATGGGAAATAATGATGACTTCTGTAAAAAAAAGCTCTGTGAACTGAGATATAGGCCAGCGACAAGATTCAATAATCGTGAATTTCTTTGGCTGTCACGGTTTCGATTTAAACTGCGCTTCTAGAACTGTGCTGTCACAAATCTGTTTATATATTGAAATCTTAGTCAGGAAAAAACTTATATCTCTGTTCAAAATACAAATATCTTAATGTAATATCGAAATGAAAATGTTCAATATAAATCGCTTTTTTCACCTAACAACGGTAGCATAACAAGCAAAACACAAGAAAAAAAACAGCAAATTAAAACCATAAACAATTCTCAGTAGCATCTGACTTGCAAGAGTTATGCCGAGTTTTCATATCCTGTTTAAATCGCCATTATTCAGATTGTTAGCCTATTTTGACCACTAGTGACATTTTTGTACACGTACCTGCTCCAGCGGTTTTCGCAATCCCGACAAAACACCGGCACCGATCGCCCGTCAAACTACTCTAAGCTTTATTCTGGAAATATATCATGATATATTTAACTAAATAACGATGAATTTGTCAGAAAATACAAGAAAACTGAACCTGACTTATATTACAATCTCGATTTTTACGACGAAGTCGCTTAATTTCAATAATTTCAAGCAGTAGATGTCGCTATTGGAGCAAAAGACTATGTACTTCCAGTTCATAAGTATGAAGGTTGTGTGTAAACAACGGATACTGGTTCTACTTTTTGGGCTCTATGGATCCCTAGATGTTAAGGCGACAGTATAACCAATCTAACTTCAGGTCCTCGAACAGGAACTTAACCTTAAAAATTAATATTCTATTAATGAATTTATGTACATCGCACTTATAATAATCATCGTAATCGTAATCGTAATCGTAATCTCGAGATTTCTACAGCGCTCAACAAAAGCTAAGTCGCGGGAACCAGCTTATTCACAGGCGCTCAGTCAAAACAAAATCGATAGGCAAAAGGGTCAAGATCCAGGAGTCAGGCACTCAGACAGTCGGACGGCTACGGTGGATGCTGTTTGAAATTGAAGCGAGAAGAGAGATAAGAGAAAGAGGAAGAATCAGGATAAGATTTCTTGAAAAGAAGTGTTTTCAGTCTTGAGTGAAAGACCTGCGCAGAAACTGAAAGAGGTGAAGTGTTGGTGAGTTCGTATGATTGACCAGACAACTGTCGCAATTCTGGCGGGAGTTTATTCCAAAGGGGTGGTGCAGCTATGGCTATGGAGCGATTTCAAAATTTTAAGGATGAGGTGACGGGAGGGCGAAGAAGTGTCAGGACAGATGAGGAGCGGGTTGAACGGAGTGGTTGAATAGTAAATAATTGACGAAGATAGGAGGGTTGGGAGGATTGAAGTGTGTTGTAGGTGAGGGATAAGACTTTGTACTCTATTCGTTCTGGTATTTTAAGCCAGTGCAGTGATTTGAGAACAGGGGTGATGTGATGGTGTTTGGGGGTTTTGGTGACAGCACGAGCGAGAGCATTCTGGATAGCTTGTAGGCGACTTCTCTGGGTTGTGTCAATATTGAGGAAAAGTGAATTGCAGTAGTCAAGTTTTGCATGGACTATGGATGTGGCAATGATAGATGCGGTTTTGAAGTCAAGCATAGGACGGATTCTGCGAAGGTCGCGGATATGCATAAAGCAAGAGCGGGAAAGATGGGTGATATGATCAGAAAAAGTAAGGTTCTGGTCGAAAATAACACCTAAATTACGGACAGAAGAGTTAGTATTAAAGGTGTGGGTGGAGGCAGAGTCCAGGCTGAGGGAGATAGAGGGATCAGGAATTTTCTTGAGCTGGTCACGTAGGCCGATAAGTATGAATTCAGTTTTAGATGGGTTCAGGCATAAGAGATTAGATGTCATCCAAGAGGAGATTTGTTTAACCACACAAAGAAGATGATCTGTAGATTCATTGAAACAATTTGGAGAGAAAGAGATGAATAGTTGGGTGTCATCAGCATAGAGGTGATGATCAACGGAGGATGCTTTAATGAGTGAACTGAGCGGGGTAGTGTAGAGGATAAACAGAAGAGGTCCAAGAACGGAGCCTTGTGGAACTCCGCAAGTGAGAGGGCATGACTTAGAAGAGGCTTCCGAAGTTTTAACAGAGAAAGAGCGGTAGGAGAGATAAGACTGTATCCATAGGAGAGCAGTGTCAGCAAAACCAAACCAGGTTGAAAGTCGGTGGAGTAAGATATTGTGATCTATGGTGTCGAAGGCTGCAGAGATATCGAGGAGACAGAGGCAAGAAACCTGTTGATGAGAAATGGCAGAAACAAGCTTGTTGTAGAGAGATGTCAGCAGAGTTTCGGTTGAGTGACGTTTAGTAAAACCAGACTGGTGTGGGTTAATGAGTGAGTTAGAAGCTAAATAGTCATTGATTCGAGAGAGGACAATCCGTTCAGTTAATTTGGAGATGAAAGTCAGGTTAGAAACAGGCCGGTAGTTAGAAAGGATTTCCTTGTCGAGAGTTGATTTCTTGAGAAGAGGGGTAACAAGAGAGTGTTTAAAAAGAAGGGGAAAATTTCCAGTAGAGAGGGAGAGGTTAACTATTTTGGTAATAATTGGGACAAGGACAGATGCACAGTCTTTCAATAAGGAGGTAGGTATAGGGTCAAGTTCACACTGTTTGTTTGGGAGAGATTTTAGCAGATTTAGTATTTCGGTCTCTGATGTAGGTTGAAAAGCAGAAAATGAGGATCGAGGTGGGGAAGGTGGGCTGTCATAGGTGGAAGAGGGAGCATCAGCAGCTGGATTGTTGGAGGTTTTGGAAAGTAGAGATTGAAGAGAGAGACGGAGGGTACTAATTTTGTTCGAAAAGAAATCATCGAGGGCCTTTGTATAAATTCTCCATATTAATTGTAAATGTAGGCTTACACTTTTCTCTATGGTGACCGTATAAATGTAAATGTATAGGTTTTTATATAGCGACCGTATGGCACCTCGACCGTGGTCATTTTTCAGTGAATTTATCGGGTGAGATCATTCACCACCACTGCCCGTTGGAATGCGTGTCACGCTATTTAAGGTCAAAGTGTATCGGTCGTAAATTAAACTATACTGGACTGGTAGGCTATATTGGTTAAAGCGTACGTGTGTACGGGGACGTTGGCTCTGCAGAACACTGATAGTGGCTGATTTTAGAGATTTTAATCTCGGATTAGCACGGTTCGCACACGGTGATCTTAAATGGCGTAGAGCCTCAAACGGGCGGTGGTGGTGAAATGTAAATGTAAATGTAGGTCTACAAGGTTTTCTCTAGCGACCGTATGGCCTCGACTCTGCCAATTTTTGCGATGGATTTGTCGTAAATCGTAATCATAATCTCGAGATTTCTACAGCGCCCAACGAAAACCACATCGAGGGAATCAGTTTATTCACAGGCGCTCAGTCAATACAAAATCTATAGGCAAAAGAGTCCGGTCACGACTTAGTTTTCACTGGGAACTGTGAAAATATCGAAATGCCGATTACGAAATCTCTTTGGAGGTCTATGGTTTGAGCGATATTACAGGATATTATTATTACGTATTTGAACAGCTAAACGTGCATATGTTGAAACTGTAGTATTGTGTTTTAAGAGGAGAAAATTTGCACGAGCTCGTCTAAAAAACTACGTTTCCATTTGCCAAGACTTGATAAGCCGTCTTATACAGAGGTTTTCATTTTGAGTTTGTCTCTTTTGGAGTTTGGCGAATTCCGCTAATTGATGCACGAGTTTGACCCTGCAGCGCCACAATATTGCATGCAAAACGCCACACTACATAATGTTGCGATACGTTATTTAAAATCCGTTTTATAGTCCGAACGACTGCATGCATTTCGAAGCAAAGTGGTCAAATATTTTGCAACAGACATTGTCAGAATGGGCTGAGTGGCATCGTACGTTTTACAGCGTAAGCCCTACGAAACGAAATAGAGTGCTCTTTCGCGCAGAAAATTGTAATTACTAAGTGACACAGACAGGTTAAAGGACTTTTCAACGTTTTATCGCTTTCCAATACTTTACTGCTTTCATTAATGAAGGTGCTCTATTGATGTGAGTTCCAGTGAAGTCATTAAACGATGTAAGATCTAGCAATTCGGAGAGTTATTATCATACAGAATTAATAGCAGTAATTGGTGCATTATTTCTATGCCAGTCTGAGATGTTCTGGTATCAGTTATATGAAAATTGTTTTATAGAGTAAATGTGAAATATTACCATATAGGTTGATAAACCTGTACAGCATGTAGCCAAATCTCTGGTCATGGGGGTGAGATTGAATTGAAGATAGCTTAAGAAAAAGACTGAACAAAATTTCTGTTTTTTTCAGATGGCAGCAGAAACACAGCAGCTTGTTGCCCATAAATTTGAACAGAAAGCTCGTACTGGTGATGTGATGATCAAGGAAAAAACAACTTTTGCAGGGCTGATGTTGGCACCAGAAGTCCTGGAAGGTCTTAGTGGTGCTGGATTTGCCATACCTTCACCAATTCAACTGCAAGCCATTCCACTTGGAAGAGCTGGCCTTGGTAAATATATTTTCAAAGATTGTCTGTGTACATTCTTTCACCACAACTGGATTACCCCAAAGGAATAAAATGGGAAAATGGGGTATTTAAATATTCATGAACTAACCACCAATAACTTAATAATACATTATATAAAAGAATTAGAAGCTCCTTCCATAACCTTATAGGCCAAAAGTGTACCTTCGAATGGTCTTTGATCTAGTTGCTGCTGCTGCAACTAGACAAGCCAGGTACCAGTGAGTCTCTGGTGACTACTGCTGTATGGGCAGAGGCGACTACGACTGCATGTGATATCCTAAACTACCTACTACTGGCTAATCACACGTCAAAGTGATATCCTAAACTACCTACTACTGGCTAATCACACGTCAAAGTGATATCCTAAACTACCGACTAATGGCTAATCACACGTCAACGTAATGTCTAGAAACAGCTGGTTATGAAGTATTGCAATTCACAGCCTGGGTGCAGGCCTGATTATTACTTTGAGTCTCAATGTCAGAATTTTCAGCTTCACTAATATTACTACTCTGCTCCTGACTTTCTAAAATGCCTCCATGTGACAAAACGTTTTTTGATGGCACCAAACTTTTACCACCTTGACTCCACTTATTACTTATCTTTACGTATCGCCCATCAACAAGCAACAACTGTATATCACTTGTTTCAGTGATACCAATCAACTAATAAAGTGTTTTTTTCAGATCTCTTGAGAATACGACACCGTATGTATCCACGTATGTAAATATTTACTGTAGATTTGATTGTTCAGGCAAAGTCGGGCACAGGGAAGACGTGTGTTTTTACTGTAGTTGCTCTTGAATCGATTGACACTGAAAGTAGTTGTCTGCAGGTTAGCAATCATCAATATTTTAATCAGTACTGTAACAGTCATAAATTTTTAATCTAATCTAATCTAAACTTCTAATCTAACTTCTATAGCACTGTTATCATAATGCCCAAGGCATCAGTTGATGGTCACTTCAAGTCAAAATTGCAGTCAAAAATCATAAACTGTTTAAGAAGCCAGATCAAATTAATTAATGTAATGTATTATGTAATTTATGTGGCACCCAGTAAGACACCTACTCTGAGACATGGTCAGTGAGTGCCAATGCACTTGGTAGGGTTGAATAGGTACTTTGTTGTTGAATGGTGTTTGTGTCCTTTGCCAATTGATTGTTCTAGCTCAGAACTATGCTTCTGTGGAGTTTCTATTTTACTGTCATTTACTTTTACCATCATTTTTCTGAGGAGTTTCTATGGAAGCATGTAAGCAAGTGTTTTACTTTTACTGTTATGCTTATGATGCTCAGTTAGTCATTTGGCTTGGCAGTCATTTTGCTTATCAGTGATATTATCTGCCTCAGCTGACATATATAAACGTGATGTCTTATCTTTTGCAGGTAGTCGTCTTGGCGCCAACTCGAGAGATAGCGGTGCAGATCTGGGAAGTGATAAAGTCAGTAGGTCGTTCCATGCCTAAGCTACGATGCTATGTTTTCATTGGCGGTCTGAATCTCAACGATGACAAACTAAAACTCAAAAAGTGTCACATTGCTGTGGCTACACCTGGTATTGATCAATTAATTAATATTTTATTAATTATTTGCTTGTTTTATAAGTGTCGTGTGCAATATGGCTATGCTCAGCGTACATGCATGCATTAATTCATTGGGCTATGAAATGCTGAAAAAAGAATGATGAGTGTTGAAAACTGTGTTATTATGACCCATCTGAAAATGTTAAACAACTTTTCTGTGTCTGATGATCATACTTTGCAGCCCTGATGTTGCCAAATTTATGTAGTATTAAAGAGTGTTTTAACAACTCATAATATTAATATACTTTCTCCACAAAAATATGCAGAAATGTTTTTCTAATGCTTACTGCTACCATGTGGCCATCCAAAACGGAAAATTGTATTCCAGAGATTAACAACTCATAATGTTAATATACTTTCTCTACAAAAATATTTTTCTGATGCATGTCTGCTACTGTATGGCCTTCCAAAATGGAAAATTGTATTCCGAAGATCATTTTCGAATGTCATCTCTATGATAGAGGTGTCTAAGCATGATTTCTCTCTCTACTAACAGTACTTTTCAGAACAGTGACTGAAAACAGCAACCCTGTGTACAAGTAATATATGAAGCATTTATCAGATACTCGGCTTCATGTTGCATTAATTGTTCTGAATGTCGTTCTTGAGGAGCTAACTGATTTTTGTAAAATTTTTCAGAAAAGCTTTCTTGACGATGATGGAAGCACATCAGTTAGGCAAAGCAGATTCAAATGAATCTGTTTCTCTTGTTCTAAAGGCCGGTTGAAATCTGTTTATTTTCAGGCCGGTTTCGACAGCTGATTGAACTCGATGCTGCCAATGTTAACAGCGTGCGTCTTTTTGTGCTTGACGAAGCAGACAAACTGCTTGAAGCTGGGTTCCAGGAGGATATCAAGTTAGCAAAGCTATTACGCCTAAATTGTATTACTTTACAAACTGCAGTATAGGAACACACTACATTATGCTGTGTTAAGTGTTGGCAATCCATTTTCTTAGCGCCAGCGTATGACAGTGGATGTGAAAAAGATGTATGTGGTTTAGTCTATACGTAATGTAATATAATGTAATGTATGTATCTGAATGTTTATGTAGTGATTTCAAGAAGTGCTCAAATGATCTGGAATATAATAATTCTTTAAATACAGTGTTTGCTTGACAGCTGGATCTACTCAAGCCTGCCAATGAATAAGCAGATGATCGCAGCTTCTGCCACTTATCCTGAATATCTGGCCCAGCAACTGACGACCTACATGAGGAGCCCAAAAATGATTCGACTCAATGCCTGTGACCCCGCTCTGCTGGGTATTCCCTTAATTTCTGTCAATTAAATTGAAATTTACATCGGTTTATATAGGTGTTATTTAATATATTTAATATATACTTAAAATTAAGGAAATTAGATGAATATTTCATTTGGTTTCCATCTATTAAATTAAAATGTACATCAGTTGAAATGTATATCATTTTGAAAGTTGAAAATCTGTTTGCAGTGTAATTGTAAACTGACATTTACAAAGCACCACTTCAAGAATAGATGCATCAGAGGTGCTCCTGACCCAAACCAGTGCTTCAGTTTTATGATGAATTATTTAGTTTTTGATTGATTGATT
Organism: Norana najaformis; assembly: GCA_964023275.1. NCBI lineage: Eukaryota > Metazoa > Annelida > Clitellata > Crassiclitellata > Hormogastridae > Norana > Norana najaformis. Next base: position 11,500,550 of record OZ029924.1, on the reverse strand, counting down.
AATTGATTGATTGGTTTAGGGATCTCTCAGTATTACGTTCTGCTGCCGTTTTCTTCACTTCCCTACAAAGTCTACGAGGAGAAGTCACATTTTTTGCTGAGACTCTTGTCATCTATTGATTTTCAGCAATGTCTTGTGTTTTCTAATTACCAGTCGAGGTAATAATTTCTTAAACACTTCACTTCGAACACCCTTTTTAATTAAATGAATGAAACATTCTTTTCATTCACCAGCAATTACCATTGCAGACAATATCACATAATGCGGTAACAGGACAATAACCCCCCGCACAATAACCCCCCATGCAAATAACCCCCCGGACAATTACCCCCTGTACTGATACAGTACATACAGTAAAGAGTAGACATGAAAGACTTACCATACATCAAAAACTAATTATTAGACAATTATTAGACAACTGGGCAGAGAGTAGACATGAAAGAATTACCAAACATCCAAACCTGAATATTGGACAATTATTAGACAATTGGGCAGAACAAACAATTCGGTTGAAGGCTGGCATAGAAGTTTTCAGTCGAACGTCGGCAGTTTTCATCCAACCATTTGGAAGTTCATTGGATTTATTCAAAGAGAACAAGCATTACAAGCCGTCATTAGCAACTACAATGAGCGCAATGTTCTTGACTATCTACGTGGAATAGCTCACAACCTTTCCTTTTAAGTTCAATAAATAAATAAACAGTAAACAGCATTTTCTGTTACACATTTAATTTCATACTGTGACATTGCATGGTTCTCCAATGTATGTCTAATAAATTAATATATAAACTGTATGATTAATATACATTATTTGTATATTTATATAATTAATATATGAGTATAGAGGGTTACTGTCCGGGGGGTTATTTGCATGGGGGGTTATTGTCCCGGGGGTAATTGTCCGGGGGGTTATTGTCCTAGAAGCCATAATGCAAACTGCGTCAATAGGGCAATCCAGAAAGGTCAAAGTCCCGCTGAATACTGGGTTGCTCCATTTGCAAAATGAATGTTTTGCAGGTGTTTTTAAATTTTGACACAGTTTTAACATTCAAATTGGTGTGATGATTATTTTATAGTGAAAATAATTAAATAATTGCGAATCACACAAGTAATCTGAACAGTGCAGTAAAATTAATGAAAAGTGACGCAAGGCTTCATAAATTCTACAAAGACTGTAAGTAAACATGAAGCTTAACATTATTATGCGATTCTCAGTTTTATTATGTTGTCATTTTGGCCTCTTTTGAACCCTAACAACGTGCTTCTTCGTTGGTTGAATTGAGAGCAGTGAAATCAAGTTTACACTGAGACTTGTTTGTTGTGATTCTCGATTCTGTTGCAATTCTTGTTTCTGGTTTCATTGCCAGGGCACAGTCACTGTCCAAGCTGCTTGACAGCAAAGGCTGGCAGTCAACTTACATCTGTGGAAGCCAAGAACAGGAGAAGCGACTCACGGCGATGGCTAAGCTTCGTCAGTATCAGTGCCGTGTTCTGATATCCACTGATCTGGTAGAATTTCATTTTTCTTGTACTATGTATTTCCTTTCTTATTCATTATAGTGAGACATCGATAGGACACACTACTTGATGTAGCTCCCTTAGACAGAATTGTAAGATGACTGCAAGTTTTCATGTCATCTGCACTTCAGATTCACAGATGTCTGACCTCACCTTACTTACATTACCTTACTTTAATTCTCATAATTTTATTTAAATTTACATTACCTTAATATACCTCACATTAATTTTTAGTACCATACCTTAATTTGCATTTCCTTGAATTTACAATACATTACCTTAATATACCTCACTTTAATTTACATTACTATAATTTACCTTACCTTTAGTGTTGTGTTTTCCTGGTTTACAGACATCTCGAGGAATTGATGCGGAAAACGTGAATTTGGTGGTAAATCTTGATCTTCCGATGGATCATGAGACATACTTACACCGGATTGGAAGAGCTGGTAGATATGGTAAGAGACAAAATGCGTCAGGCTGCCTTTAATAAATTAAATAAACGTTGCTATAACATAACGGCAACTGTTAAAGGGACTTTGACTGGGCTTCTCCAGTGGATTATGATTTTTTATTGCGGTTATCTTAAAGCAAATGTCGATTGATGCTTTGTGCATTTTGATAATAATGCTGTAGAAGTCATTCGATTAGATAAACTTGGGGTTCATGAACTTTGACACTGCACTGTCGCTTCTAAAGTCTCCTGTGCCGTTGCTGCAACCAGTTTCATTACAACATGAATTAGTTATGATACAGCTTTTTGAGATCCTTTTTTGAGATGTATAAAAGTAGAGAAGAGCAGTTCCTTGAGCTAACCCTGAGAGATAACAATGGGTATGAAATGTTAGCGCCTTAATTTTCTTAGCCTCGGCACATGAGGCGGGTGATCAGTCCTCTGCCTTGCCACCTGATCTTCCCACCAGTGGTGTATGATCACTGTGCTTATTTTACAACCAAGTTCGTTAGGAGGCTGTAGTGCAGCAAAAATCTTGAAACATTGTATGTACTGGCAGGAATATGAAGCCCAACCTAAGGTTGACAATCTAGCATGCTACACTCTTTTGCACACCTTTGGGCGTACAGATACAAAGTTTAATTTACCTGTAACCGATTCCGGCCAGCGGGTTTTAATATGCTTAGATATGAGAAGTAAAAGAAGTTACTGTATTGTTTCGTAACAAAGAGTTTGTTCTTGTTGGAAAACTTGATTTGCAGGTAGCTTTGGTGCAGCTGTGACGCTCGTTACTCAAGGAAGGGAGGTAGCTGATCTGCGAGTCATCGAAGCCAGATGTCAGACCTCGATCCAGCTCCTTCCAAGTTTGTTTGGCTTTGATCTTCTGAAAGGATTACCTGATACAATGACTTCTTTAGCACCGTTATCATAATACACAAGTCATCAATTGTTGGGCCCTTCAAGTGAAATTGTAGTCAAAACAGTAATCCTCTGGGGAAGTCGAAATCTGGTGTTTCAGAGAAAGCAGAAGTCAGGCGTTAGTGGGTAAGCAAGTTGAAAGAAGTTATGACTACCGATTGCATAGTTGTCTTCTGCCCTCCCTCCTTCTCTCCTTTACTTCCTTCCTCTCCTACACCAAAGTGTACCACTGTCGCTATAGTAAGAATGCCTTCTGTTTACGTGGCATATAGAACCTGGAATGAACCACATTCATCATTACGAATGTACCAATTTACTTTTTGTGTGTTTTTCTTGATCAGATCCAATTCCTGAAGGCTTGGCTCGGAGCTCTATGAAACTTGATGTGAGCGCTGAAGTGACAGTCGAGGAGGCAATAAATTTTAAACCGTCGCCAGCTAACCTTAATTTCGAGATGCACCAAGAAGCAGAGAATGTCCTTGGGGATGATGCTTCCGATCCAGAGCTAAGCAGATGGCCAGAAGAGGAATTCTGTTTGAACCATACGATTGGACACGAAGGAACTTCAGCTGCATCTTCTGTTTTGGAGACATTAGCACCAGGCAGCAGTCGCAGCAACACACTAGATGCGCATGACATGATTAATGGCATGCAAAAAGTTGACAGTCTGCAGATACTTCCCAGTGCGGATGAGTTCAAAGTGAGCGAGGGTTTTGCTGTTAGCACTGGCATTGAAACGGCTCAGCAGGAGCGATGTGATGTCTTCCTGTCAAGTAAAGATGCTGCTGCAGAAAATGATGCGGAATCAGTAAATGCTTGCAGAAATGAGATTGATGATTTGGACAAAACTGAGATCAACACTTTTGACAATAATGAGATTGATGCTTTAAAAGATGTTGATGTTAACAAAGGTGATGCCGTGCATGCAAATGATTATGTTGATGCTACTAATGATGTTGACACTGAGGTTATGAAAATTACTGTCGATGATTCAAACAAGCAATCAGATGCGTCAGACAGTCTTACAACCAAGACCCGGCCAAGAGGCAATTGTATCAAGCTTAACTCTAACAAGTCTAACTCTAACTGGCGTTCATTTGTCAAGGAGATGTTACCAGTTTCAGAGCAGATGCTTTCACTTGAGGATCTGGTCTCCATCCAAAAGAGCTACGTTTCTGAGACAAATGGAGCAGAGGAAGCTAGTGGAAGTGGTCCGATTCCTCTGTGGGCTGTTGAGGATGTTGTAGTACCAAATGATGAATCAGTCTTTGATGATATCAGTCGATTGATCACAGATTCAAATTATACTTATGCAGCACAGTTTCCATGCTGTGCAAAACTGTTGGGAGACATTTTACAAATGGAAGGCAATGGTTCAACTGACAAAACAAAGGTAATTCTATCAGGTGGGGATTCTGTTTTGCATTTATCAGCAGAAGAACATCTGCTGAACGTCAAAACAAATATAATTCAGTCAGATGGAGATGCTATTCCACAGAATTTGCAAGCAGAAGATTGTCTACCTAACACAGAAAGCCAAGCAAATGAAACCACTGTGGAGGAAGAACCAACATCAGAACTGCAGTTGGTACCCAAATGTATTAGCAGTTCGAGTGGAACAGCATACCAAGAGGCCAAACCCTGCAGGCGGGTGAAATGGACACGGGAACAACTCCTGAATATGGAAAAACTCTCACACAACGTTGTCATTGCGTCACAGGTGCTGAAACTGGTGCAGGAATTGGGCATCAAACACGGTTGTGAATACCCCACCCATGAAACTAAGGAAAGCTTGAAAAGTGGAAACGCGAGGGGCCGGCCCAGAACAAAGCTTGTAGTTCAGAACAAACCGAAATATACTTCAAATTGGAGGGAACCATTGCCAGCCAGCAACACAGTTTCAAGTGGCGCCGTGGAAGCTACATCTCCGATTCCACCCATCAGCTCAGGCTCGGCAAGAAACACTTCTGCCAGCAGTATCGTGGAAGACGCAACTCCGTCACTTCCCCCGAATGACTCTATTGATACAAAAAGCACAGCATCACTGACTTCTTCCAGTAGCTCTGTGGCAGGTTCAGCTCAGAATCTACCCAGTGACACTACCAATATAAGCAGCACAGCAACTCCAAGTTTCTCCTATATTGCCATAGAACCTGCATCTCCAGTTATTCCACCAGTAGGCTGTATTGACACAAGAAGCACTGCAACATGGACGTCTTCACTTCAGAAGGCTTCTGGCAAATTTTGGATGGCTTATTCTAGCCAGGGATACCAAGTTTCAGAACAAGTTGAAATCCACCACTCCGTTGTTGAAAATGCTGAGATAAAATCCCCATCTATCCATCTGCAAAGCAACCAGACCTCAATGACCACGGTCGGCGATGAACCGCTGAAAGCTGCGTCATCATCTCCCGTCTCTGAAACCAGGATAACCTCACAGATCTCTGATGAACAACTGAAGTCTACTGTGCCTCCCTTTTCTGAACCAAATGTGGGTAAAAGCTCAACCGAATCAGAACTATGTAGTTCTGCAACGTCAGTCTCTCAACCAAAAGATGAAAAGACAGAAGTGATACTCACCTGTGTGAGTGATACAGACAAAGCGATTTGTGAAAATCGTTTACAGGAAATACGTGTACCGACGTGTGAAGAGATAGATGGCAAATTTGCTGAGCTGCCTTATGAAGCCTCCACCAGTCCACTTCCACCTCTACAGCACATCCAAGATGTTGATGACGAGCAGTCTTTGGGACGAGAGTACATGTTGAAACTGAGCGCCTGCAAGGACGTTACAGAGTTCTCATCAGAAACCTTCGACGGAACAGAAAACAACTTTGATGACTTTGGGGAAGGAGCATTTGACGAGCTCTACTGGAAGCCATCTTCAAAACAGACTAGCAAGAAAAGTCGTGCGGAGAAAAAGACACGAACAAGCACCAGGGCCAAAGAACAAGCCAAACAACCACTACAGACAAAAGATCATCGACAAAGTCAAAGAACCAACAGGGGTCAAAACACAGCCAGAAAGGGACGCAGTTCCAGCCGCGATATTGCTAGCACACATAAAGTTCATGACAGTCACAGGTTTCATGAAGACAATGCCCCACAGCATCCTTTTCCTGGTTGGACATACGAAGATGCCCATTCTCATCTTGACAGTGCTAACACCCACAAGGTTCGTGATAGTCATTGGTCTCGTAAATCAGTGAACATGGAGCATTCTATCCCACAGCAACCTTTTCCAGGTTTTATGAACCTAGATGCCTATTCCGGCTATTGCTGGAACCGTTACACAGCCCACTTGCAGGATGCAGAATACTTCAGACAGCTAATCACAGCCCTGGAGGACCATACCCGGCTGCAGAACATAGCTGCACAGCAGGCAGCATACATACAGCACATGATTGCCTTTCATAGGACACTTTGAACTGCAACTGGGAACAACACAGTACGCAAGTTGTGAATGGAATCCATCATTCTTCTGTACCTGAAAGTATGTATCCACGCTGGTTGGTAAACTTGTATTTCTTCTCTATACGAACTCGGAAGTGATGCAAAAATTTTGTAGCATTTGTCGGACAGATAGTAGCCGACTAGATCAACACCCAATGTGTTTGAAATTTTCTTTCAAGTTTTTGTTCTTAAAGGATGTTTAAATGTTGTAGGTTGCAGTAAAGTTCAAATTGCATCAAGATTTAAACTGAGTCTGTTTTCTGTGATGCTGTGTAAGTCGTTTTGTACACTCGGCATAGTATATATCAAATGTTGTAGTCGGGATGACGAGTTTCAATTTCTTCTAGTCAAGGGCCTCGGTAGCCAAAACATGTTGTAAGTTGTAACTGGAAATTTATATAGTGTCACTTGCAGAGAACTAATCAAAGGCCTCGATGTTCTAGCCTAAATGATGTTCAATTTCATTAAGCACAGAAACTTCATCAGCAAGCAGTACTCTCCAGTGGCCTTCTGCATCACAGAGCAAAACCAATGGATTCCCATCAGGAGTTCCTAGAGTTCTACATAAGCACTGTGGGGCAAAGTAGCCAACTGGTTAGAGCACTCAGCTTGTAGTGCTGACAGTACAGGTTTGAACCGTCCTCTAGATAGTTACCACGTAGGGATCCAAGCAAGTTCTTCACTCACAACTGCTTTGTGCCTCAAATTCAGATTTACTGACCTTGTGCAGATAATGTACACAATTTAATAATAATTCAGGGTTTATGAAGTTAAACCCTGAATACTAGTACTACTTGTTTACAATACTAGTACTTCTTGTTTTGTTAAAACCCTGAAAGATCCAGTACACTTTGTGTTTACACACCCCTATATTATAAAAAGACACAAACCATTGAAAATCTGAGACCAAGGCAAGTTAAATTTGCCGTTCATTACAAAAAACGCTTGACAAAACCAAACAAACAGAGGACAGTGTTTCTTTAAACGTTCTGTGGCGTGACAAACAGATTGTAATCCAAGGTTCGTCTGTGCAATCTGGAAACTACTGTTACTGCATGTATTTATCCTTCTGATCAGCCAAGATCTTAGCTGAAGACTTTGCATCAAAGAAAAGTTCGTTTATTTCGTTAATCTCATCTTTTCCAATTGCATCCTTTCCATTGATTCGAGCCAAAACGCTGGCTGGAGTCAAGAGCTGAACAGCGTACCTGTAGAAATCAACATCAAATACTTGAGTACCTCGAGAAATCTAAATGAGATCAAATGCTTGTAGATAACAAACGAGGACAAAACTGAATTAGATGAAAAACTGGGACAAACAGAACTGAGATCACACATGCTGACAAAGACCTGGATGAAATGAAGTTCAAAGTGATGACATAAGCACGACTAAAGGCCTTAAAGGAGGGACATTACAAGGAGATAAAATTTCAATCAAATCTGCAGAATAATGAGGCCATTTTCAGTATCACTTTGGCTGCAGCACTTGGTCCAATTCTTGATCCTAGGTTTGGGCACTTCATCTGGGACCTTGCATGCATTTACAAAGTGTACTGAACCTGTCCTCTAAATCTATAGTACAAAGTTTCGTGTCTCCTCTTTCATATCAAAGCACAAAAATAAAATCACCCTTGCATTAATTAGCGTACCAGTTCTTTTAAATCCATTTTGCCGCAGTTTACATTAAATCTTGCTTGGGCCTAAGGCTAAACCAATTTGGCTTACCGCAACGTAGTTCTCACTCCAATGTCACTCAGCAGAGCCAGAGATTCGTCATCTGTCTTTATGCTCTCGGTCTGAGCTCGGATACGAATAATCTACAAATGCAGAAATGAAGTTATGTTAACTGGTATGAATACTTACTTATTACATGGTTTCATTGCCAATCTAAAGTGTGCCCAGTGTGGATGATCCCTCTTCGGTTTAGCTCAAAGCACTGCTCTTCTGAATCAAGCTAACTTCTCTCAATTCTCCAAACAGTGAGGCTTCTGTTTGAATTCTCTGCTGTTTTTCTTAATGCTCTTGCCCTGTTAATGAATACTTACTTAGTCTGGGTGATATCATCCGTTTTAACATTATTTAATCATCATGTAACCCCACAAGTTATACAACCTCGCAATATAACATCCGGTTATCCAAAAATAGAAACTGTCTTCTGCAACAACCTTTGAGCCGATTACTTGAAAAACTAATCTGGGTCAGTTGAGTAAGCAATAAAAACCGGGTCAGTTCAAGTAGAGAACAAGATCATTTTTTGTCTAGGTCAGTTCTCTAACTTATGGATGCATAGAGGAAGCACAGAAAACGCAAAACATGGCATTTTTCTTGACCCTGTTTACGTTACAACTGGATCAGTTCAATAAATGGCAAGGAGCCCTTGAAGAAACACCAACCTGTTGCATTTCTTCTTGAGAGTATGGCATTGTTCGAATGATCATCAGACGATCAAGAAGATCGAGTGGAATGCCGTGTGATGAGACAAGGTCTTCAGTACCTCTGCAAAAGCAAATCAAATGGATCAGCACATCAACATCACTGTGGTGAAACCTTCCCAATGTAAAAAAGTAAAGTTCCAACATCCCTAGTGGAACATAGGGGAGGCACTCATGTCCCAATCTTCAGTCCTTGAGCCGGCAGTGGACGAACCCCAAGGCCCTGAACATGAGACCGATGCATAACAGGAGAAGCGTATGCTCACAACTTGTCAAGGGTCATTATAAGAAGTATGCTTGGCAGGCTCAAACCTGCAATCGTTAGGATTAAAGGCCAAGCACACTACCCATAAATCACCAATGCTTGTTACATTACATTAAATTACAGCATGCAGCACAAGTAGCTATAGTGTGGCTGTAGTACAACTGACTACAAAACTTAATTTTTCATGGTATATACTTATAAATACAGGCATGTTACATAAATGCAGCCCTTGCAAGCAAGAACCAATCAATCAAAATATATCAGAGCAAATCAACATGGAAGCAAACAGAAATTGATGCAGTTTTTTAAAATGAATCATCCAGCACTGAAATTAATTTTCTGTAGACATCAAACTCACCTGATTGTGCACTTGCCACGGTTGGTCGCAAAGATAACGAATGGTGCAATGGTCGACTCAAGCGCCCGATGTAAATAAGTAAAGCACTCAATGTCCAACATGTGAACCTCATCGATGAACAAGACACCGGGCACGAGCTCTGCTGTTCCCTGGTCTATGAATTTGTTGACGACCTTGTTGATTTCCTTCCTCAGCTTATCTAACAAATTACAAAGAGACGAGATGTTTTATGAATCGTGGCTGCTGTTAAGAAAATGGCAAATTCAAACTTTATTCATAAACTGCAAGTGTTGTTAATAAACAGTGAAAAGGCAAACCGCATTTCATAAATTGTATTGACTAACTTTTCAAGTTGTCAAAATCTTTTCAAGCTCTCTCAGCAATATACCTATAATCAGTGATTATAGGTACACAACTCCCACGTCCCTAGTAGATGTAGGGTAGGTGCTCATTCTCACTCTGCGGCCCTTGAGCTGGCAGTGGACGAATTCCAAAGTCCTGAACATGGGTCAGTGCATCGCAGGATTTGCCATCTACTTCCCAGCTTATACCAGAGCCATATAATACTGCTTGGTGACAGAATCACGTGTGTACAAACAACTAATCCAGCGTTGCTACACAGAGTCAACTCCGCAAGGTTCAAAGCCAAAAACATTAGGATACTGTATGACAGCAGAAATAAAATTCAGACCACAAACCTGTGATTTCTGTTTTCTTTGGCTTCATGAATTGACTAAGCATTGAGATAACATCCTGCCCACCCTACAAAAACAAGCACATGACGTCTTAACCACAACGAATATACAGTATAATCATGCATGTATGGATGAATCTGATCATTTATCTAGCGCCTTTTAGGAACCTCTTAAAGACACTATTATAAAGGCAAATCACAATTTCACAAAAGAAACTCACATGCTACCACTGAAATATGACAAACTCAAAGGGTCATTAGACCCACTTATGTACATACATATGCATACATGTCATGTATTAAGTTATTTATATCTAAACTAATAGGATTTGTTTTTCCTTCTCCTGAATATTAATAATTCTGTAATTATCATGGGATTGTGCTCACATTATAGTAACAGAAATAAAATATTAAAACTACTCAAAATTGTTCTCCATAGCTGATAAACACTCATAATTTGGAAACAGTCTGTAACCTGTGGAGCAGCGTTAGCCACATCAAGATCGTGCAGCGTGACATCCTGGATAACTTCTTTCTTCTTGTGGACATCGCCCTTTGGCAGGGGCACGTACTCTTCCGCCTCGAGGTCAAATTCCGAGGCAAAGGCATCTGAACGACCTTGACGCTACAAAGCCAAAAGACCCACGTTGAAAACAAAATTGGAATATTAACAGGAATATATAGTCACCAATAACAAGAACATAGTACATAAAAATTAGCAACAATGCTGAAAAGGTAAAAATTGTAAAAATCATCAGTAGTCTGTTCGTTTATCAGTAGTGAAAATGAAATTTTAACATTAATGGTTTGTTTTGGTGTTGCTTTTAAAATAGAGCTACACTTTGTTTATGTGTTGTTTTAAATCTGTTTACTTTGTTTTCTTGCTGCTTTAAATTTAAACATATCTGTTTCAAATTTAACCAGGCTAAAAGTGTGAATAGCAGGATTTATAACATCAAGAAACCAATCAGTACCTTGACTGCTCCGCTGTTGGCTTCAATGTAGATCACATCTCCAACCTCCACCTTCTCTTTCTGCAGACCCTCATATATCGTAGGGTCAAGTTTAAGCTGTTTCGTTCCTTTGGCCGTCTTCAGTCCAATCACAACGTGGCTTATCGTCTTACCATAACCTGCAAGAAATAGGCAAACTCCTTGTGTTACATTAAAAAACATAAGAAACTCCTTAGAACGCCACCTTTTAAAGCCATATTTCACAATGTGGCTAAGTTATAAGACATGCTCTACAGCTGAATTACATTTGGGATTCAAATCTCCACCATGCTACATCAGATTTCATGTTATTATCAAGCACACTATGAAGCGGTGCTGGCAAATTCTTACGACATCCTAATGTTGTCGTACACAGGCTCCAGAAAATACAGGTTCCAAAAGAGTACTTTTTAAAACGTCTGTATGTTAAACATGTAGGTTTATGCCTAGTTTTACATAGAAGTCAATGAACATTACTTTTGCTATCATCTTTAATAATTCATAAATAAATCAAGAATTTTCTACAAGTGATCATGAAATCTCCAAACCGTGTACCAACCTCCAAGAGGGTTTTCCGTTTCTACTGGCGTTAATTCTGTTACTTCTCCCTCGTAAACTTCCTTTGTCTCCTTGATTCGAAGACCTAAACACAAGAACAGGTGTCCTATTGATAAGAAAAACTTCAGCAAACAAACTGAGAAAAATTACTATTAATAAAGTGCAGTCCTATTTATGCATGACCCGTTAATGCAAGAATTTGCTTAACGCACAAAATTCAAACTAAGGACCAAGACCTGAAGTCATAAAATATGTTAAACCAAAGAGCTACCGCTGTTATCCCTCAGCTACAAAACCGCACAAGAAAGCAGGAAAAGAAAGGGCAAAACTTACCAATTGCCCGTCGAAAATTCTCCATAAGAACTTCGGTCTTCTTGATTTCCGACGAATAGACCTCACTTCCAACCATCGGACAAAATGGAACCTTGGAACCAAGTTCTTGTGCAATAGCCAATGCAATTGCAGTCTACAAAGAAGAAATTAGTTAAATAAAACACAACAGTAAGAAGTAAGACCTCTGGATTACAGGCAAAGACCCTGTGAGATTAATTGTTCAGATGCACCTGTTTAGTACATAAATACTTCCCACTGGCTCCAAAAATTAAGATGACTCTAAACACCTGTATGACCTTGTAAGAAAGCAAGTATACACATACACAGTAGGTTATTTATATAGTGCCTTTTAGGAACCTCTCAAAAATGCCATGAACCTCTTAAAGGCTTAAAGATTACAAAAACAAGTAAGAACTCTGAAGACTGGTTTCTATTCGCTTTAAAGATTTAGATGGCAAAAATGAACAGCTTAGACAGTTCACAGTTACTTTACAATTAGTTCCTTCACAACTTTAAAAACTAAAACAATACAGGTGAAAATTTCCAGCAGAATGCCAAACACAAGTGATAGGTGGTATGGTGGCCAAGCATCTAACTTGTCAGCTTTCCATCGCTGCAACCTGGATGCAAATCCCCGGTCTGTAATTTGACGTTGATTGCACTTTTTCACACTGTTCTTAACCTCTGAGGCCACCACCTTCAATAGGAGTGATGCCTTACAACCAAACACAGACACAAATTAGACTCACCTTTCCAGTGCCAGGTGGACCGGCCAAAAGAATGGCTCGACCAGCCATTTTCTTTGCTCTTATCTGATCAAGCATCAGACCAGCAGCCTTTAAACAAATGCACACCCAAAACATGAAATAAGCCATGGTTTTGAAAGAGCCCATAAGGAAAGGCATAATAAGATAGATATCAATTTGTAAAGACTAACAAACAGATGTCTGGTAAATGATTGCACTTTCGTAAACCAGTAGCTGTGACACAACATTTAATTGTCGAGATTTTATTTAAGAAAACAATATCACTGGACCAGAAGATTTTGAGCAAACACCAAAATAAAACATTTAAGCAATTAGCAACAATAAATAATACGATACTTATGCACCAAACAGACACTCAGGAGAGGGAATTTATGGATGGATGAATTTACGGCAACAGATGATGTTGCATGGTTAGGCATATGGAGGCAAGAGTTCATTTATTACACTGACATGTCGAGTTGCCCAAGCAGTTTGTTCTTGTATTGGTGCCATAAAAATTACCCAATACAATGTATGTATATGCATGTAGATATTTACTTTAGTGCCTCACAAAAGTGTTGCCTAAAAGCTGCTAAAGTCTTTAAGAACAAAAAGTTCATCAACAATCCAACAGTGCTCAGATAACTAGAAGAGTCACTACTGGCAGGCTCCCGTAGACAATGCAGAGCCCAACCGAAGGATTCCCATCCAAAGTTGGCAGTAAACACCATGATTAGAGTTCTTGGACCACACCGCGTCAAAGAGAAGCAACTACAGGCAACAAGGTTCGCAACATGCGATACCCAATGCCAAGCAGTCCCTCACAAATGTAGAAGATGGGGCGTCCTGACATCCTTCAGCCACCAGGTCTGTGAAGGATGACATTTCTACAGCATCTTGTCAGTTGGTCCTATGACAGTAAAACTGTCAGCACCAATGCTCTCTTGGCCTTTCCAACTACAGCACTGCCCAGCTAGTAACCTGAACCCCTCAAGGTGGACAAGTTGAATCGCAACACGATACTTCAATAACAAACATTAGCCTATACATGGGACTCGAATAACGCCCACTAAGCAACTGGTCAATGCATAGCACATGATTTTGTGCACGTGAGCGGGGCTGACGGTCGTGATTGAAGTTGTCGAGGATGCGCTCACTTTCGCCGGTCGCAGATCCTCTCACGCCCGAATATAGGAAAGCGTAACACGTGTTGTAAGTTAGGAAAGGACTGCAGCAAAAATGACCTAATTTGGACCCCTTTCTGATAAAATATCTGTATGTTAATAACTGGATGTCGTTATAAGAACCTGCATAATTGCCTATCACGCATTTGCTAACAAAAACAAGAAACGGGGATTTTCTTTAAAAAATTCAGTCCAACAAACCCACAAATACATTTCTTTTTTGGGAAATACAAGTTTATTGCCTCATAGCCCATTTTAATGCGTTTTTTGTTGGCACAACGTGACCTTTGGTATTTGTAATTAAAATGCATGAAATAGCAATCAGAGTATGGAATTACGACATTATCTTTATAAGAGAAATTGATGGAAAGCTGGCTAAACTGATGCATCCTGAGGGCCGCCATTTCAAAATCTAGAAATCCATCCGGAAGTGACCAAAATCACAACGGAAGTGCAAAATTCACGTGACATGCTTTAGCCACGAGCGTGATGGGCGTGAATCTAGTCTTTGAGTTTCCGCTAACGTCCCGGGCGCGTATTCTTAGACCATACAGTGCTAGAACTATAATGCTATGTCGACCAATAGGAATACCAGGTATGTCGACCAATAGGAATACCAGGTTATGTCGACCAAAAATAGCGTGACCTAGCTTAGGCGAAAATGGCGACCGAGGGCGCTGGTTTCGAATGGTTGCCTGAAAAATTTCGTCCTTGGCATAAAATTTATTTAAAGAAGCTGAAGCATGATATCTTAGCATCTCCGTTGTGGTTAGCTCCTGCAAAAACAGGGAATGAGCTAGCTATGCCGTTCCAGTTCACTTAACATTTTTCTCCTAATAAGATTTCATTTCGTTCTCAACTTAAAAGTTACCTGTCCGCCTAGATTTCTCTCCTGTGGACTGACCTTCTGGATACTGACCTGAGTCTGGCTTGGTTTTGGTGCACCATGGGTTCATGCACTACTTATTATTATTATTATTATTATTATTTATTGTTAAATTTCAAACGAGGCAGTTTCAGGGACAGCAATAAACCTAAAGTAGGTCACACTATTAATAACTGAAATTCTATTGGTCGACATCAATTGCATTCCTATTGGTCGACATAGCATTATAGTTCTAGCACTGTATGGTCTAAGAATACGCGTCCCGGGCGTTAACGGATCCACTACGTTCCAAAAAACCCAAAATATTATGGCAAAAGACAGAAATAACTCCAAGAACGCACATTAGAAGTCCGAGCAAACAGAAATTAGCCAGCAAAATCCACTGTGACCAACTAATTGATCAAACACTGCACGCTAGACTAACATGCAGCCAATTTGGCCACATACCACAATACAGTAAATATGACAACTTAAGGCTCTGAAATGTATGGCTAGTTGGTACAGGCTCCACAAAAGCGCCATTTACACCTAGTAGCCAACAGTGAATTACACACACTAAGCGCAAGTTTTTATTTAGCTTAATTTTACGGGTAATGTATGGTTGCTCTTTGATTTGGGGTTTGTTTCGTGTACTTTGTTTGGGTTTAACTTGCTTCAGCGTTTTTTCATAAATCGTCTAAGGAACGACATTTTCGTCACGACACTGAATCAAACTGAAGTGAAAAATTAGTAAGAAAGGTTAAGTTTTTCCACTTTTTCAATTCGTTCAGCATTAGTCATACCTCGCGTGCCTGTTCTTGCCCGACAAGACCGGCGGCCGACTGAATTGCGTAGCCGCTTTCGTCTAGGCCCAGACCTTTGACATGACTGTGTGCGGCAATGCGCTGAGATTTCCCGATATCTTTAACCTCCTCGACTTTCATAGCTAAAGTATTTTACTCAAACTGAAATTAACTTTAAAAATAAATTTTCAAACGAATTCCCTCCTTCGAACTCCAAGAATTTTATAACCGGAAACAACAACAATCGTAATGCGCATGCTCCGTCTCACCATTGACCTCTCAGCCAGTGGGAGTAGCACGTAGTTCTCCTGTAGCCAACGATGTCGCAGCATCCATGTTAATAATAATAATAATAACAACAACAACAACAACAACAATAATAATAATAATAATAATAATAATAATAATAATAATAATAATAATAATAATAATAATAATAATCTAACTGCCAGTTATAATGCTCTAAGCATCATCAGTCGATGATTGCCGCTAAGCAAAACCATAGTGCAAGTGGCATTCTGTGCTGAGTCCGGTCGAAAGGTGAAGGGAATCCCAGAAGACACAGAGGCAGCCTACGGAGGAAACGAGTCCATGAATAGGTGAGTTTTGAGTCGAGACCTGAATGCCCTGATCAACAATCTGATCAATTCAACATCTGATTGATGTTGAAGCGCTAGAAGAGTAAACAAGTATGGGCGATCATGAATTTCTGGCGGCAGCTTCAAGGACTTTAACGGGTACCACTCATATACATCGTAATCGTAATCCCAAGATTTCTACAGCGCCCAACGAAAGCCGCGCCGCGGGGACCAGCTTATTCACAGGCGCTCAGTCAAAACAAAATCGATAGGCAAAAGGATTCGGTTCCGGGTCAAGATCCAAGAGTCAGGCAGAGAGACAGCGTGGCAGCTACGGTGGGTGATGTTTGGGGCTGGACAGCAGAGGCAGATAAGAGGAAGAAGGGGTGTGGCTACATAGTGGCTACCCTAGAGTTCCAGCCGATTTGCTCCTCGTACGCTTCGCGGCTTTGCGGGGTAGACTCACCGGGAACAAACCAACGGACTCACATAAGAGAGTCATAGTTACTCCCGCCGTTTACCAGCGCAACATGTCCGGATACAAAATGTAGAAGAAATGATATGGCAGAGCAAACAGTGTTGTCTATGGGTGGAGTCATTTTCGAGAGAACAATCGATGCAAAGTAGTAAATTTCACGAGTGATATTCTTAAATGCATTTTAATCGTAACAGTAATCGTAAACTCAAAATTTCTAAAGCGGTATTTTAAAGCTAAGCGCAGGGCACCAACTTATTCACGAGTGCTGCGTCTAGTCAGAGGGGTTGTCCAAAGATGTCATGTGAAGAATGATGTCCGGTTGCCAAGTGCTATTTAGGTCAAATTGGTTAGCTACATTGGTTAAGGCGCATTTTAAGGCGACTTTGGTCGTTAGGTTCGCATACCAATCGTGGTTATGTTTCAATGATTTAAATCTTAGGCTACACGGGACCTTAAATGGCGTGGCACCCATTCAAACGAGCAGCAGAGGTGAAGGATCTCATTGGAAAACTGAGAAGGGTTGAGGCCGTACAGTAGCTATAGAAAAACGTGTACGCTTAAATTTTGTATTTTTACAGTAAAGTTAATTCAGAATATTTAATAATCATAATCCACAAACTCTATAGTACCATTGCCATAATGTTCAAGGCATCAGTCGATAGTCGCTACTAAGCCTACCCAATCAGTGTTTCACACACACAATCCCTTAATTTCTGCCTATCGATTTTGTTTTGAGTGAACACCTGTCGCTAAGCTGGTTCCCGCGACTTAGCTTTCTTTGGGCGTTGTAGAAATCTCGCGTTTACGATTACGATTACAATCCAGAATAAAATTTACTTAATAGACCTAAGTCTGTGATGATTTTACGAGAAATGTCCCTTAGAAAAAAATCCGTCTTTCTGATCTAAAGCTACGACTTTCATTCCGTACTAAATCTAACGCAGATCGAATGCATCACTCGATACCAAACAAAAACGAACATATATTTATTCATTTATTTATTGTATACATGTAAGCATATACTTTGCGTAGGGCTATATAAAAAAATACAACTGGAAATGTCGCTCTGGATAGGTGGCGCTGGAGTGAAACTGGGCCTTTAATTCTACCTGTGGAAGTTTGCTTTTCGGCAGCCACGCACGCCTAGGATATTGCGTCATTGTTTTCGCATGAATCTATCACTTTTTAATTGTCACAGCGCAGACAGAAAGTCATAACCGTTCACACAGACCTACACCACCTTGCGGATTATTTATTTATTTCATATAAAGCGCTTATTGCGCACTCAAATATTAAAGTAATAAATTATAAATGTCGTAGGCATGGCTATAGATAGCTTTTATTTGACTCATGCCTGTAATTAATATGCAGGCTTTTTAGGATGTTTGGAAATTTCTGTTAGTGAGTCTCATCGTCTGCCTGTCCTTTAGCAAAGGTTTCGAATTCCAATGATTAAATTTGTTAATGGGGTGTACACGATAAGCCCGACTCAGGATAAGATAGCGAGGGAAAGAAGGTAGTAAGTAAAGTAAGTGAAATATCCCAAATCCCAAAAGTGAGGCGTAGGGGAGGCGCTCATCTCCTTTTCTTGGCCATTGAACCGGCATTGGAGGAATCCCAAGGTCACGGACACGGGTCAGTGCATCGCAGGACTTCGCGTTTACTTTCCAGGTTTTTCAAATTGCCTGTTGCACTGGCGCTCTCTAACGAACTCATGAATAAAATTTAATGGTTCATAGGATGTATACGATACTCCCGACACGAGATAAACAGCGAGGGAAGGGAGGTAATGGTCATTTACCTTGATAGATCGAGACTGAGAAAAAGAAGCCGCCGACAATTCGTGACTGACCATTACTTCCTCTCTAGGTTGCTACAGAAAAGTCATCCCATTATTATCGATACATCTCGCCTGCCTGCCTGCCTGCCTGCCTGACCCTTGGATCTTTATCTGGAACCGAACACTTCTTGTCTACCGATTTTGTTTTGACTGAGCGTTGTAGAAATCTCGAGTTTACGATTAGGATAATAACATAAAAGCAAACATGCACAAAGGCCTATGCAATATGTATGAACATGTATGTAGGCCTGTGTATGTATGTATGTACGTATGTATGTATGTATGTATGTATATATGCATAAATGTATATGTATGTATGTTATTAGTTTACTAGAAATGATCCCTCAGGGTTTAAAAGTTCAGAGAAAATAAAATACATATGGAACGGTTCTTACAACGAATTAATTGATATATTTATCTTTTCATTTATCTGTGTTTTTAATGATTACTTAATCGGTCTTAATGTATTATAGGAGCCTTTAGGAGAACATTTAAGAAAGGACATGATGGCCTAGCTGCCAAAGCTTGTCACCCTGGATGCCGGGTTCGAATCCCGGTCCATCATTTGGAATCGATATAAAGCGCACTGTCCAACTGCTTGGAGGCCATCATTTTCGATACAAGTGGCTCCTTAAATTCATTACACTCTCATGGGGGATTAAGGAATTTACATTACAGCCTAAAAAGTACGACAATGATGTAAAAAGACGCAATTTATTGTGTGCCTGGGAATTTATTAAGCGCTCTTCTCTTATATCTGCCGGAAAACCTTCCAAGTCATCGACTGATTCCAATTCTTCCAAATCGCATTCAGCAGTCTTTCGTGACGTCTAAAGTAAATTTCCGGACCATCCTTCTTCCTCAGCTATATTTTCCGTGACAACTTCGTCCACTGTAAGGCTTATTCCATCGATCAATCGCAAAATGGACATAGATAGCCGAACCAAACACCAAGTCCCACCGTTAAATTCCTCCAAACTCGGCGTCGCAAGCATAGTGCCTCGAGCTAGCTGGCGGGAGCAACAATAAGAAGCATCGTTCAGAAACGCATGTGACGTGAATGCGACGCTGCATAAGGTTTTCCCGAATGTGGAGTAATTTCGCATCTGTCTGGCTTCCGAAATAAATATCCCTGACGTGGAGATACATACGGACGTACGGCAGAAGGCTTGCTTGACGGGAGCACCGCGCACGACGCTCTCGCTCGCTCCGAGCGCAGCCGGCACGTGACAAAAAATAATTACTGCGTCGCGTCGTGATTGGACTTACGCCTGACTAGAAATAATCGTTTCTTGAGCGATAATGGGTGCATCAGACAAAGTGACTGTTGCTGTATCGTCTGCAAAGTCTAGATTCATTAATTACACGCGAGCATAACGCAATTATGTATTATGATATAATTGTTTGCTCGATTCTGTTTATTAGAATGACATTTATCAGCTCTTTGTCAGCAAACGTGCTTGTCCGATTCGCTGGAAGATGCCCGTGTATCATGATATGTCATATATGGTTCAAAATGTAGCTGAAAATAATGTTCAGCGCTATAACGCTTACGCATCGTGCAGTCGTGTTATATAAAGTTATGTAATTGCTACAGAAATGCTATAAATGTCTAGATACATAGGCATACATCCATACGTATAGGCATACATACATTCATGCTTTACTGCATACGTACGTTCAGTATAGTATTCTAAGACGAGGTCTGCTTTAAGACGGTAAAGAGCTATATAAATCTGTCGTTGATATACGAAACGGATAGTGCTTGAAGTTGTTTTCGAAACCATCGATTTCTTCGTTTCACTTTCGCTTCAACGACGGTAACGACATTACAGAAACGTACCGAGAGTGCACGAGACCGATAACAGTTGCGGGACGCTAATGCAATAATTTGTCGGGGCCGAGATCCGTTTATGCGGCGCGGGTTGTAGCTACACTGTGCGTCGAATATTCGCGAACGATGTCTCGACGAATCGATCCTAATCGGTTTGATGTTAGAGGGACGAGGACAGGGAAGGGAGAGGCCGAGGCGGACTGATGTATGGAGTACTGCAGGCAGATATATCTACAAATTGTACACATATGCACATATGTATGATATATATGTGGCATATATATATATGTATGTATATATATATATATATAAGTAAAAGAGACAGCCATATAATGGCCTATACAAGAATATGCATACATGGAGATAAATTTGTTTGTACGTGGGCCTAACGAAGGAATAAAGGATATGAGAAAAGAGATAAACAATTAAGGAAACAAAGAACGACGCAAGGTTGGAAAGATATAAAGAAAGACAGTAAACGACAAAGAAAAAGTAAAGAAAAGAAAGAAAAACAGATAGCAAGAAAATAAGTAAGTGATAATGAGAGAAAAAGCGTAAGAGTTATTGAGGGACTGAACTATATGGACAGACATTATGGCCAAGAAACAAGAAAGTATGCAGACAAAGAGAGACATACACACACTGACAAACACAGATACTGACGGGCACACAAGTTGAACACGTACACACACTGATATGCACTCATTGACATAGACATACACAAACGTGTTCGAATAAAACGAGTCATTCAGAAAGCCAGATTGGTAATTTGAAGCCCAAGATATATTGCAATAACAGAGATAAGGATAAATTAGCAAACAGTGCAGCTGTTTAGTAAGCAAGTTTTAAGCGCGCGTTTGAATAGGAATTTGTCACGACATCGTGTTCCTGAGTCATCCATTTGTTGACTTCTTTGTGATTGGCTGGCGAGCACCTCCTGGATTTTTCCACGGCGTCATATCGATGAATCATCGGATTGTTGATCTGTTTGTGCACGCGTTGATCACATGCTTCTGAATGTTGAATGCGTCTATGTACCATGCATCGAGCGCGTGCTGGAGTGCTATGAAGTTGGATTGCGTGCAGTTTATCACGTGTTCCCTCGCGAAGAAATTTACGCGCTTACGTTGCGATGAGTCATGGGCCGGTTTAGACCTGTCTGGACTGGTCTGCTGACGTGGAGGGAAAAAGCGTACAAAAAATGATCACAGATGCATTGTTAAGAGAGCGAAAAAAAGATATTTTAACGGTAGTCTGTCGTTTACTCAATTGATTATCTGAGTTGAAAGGTTCGTACGTTTAGTCACTGTATAGTTAACGACTCAAGTACTGTTGTCATTGAGCCGTTCGTTTATTTATTTATATATACGATAAACGAAGACTGTCTTTTCTCGAGTCAACGCTACGCTACATGGGCGAGGCGACATTTCGATTGGCAACTTCGAAAGATTGTCGACATATACATGCATGCATGCATGCATACATACATACATACATACATACATACAGCCCTTATGCACGAGACCAGTCGACAGAATCTACACAGGAGTGGGAGGGCCCAGATAAATAGCCTATATACGGCGGCGACAATTATAGAATGCTGGCGCTCGCACGACGGCCGGTGGCCATTACCGAGTCTATATCAGACGCGGAGATGAAGAAGGAAAAGGAGGAGGAGGAGGTCAGCTGCTGCGCTTGGAGAGGTTTATTGCGAGCTACGATGAACGACGGGTAACATTTGCCACTCCTTCGGCAATTCTGAGAAGTTCAGATGAACGTATGATAACATTACAGACCTCATTTGCTCATGGTTAACATACATATAAGTATATAAGTATGCAACACGCGCTTTTGGACCACATTAATATATATATATAAACACACATATATTATATACAATTTATATATATATATACATTAAGGTCGTCCAAGAAACCTTTTTGTTCAAAGTTCCATGTTGAAAACCACCATTACAGCCCATCTATTAAAAAATAAAAATGAAACTTTCTTCAGCCAAACTGAACAACATTTAGGGGTTGCTCAAGTCGATCAAAGATTTCTGGGTATTTAGTATATTATACGGCTTTATTGCAAACAAACGAGAATTAGTATGCGAACACAGGGCCTTTCAGAAAGTCCACTTCGAATAGGAGACCCCAATCTCTAAGCATGCACATCATAAGCCTACAAGATCTCAGTTATAAATTATAATACAAAAATGGGAAATAAATATTAATAACTATTATATACAAACTATTTTCAAAATCTGAGGCCTCTTCTCTATGTGAGGTCTCGGTCAAATCTGTTCGAATTGAGTTGTAATTCTGGATTCGCTTCACTTCCTCTCTCGGCCGCTTTCATTCCAGCTTTCTGGTGAAAACTAGAGGAATTCAGTCAATTTTAGGATCCTACAAATATTTTTTTTGTGTTGGTGGTAAAAAAGAACTAAGTGGACTGTTAACATTGACAGATGTCAAGTTTCGGAAGCTGGAGCTCAGATCCACCTTGCCAACGTAGATTGTTTATCGCTCTTTCTTTCTCAGGAAACTAAATGTTCGGATCAAAGGTCAAACCAATTGTTACTTCACTCAGCTGACAATGGAATACTGTAAGCTATCAGCCTGACAAATCTCTTAGTTGCTGTATTTAGTTAACTGTCGAAGAAAACAAAGATAAACGCAGTGGCAGAAACGGTACAGCAGAGAGCCTGGAACATGCGTTGGATGTTAACGCTTACAGATAAACAGAACAAGCTGGAAGATACCTATTCGGCAACTGGCTTCAGTTTGAAACGAACGAGAAATTCCAGATCTTGAATGAACAGATGATTGTTGCCATCCACCGAACCCGATGGAGGGCACCAAGAGCTTTGAAATGAATGCCTCGAGATGATCACTCGTTCCAGAAGCTCTTCATAGTCATCTCTGAGATGATGGACTTTTTTGCCACGGAAAAAGCAAGAACTCATTTAATTCGGTAAAATTGGCCAGGTCCGTTGCTGTCTTAAGGATATTCCGGTTAATCCAAGTCCAACGCCGATTGTCTTGAAAACGATGAAATATGGCAATATCTGGCCCAGAGGCAATCTTAAGGACAGTGAATGCCTTTCCAGCTTTGATTTCCATCATCTGGTGACGACTTGCTAGCTAACGTAGATTCTTGTCAAGTGCCTTTTCAATCAAAACACACACCACAACATGCTGACCTGTATTGCTAGTTTTAATTTAAAAACACATACCCTTGACCTCCTTTGGCAGATTCCAGCCGTCAAGGCATCGGATCAGGGCGCGGAGCTTCTTCAGTGTTGGAGTTGACTTTGGGGACGCCAAGTAGTAGTTCTTTTCAAACACTGGACAGAGTTGATCCATCTCCCAGCCAGTGAGATCAGGTGACAGTTTACCTTTCCAATGAACAACTAATCCAGAATCTGAAGAGTTTAAGTATTCTAACTTGACGAATGGAACTTCGACTCAACAGAAAGTTCTAAATTTCATAATAATAAGTAAGTGAATAAGTAAGTAACTAAGTAATGCATTTGTTAATTAACATCGACTGAGCGAGGAATCGTAGGCGTAAGTGAGACCCGATTTATATAGAGCCGTAGTACGGCCGAAGCCGGAAAAAGGCTCTATACATGTACAGTTATTCGCTGACTACAGCCACACGAGTCGCAAGCGTCAGTATATACACTGTAAAAACAATTAATTAACAAATCAAAAATATGTATCAAGTCAGTGACTCCATTATCGATCCAAAGCTGTAACCACCTGCTCAGTGACAAATGAAGTCTTGCGGAGGTTTTTACTAAATAACTACCTTTCTCATTCTCTTTGATGTATTAGTGCACTCTGGATCTCTGTCCTTATTGTTACTGACTCTTCTTCTTTTCTCTCGTCCGTCAGGCTATAGCCGACGATGAGGTCTGAACGAAATGCCTCCACGCTGTTCTGTTTTGTTACTGACTGCTTCACTCCAATTCTACAGTGTTCGTTACAAGTTACTTCCATCACTGTTCTCATCTCTCACGCCCGCTTCTTTAGTCTTTGTTTTACTGACTTTTAGTTCCCTTTTCTGAGCCAAAAGTGGCATAATTATCATGAATGAAATCATATTTAAGTTCAACATTTATTAGAACCTGAGCCATAATTTCTATTCACTAAGAAACTATAAACAGAAGACCGAAGGAAGGCAAAACGAGCTACAGTATGAAACTTCCAAGGTCCTGTGCAACCTCTAAATTTTCTCCCGTTTTCACCAAACTACACCTGATTTTTTATTTTATATAGTGGAATGGCACCTTCCAGTATTCAAACACTGAAAATTTACTTTCTGCTATGTACAAGTGGAACACCCTTATGTATATACACACATATATATACATAGGCTATATATACATGCATACACGCATAATCTTTGTATAGCTAATCTTAAGTAGATGCTTAAATACATGATGAAATGCAATTCTATATACGCGACAATACACCCCCACTACTTTATCCTATCTTACCCTTATTGTAAATTCCGTCCTACCTTACCTTACCCTGTCTTGTACCACGCTATATCCTCCCGTGTTTTATGCTACCCCACCATACTACAAAATACTTTATCCTACCCTACCTATACTCATCCCCACCATGCCCTATCCTACCATAGCTTATCCTCAATACCCTACCCTATCCTACCCTTCCTATACATTGCCCCACCCACCATACCCTACTCTACGCTATCCTACATTGCCCTACCCTAGAAGACCCTGCCCTACCCTACCCTACCCTACCATACCATACCATACCTTATCCAACTGAAAGCTGCTTTGAGAGCCGTGGTCTTAGTGAATAGCTGTCTAGGTGTTTTCGACGCCTAATTCAGAGTGCAGTCCCCGGTGCTCCCAGCACCACTCGGAGCAGCTCGCGTCTGTCGCCGCTTAAGCCTCGACTACATTCATTTATTCGAAACGGCTTATGCGCTGCACCGCAACGCTATCCATCATTTCTCGTGAAACTTGTGTTCCACGAAAGCGTTCGGCCGTGTATAGGCGGCCATTGTAAAGTGTCCGCATGAAAGCAACTTAAGTCCATACCTAGAGATGCCTACAGTCAGACGGGCAGCAGCATTAAGTACAGACTGAAGCATCGAGGTATTAGCTAGATAAAGGCCACTAAAGATATTATTAAGATAGTGTTAGTATAATGTTTTCTTATAATTACGGTATGGGCTAGTGTTATTCATAAAAGTACCGTATAGTGTTGTAGCAGGAGAATTACAGTAGTCGCTTAGCTTAGTAGAAGAATTACGTGCTTTGGGGTAAGGTAATTAACGACAATTAACTGTTTCGGTTAAAGAATTACAACCCGTGCTTTAGTCCGAGAATTATGTGTTTTAGTAGAAGACTCGGTATTTATGTGCTTCAACGGGAGAAATACGGTGGCTGCGTGTTTTATGTGCTTCGATTGGATTGTGCCTGCATGTTTTTGCTCCTCAATGGGAGAAATGTGGTACCTTCGTATTTTGGGCGAATTACGATAAATATTTCGGCGTATAACCTGGAAAACGCGCGTCGATATAAATCGTCTGAATATATTATATATACACAAACGGTCGTCGTTTTCCGGAGTTATTCGGCACCTCTCGTATCCCAAAAGATCATCTTCGATCTCTTTCATCAAACACGGCGCCGATCTGTATTTAGGCGAGGCCATCCATTCACCGTGAATCTATGATCCTGGGTGGTCCAGAGGTTTTGGAGCTGGTTTGAAAGGCGCAGACTGAAGTGGTCTATGGACTGTTGGAGAGAATTTAAGGGGCGCGGCACGATGGGGAGCGTTTGAGGGGCGGAGAAGGCCATGAAATTGGGGAGGAGATGCTAGCAGAAGGAGAAAAGGATCGAGAAGACGGGGGCGAATGAAAGAACTCCAAATGTCTTATGATGCGCCCTTCCCTGCCCTATCCTACTCTATCTTACCCTACCATTCGCTTCCCTACCATACACAAATTTATTCTACCTTACACTTCTCTGCCCTGCCTTACCTTATAAACCACAAATCTTTCATACCCTACTATACGGTACTCTACCCTATCCTACCCTTCCACATCCAACCCTACCATACATTCCTATAGCCTGTAGCCTCTCCTGTACCCAACCTTACTGTACCGTACCCCATCATACTCTTCCCTATCGGATCATACCTTATCCTACTCCATAGCTACCCTAACCTAACCAAAACATCCCTTTCAGAGGAACATGGGGCTGGCCACATTAATGTCATGTCTGGTTGCAGCCCTCAACCACTTATCATCAGACAATCTCTACCTAGCAGCTCTCGGTAGTGTTTGTCTACGGCGGCCGTTACTTTCGAGGGCGTTTGCGCATGCTCCTGCGCCTGCGCGATAACGCCGAGTGTTTACGCACGCCATCTACTGTTCTCAGCTGCGAATTTGTATAGCGCCTTTCGATCAGCGTTTGCTTCGGCGCCACGGAAGGTTATCGGTTCTTGGCGCTCCATACACGTCACACGCCCCAGTGTAAGGGAGGTCTACTTCGTAAAAGGACAACGAATACAACAGGCAACAACCGTTGCCATCAGACATATGTTGTACAGTAAAACCGGGCAACCAAACAATAATGTTAAGGGAGGGGCAGGAAGAGGGAGAAATGGTGGAATATGGAAAGGAGAGGGATAGAGATGGAGAGGAAGAGGAAGAGGTATAGAGACGGAGACAGAGAAGGTTGTAGAGACAGATAGGCAGGGATGGAGAAAGGGAGAGACAGTGGCAGAGGGATATATTAACCCCTCTGGCTGTGTCTCTTCCACAATTCCTGGCCTTGCCTCTGCCGTGGGATAGTTACGGCGCTATATAAATAATCTCATTGCTGTTGCTATTTTATTTCATAGAAACGTGGTGTAAATTTATATCGAGCCTCTCTTTATTGGTGCCGTCCATCTGGTGTCTGCCTGAAGCCACAAAGGGCCGATGCACGCAAGAAGGGGTCGAAGGTTAACCGCATTCCTTCAGAGGATCAACAAGGTCGGGTCAGAGGTCGCAGGTGTCTAAGTGCAAGTTTAGGTTTCGGTTTATTTATATTGTGTTAGCAACGGGGTGCGCGAGAGTCTAATGATTAGCGTGCTGAACTGTCATCGCTGAGGTCGGCGGTTCAAATTCCCACCAGGGTAAACAGATGCTTTAAGATTACTGCTCGGATTAGGCCCCTTAGCGAAGTCAGATATAAAATAAACACTGACCGTACACTGCAAGTGGGAAGCTCAGACGGTGAGGGAAAGGAAGGGCTATCAGCCTTCACGTGCCGAGGCTTGGAAAGTGAAGTCTCTGGCATTTTATGCCAATGTCTACCTTTCGCGGTTAGCTCGAGAACTACCATCATCGTATTTGTCGTCGTCATCATCATCGTCATTATCATCATCAAAGAGTTGGCAACAATGCTAACAATTGAAAATTCAAATTGAAGTTACAATTAGAAAATTACAGAGGCACAATTATATATGCAAAAGATTTATAACGGCTAGGCGGTCGATAGTTGGCCAGTTGTGGATAGCTTTAGCGACTTCATTTGTTCCCTCTCGGTCTATAAGGCGCTCCCTGAATGACCACGTTTACCTATCATCTTCAAGTCGTACACTGCCACATCGCAGAGTCGCATAATCCGCAGGAAGGAAGGAATGCTTAACTCGAAGACGGTTTGCAAATTACAAAAAGCAATCGCAATTACAACTGTAATTACAACTAGAACTAGGGAATCTATTACACTTACAATTACAATCACAATTCCATTTACAATTATTGCCTATCGTGAATCGAACCCTCTGCATGATGAAGGGGGCAATGTCTTAACAATCTTCCACCGCCGTTGAGTCGGCGATCAGAAAGAGAATTATTCCTACAACTGACCTTATTATCAATTAGCATCTCCATGGTTACGAGCGCGACCAGAAAGTGACCTTTTCAGCGGGGGTCGTGCCATCGGGCAGGACTCTAGCGTGAAACGCAATTGAGCCACGCGCCATGGCACGAGCACCGAAACTAAGGGAACCGCAGGGAAAATGATGGCAGCGCTTGCTTAAGAATGCATGAGTGCCATAATAGGCAGCGGCCGCGATAAAAGCAACGGGTCAGATAAAAGAATCCGAGAACATTCATACACACCCCAGTGTCCACACGCTCCCCGCTAATGTCTGGCTAAATTAGTCACTCTGAGCAGGTGCTCATCAAAATTACTGTCTGGTGACAGTTGGAGTGGCTGGGTTGGTACTGTTTAAACTACCGTCTCATAGAACAGTGGAGTGGATAAGTAGACACTTTTTGAAATCGACCACAGCCCAAATTGCTCCGCCCCTCTGCAATAAACTCCCTCCAGAATAACCATAGTTGTCTGACCCAGCCTACGAATTCACCAGCACTACACCTCTTGCAATCTCTGCGCGGATCTTTCATTCAAAACTGAAGCACTCCTCTTCCACAAATCCTATCATGATTCCTCTTCTTCCCAATCCCTCTCTTCCCGCGCCAATTCTCATCGCCATTCATCGAAGTCGTCTGGTAATCTACCTGCCTGACCCTTAGATCTTGCCCTGGAACCAAACCTGACCTTACCTGCTTGTCGATTCTGTTTTGACCGAGCGTCTGTAAATAGGCTGGTTACCGCGACTTAGCTTTTTTGGGCGCTGTAGAAATATCACGATTATGATTATTATTGAAGTACTGTATGATAACACTGTTGTTTTGTTAGGCAAATACTAACTGGATACTCCTTAAAATACTGTCTGATAACAGTTCGAGTTACTTAACATTGTCTGTGGTGCGGATGAGTAAGTACTCCTTAAGGATACTGCCTGATACCAGTAGGTGCTATGACGTGTATGGGCATTGGGTAAGAACTCCTTGAAGGAAAGTCTGATGACTCAATTGTACAACTGGGTTGGTACTCCTTATAAACAATGTCCAATACCATGCAAACATTTATTTATCAATTTATTTGTCAATAGTGAATATTTGATTATTAAGAGGCACTATATCATCATTTTTGCATCAGAATACATACAGAAGAATGCATGCACATTGATATGTGCAGAGATAACAACTTCCAGCATGCACTGGAAATTCTGCAGTATTTGTGGACGACGACTCACCCCCTTTAGGCCACCGTATTTTGGTCTGAAAATACGGTAGCATAAAGGGGCCATTTAACGCAAGAAAAGTTGCTTGCAGTTCCAGGCACCACGCATGGGTCATCCGCGCGTGCCAAGAATGCGTAATAGGTCGTGTGGAGTAATGCTGATAAAGTATAATAGATGACTAAGGCGCTGATATATGCCTCCATAACGTAGCCCTTACTTAAGTCTACTGGCATACACATACATTTACGCATACCCATACACACATACAAATACACACACACATACACAAACACTCATGCATACACCTACTCATTCACACACACATACACAAACACATGCATAGACAGCATTATACATTTGCACATACGAACACATGCGAATATACATATATGTTAACACATAAACAAACACGTATACACATACACACACAAATGCACGTACATATCCCCACACACAGACAAGCAAACACAAAGACACACACCTACACATACAAAGCATAAGATATATGCGATGGATGCGTCCAACCGGCTCATGTTGCACTTGTCACGGAATAATTGGGAAATATTTTCTCTTTTACGCTCCAAACAAAGATGAAGGAGAGGGTCCTTACGGCTGCGTAAATCGCAAACGCCAGTTGGATGAAATCTCATCATATGAAACCGATCATTCCAAATTCAACAACAACAACAACAACAACAACAACAACAACAACAATAATAATAATAATAATAATAATAACAATAATAATAATAATAATAATAATAATAATAATGCCGGGAAATGTCATGACAACCGTGTCCGGGGCAACGGAGAAGTGATTCGGACGATGCCAAATACCGATACATGTCAAGCTGACTCCACCAGCAGTTTGAGTGACAGCGACCACCGTCTCCACATAGATAGCAATAGGCCTAAGCATGTATCTATAATAATAATAATAATAATAATAATAATAATAATAATAATAATAATAATAATAAGCTTGCCAAAACTTCACGAGATTTAGCCAACCCAGACAGTCTTTTCTCTGGAACGTTTGTTATACGTCCCGAGTGATCATAAGTACTTCGGGCAAAAAACTAATAATAATAATAATAATAATAATAATAATAATAATAATAATAATAATAATAATGACAATTTGTATAGCGCCGTTGTACGGCCGAGGCCAAAAAGGGCGTGAATTCAGAAATCTCTATAGTTCTGCCGCAGCCTCCACCTGATATTGACAAGGATGTGGTCCAAATACTTGTATTTCGATCATTCGAGTACTATGCAGGACATTCTCACCTAACCTCACCTTTATTAGCGCATGTATGTCAGGTCATTGCGCATTCCACTTCCTCATCAGCCTCTGAAAATTTGGACGTCTTTTGAAAGACGAACTGACTTCGCAACTTCCTGCCTCCTCCCCATCCCTCTCTTCTCCTTTCTCCTAGAAAATTCGACGCCACTGCATATAACATTGGATGCCTTTCACGCGATGATTCGTTCAATCGTATGCGCAGTTAGAACAGTCATTAGTTGTGTCCCGTCTTATCCTGCTGACCAGACTACTTCTATATCCTTTGCTGATCCTCCTCTAGGCTTTCCTTACCTCTCTGAATGTGTTCTTCTGTCTCACTCCTTCGTCGTCCTTTTTCCTCGTTTCCTCCCTCAAACTTTCCATGTATGTATGTATGTATGTATGTATGTATTTATTTATGTATGTATGTATGAATGTATTTATGTATGTATCTATGTATGAATGTATTTATGTATGTATGTATGTAAGTATGTACGTACGCATGCATGTATGTATATATGTGTATATGTATTCATATATGTATATGTCTCAGTGCGCCTGTCTCCCCCGGCCTCAATCCCTCTGTGCGTCCCTGTCCCCTGCCTTCTTCCCTGCCTCTTTATCTGTCTGCCTCCTGTTCCATCGTACTTCCTTCTTCACCTACTTTTTGTTATATACAATCGCATCTGTTATCCGTGGTTGAAGAGACACAACTTCAACTGACACGTGGAATTGTGTAACCATACATGCATGTATATATCCATACATATCCACATATATCAATATAATTACATATATATCGTATATATATGACACGTGTATGTATATATGTATGTACCTATGTACAAGTGTATGTAGGTATATATGTATGTATATATGTATGTATGCAATCATGCATGTACGCATGCATGCACTCTTGTATGAATGTATGTCCTGTATGTATGTATGTAATGCCATGTATGTATTGTATGTGTGTGTCTAATTAATATAACGCCCTTTAAGTCAATGTCTTCCTCTTTCTCTGTATGTTTTTCGTACTAAATAGCCTATTCGATTATTTATCGTTTCGTCTCTTTGCCTTTTTATATACCCTATGACTTCTGTCTGTATCTCTCTGTCTACTTATGTCTCTGCCTGTCACTATTTCTATGTCTGTGAGTCTCTGTTTCTCAGTCTGTCTCTATCTCTCTGTCTTACCCTGCATCTCTGTCGCTTTATTTCTCTCTGGTTTTCAGCCGATCTCTCTTTGTCACTCTATCCCTATCTTTCTAATTCTACTCACTGTCTTTGTCTGCGTCTATCTCTCTATCTCTACCTCTGTATCTGTCTTTCTGTCTTTCGACCTATCTCCGTAGCAATCACTGTGCGTCTTTCTCGGGTTACTGGCGTAGACGGCATGCACAATTATCTCATTCTCGGGAATGAAATGGAGGCAACCGCCATCTTACTTTCTAATTAAGTCATCAAATAACGTGAGATTCGCCTGCGCCAACAGCCACTACAATACTCCCTCCCTCCCTCCCTCCATCTCTCCATTCCTTCTTCCCTTCCTCTTTCTCTCTTTCTCTCTCTTTGTCCATGTGTCTATCTTTCTGTGTCTCTCTCCTGTCTTGCCTCTCTGTAACTATGTGGCTGTGTCTTTCTCTCTGGTTTTCTGTCTCCCATCATTTTCCCTCCTTCCTCTCTTTCTCCCTCCCTACCTCCCTCACACTCTCTCTTTTTCTCTCTCTCTGTCCATGTGTCTATCTCACTGTATCTACTTCGCTCCATTCTTCCTTCTCTACCTCTCTGTAAACCCTGCATTTGCTCTTTCTCTGTCATTTTCT
The DNA here is from genome assembly GCA_964023275.1 of Norana najaformis. Classification (NCBI taxonomy): domain Eukaryota; kingdom Metazoa; phylum Annelida; class Clitellata; order Crassiclitellata; family Hormogastridae; genus Norana; species Norana najaformis. The sequence continues at coordinate 11,468,005 of OZ029924.1, read as the reverse complement.
GTAACCCATCATTCTCCTTCCCTCAGTTCCTCCTTCTGTCTTCCTCTCCCTCCCTTCTCTATCTCCCATAATTTTCCTCATATCCCAAATCCATCCTGTCTCCATCTCCCCGCTATCCCACCCTCCCTCTTCCTCACTTTCCACCTTCCTTCCATCCCTCCCTGCTTCCTGCCACCATGTCTCAGTGCGCCTGTCTCCCCCGGCCTCAATCCCTCTGTGCGTCCCTGTCCCCTGCCTTCTTCCCTGCCTCTTTATCTGTCTGCCTCCTGTTCCATCGTACTTCCTTCTTCACCTACTTTTTGTTATATACAATCGCATCTGTTATCCGTGGTTGAAGAGACACAACTTCAACTGACACGTGGAATTGTGTAACCATGCATGCATGTATATATCCATACATATCCACATATATCAATATAATTACATATATATCGTATATATATATATATGACACGTGCAATTGTGTAACCATGCATGCATGTATATATCCATACATATCCACATATAACAATATAATTACATATATATTGTGTATATATATAAATGGGTGGATGACGTCATGGACTGGTGGGGGACGATTGTGCAGAGGCTGAGTCTGTTGGCAGAGGAGTTCTTCAGTGAAGCATGCGATTGACACCAACGCACGATGGGACCCTGGACTCAAAGAAAAAACCGAAATTGTGTATACAAGGCCTAGTTGCCTTTCTCTGGTCATCTCTATGACTAGAATTGCTATTGGTGAACGGGCTTTTCGGCTGCGGGCCCTAGATTTTCGAACTCTCCCCCTGTAGATGTTTGTTCTTCTCGTTCGCTTTCGTTCTCAACTTAAGACTTACCTTTTTCTTACTGCGTATCCATCATAGGCTGTCTTTCTGTCTTAGTCGACTGATCTTCTGAATACTGACCTGATTACGGCTTGGTTTTGGTGCGCCATCGGTTAATGCCTTGTCCATCAGATACCGGCTAGATAGAAGTTACTAATTAATAATAACAATAATAATAATTAGTAGTAGTAGTAATAATAATAACAATAACAATAATAATAAATAATAATAATAATAATAATAATAATAATAATAATAATAATAAACACATGCCATTCTGCGCCATTCCAAAGATTCTTTTGGCCTTTCCGTCTGTTCAGCTGGGAACCTCTGAATCATGGACCTGTGAAGTTTTGCCCATATGCAATCAAGATCGCCCGAAGACACAAGACATCCGCGGCATGGCAGAGAAATAGCTCAAAAAAGCAAAGCTCAATCACAGCAGAATTCCGAACATACGAGAATTATCGAGCAAATCCCACAGACAACGAACTAATCGTTCACAATGACAAGAATGGCAAAGCAACAGCCAACATGGCCGCGTACATATGCAGAAACTCTCTATGCATCTGAATGCACAACCCCAACCCATATAATATATATTTATATACTTATAAAGGCAAATATATGTAAATGCTTATATATGTATGATCAGAGCAAAAGAAAAATTCGTTAGCTTACTCACCCAAACAGACAGACAGACAAACAGACAGGCAGACAGACGAACAGACAGACAGACACGCAATCGCAAAGACAAACACAGAGAAAAATAAGTAGACAGAGAGACAGACAAACACACAGACAGACAGGCAGAGACAAACAGACACACAGGCACACAGACAAACAGACAGGCATGCAAAAGCGCAAGCAAGCAGAAGGAGGCACAAAGGAAGAAAGTAGGAGGAACACGGAAAGGAGGGATGGAAGAGAAAAAGAGAACTGGAAAAGGAGGATGCGAAAGAGATGGAAGAACTGTTTATTGATGCGGATATGATCGAAGAGGAAAGGCAGACAGGCAAAGATGAATCGCAGCAAGTGGAAGACAACGAAGATGCCGATAAGGCACGCCTTCATATCGGCCGATATAGCGGTTGATTTCACCGTCCGATTTTACCGGAGTGCGTCTCTGACGGCCTGATGTTATTTCGGCAGCGTAGTCTATTTTGGAACGGTTCATGGGAATTCTGCTCTCAGCTGAAGGTAAAACACATCCGGGTAAAATATGCAATCAGATGCAGCCCACGTGCCTCCCTCAATGCCTCTTTGGAATGCACTCTGGTTCATTCAGTTCATTTACTCACCCATTGAGCAATTAATCGTTGATCAATTAAGTAATTGATTAATTAATTCGTCCTCCATTCATTCATTCGTTCGTTCATTTGTTCTTTCATTCATTCATTTTTCTTTCTTTTTTTTCCTTTCTCTCGTTCGTTCGTTCATACGTTCATGCATACATTCATACATCATTCATTGTTTCTGTCTGTCTATCTGTTGGTCTATCTATCTATCTATCTATCTATCTATCTATCTATCTATCTATCTATCTATCTATCTGTCTGTCTGTCTGTCTGTCTGTCTGTCTATCTATCTATCTATCTATCTATCTATCTATATATCATTGCCTTCCTCTTTCTTTTTCTATCTTTCTTTCATTTTTGTTTGTTTCGTTTAATACTTTATTCGTTCTTTACTTCGTTCCTTCCTTCATTTATTCATTTCAACGTTCGTCCTTTCTAATAATAGAGCATTGAACCCATTGTCCGTCCACTGGATCGGTAAGTTCATTTCTGTTGTTTCTTTACTCCCATGAATTTCTTCTCCTCAGCCGATGTATAAAGGCGGTATATAAATACCCACATGTTTACATACACAGCATACATATACACTCAAATGAAACAAACATGCATCCATTCATGAATACAAACATACTGTACATCCATTGAAACATTCATATTTACATATATACATACAATCATGCATACGTACATAAATACATATATACATACATACATACATAAATACATATATACATAAGCATATCCATTCACGGAAAGAGTTATGCATCATTCGGCTGCTGTGCCTGAACGAAAACTCCGCATAACAATATATAATATTGTTATACATAATATATATATATTATAATAATATAATAATAATAATAATATGTATATACACATTTATGATGCACATTGGTATATATACATACATACACTAATGCCATTTGTATACATGTATATATAGGTATATGTAATATATATACACTTCGTAAATATTTGTGTATAAACACTTCTACAATACGTAAACCTGTGTTGATATATAATTGAAAACATATATATATATACATTCATTAGTATACAGATATACTTATATATCAATGCATGTGTTCGTACAGGCATACAAGCCCTATATATATGACTGCGTTCTCCGCCAGATGTCGAAAGTATAGACAACGCATGCGTGCCACAGTGTGCGTGGCATTGAGCGCGGTGGAGATCTTGTCCGATCGCCGGTAGATAAATTTACTTGGCGCCATATAGAGGTTATTGCGGCGGAAGTACGGAGAGTGCGGATTGCACAGCATCCAGGCAGTTAGAAGTAGAGGCGCCATATAAATCTGGCTGGACTTAAGGAAAGGCAGCCATGGTGCAAAAGATGTAAGATGAGTTTGCGCTATAAAAATTATGCTTCTTGATTACAGTCGATCGGCAGCTGTGAAGGATCAATTGGCGCACCATAAAAGTGCGATTACCTTACGCTTTACGACATGTGGGCCTTTTATAAAGGCGCTACAGATGTCTCTCATCAGGGTAAGATTTTTGTCAGTATAACGACTGATGCACTATAGAAGTTATCCAATTCCTTCTCTTTAAGATTGTATGACGGCGGTTCGATTTGGAATGGTTAAGATGGAATTTTAATGGACAGGATCAAACTTGAATGCAAAGGATAGAATTGGAATGGATAGGATGGAATTGCAATGGACAGGATCAAACTGGAATGCAAAGGATCGAATTGGAATGGATAGGATGGAATTGCAATGGACAGGATCAAACTTGAATGCAAAGGATCGAATTGGAATGGATAGGAAGGAATTGGATTAGATTTGATTTCTTGAGAGTAGAATTTAACATCTTTCATATATGTAGAAGAACATCAAGGTAATTTGCAGGAATTGAATTAAATCAAATTAGACCAGGCTAAACTCGCATTGCGTTACATTACATTATGTAGATTAGATCCTATCGGCTTATATTAGATTTCCTTGGCTTTTGGAATGTAAAAATCAGTTAGAGTAAAATGTGCACAACTTTAGAGATATCTAAAGGCGCTATATTAAGAATCTAGATGCATACATACGTACATACATGCATGCACACATACATGCATACATATATACATACATGCATATTAATATACATACCTACATACATGCATGCATATATACATGCAAGCATACATGTCATATATGACAATTATTATTTGAACGCATTTGCATGGATTAGTCGGGCTCTAGGACGCTTGTATGTATGTTTGTATATAAGCATTTATATAGCGCCTTTTAAGAACTTTAAAAACATGGCTATCCGACAGATTTGAAGGGGTGCGTCCCATAGTCATCGATGGCATCCGTCGCCTCGTGGTTGCCCTTCGCCCGAGCCTCAGCCATCGGGTGGGTCCCGATCGCCAAGGGGGCCCTTCCAGTGTCCTTCGCCGTCAACCGCAAGATTCACTCCGAGGACCGGATACGCTTCAACGTGAGCGGCCAGCGCTTCCAGACCTGGCACCAGACGCTCCAGAAGTACCCCGATACTCTGCTCGGTTCGGACGAGAAAGAGTACTTCTACGACGAAGAGGCGAAGGAGTACTTCTTCGACCGCGACCCAGACGTATTTCGCTACGTACTCGGGTACTACCGCACCGGTCGGCTACATTATCCGCGCCAGGAGTGCGTCGAGAACTTCGACGAGGAGCTGGACTTCTTCGGAATCCTACCGGATGCGATCGCGGACTGCTGCTACGAGGAGTACTTGGACCGGAAGCGGGACAACCAGGAGCGGTTGATGGACGACCAGTCGGAAGAGGAGGGGCGACGGCAGGTCGGTGGCACTCCTCGCGAGAAGCTGTGGCGGGCGTTCGAGAATCCGCACACGAGTACGACGGCGCTCGTGTTCTACTACGTGACTGGATTCTTCATAGCGCTCTCGGTAACGACGAACGTTGTCGAGACGATCCCCTGCGGGCTCATACAGGAGACGATGAAGAACCCCTCCTGCGGGGAGCGCTACGGGGTCGAGCTGTTCGTCCTTGACACGGCCTGCGTCATGATCTTCACTGCCGAGTACCTGCTGCGTCTCTACTCGGCGCCGGAGCGCTGCAAGTACATGCGAAGCGTCATGAGCGTCATAGACATCGTCGCCATCTTGCCCTACTACATTGGACTCGGGATAACCGACAACAAGGACCTGAGCGGAGCATTCGTGACGCTCAGGGTCTTCCGTGTGTTTCGCATCTTCAAGTTCTCGCGCCATTCCCAAGGCCTGCGCATCCTCGGCTACACGCTGATGAGCTGCGCCTCCGAACTCGGCTTCCTCCTCTTCTCGCTCAGTATGGCTATCATCATCTTCGCGACGATCATGTTCTACGCCGAGAAGAACGTTCCGAATACGGACTTCACCAGTATCCCGGAGGCTTTCTGGTATACCATCGTCACCATGACGACGCTTGGGTAAGAGTTTTTCCGAATATCCCACCGTGTGGGTAAAAGATTCTGGGTTTTATGGCTATTTATCCAATCATGCCTTCGTTCGTGTAGGTGTCATTTTGGTATTGTATTGTATTTGATAAATTATATAGCGCCTCTTACAGAACAAACTACTAAGAGGCGCTTCAAGTATGAGAACCATCACCAACAGAGACCCTTGCACGAAACGATAGCGGAAGTCAATTCCCTAGAGATGGGACAACAACCGCAAAAGCTGTCATCTGCGCAAGCGAGGACTTAACACAAGGAACAGATAGATCCAGACGATCCATAGTACTAGAAGTACTACACCAGTACTACAGAAGCATTAGTATTACCTACATGTAAAATTATTATTATTATCTATAGTACTAGCAGTAATACTATTCTAGTACTATTATTATAATACGCCACTTAATACTTGCTCATCTATGGTACTAGATGTACTATACCGTTACTAGTACTATCTATGAGTAAGTTAGTTATTGATGAAGTAAGTTATATCTATAGAACAACATCTAGTACTCCAGATGCATAGCACTAGAAGTACTCTAGATGAGTAGTACTAGTACTGTAGATGAGTAGTATTGAACAGATGAGTAGTACTACAGATGAGTAATCACTTTCTCATCTAACTCAAATGTAGTACTAGATGTAGTAAACAGATTGCAATGCCGATCTCTATACCGCCTCATTCTCTGAGCTACCGATTTCACTGTAGAAGGGACATTGGGGGAGGGGGGGGGCTAAAGCAGATGATCGGCTGCAGATAGGAAGGCGGAACCGGATATGTGTATCGAAATCTAATCGGAAGCGAGTAGTATACGAGTAACCGAAGACCCGTTAAACATTGTTGATCCTACAGGGGGCGTTAAACGCCACGACCTGGGCGCTAGACCGATCTCACGCTCCCACATATGTTGATACAACGCTGGTGCCAAAGATACTTACACGTCTGGATCGTATATCAATAGAGAACTATCTGAGAGTCAGGCATAAAGACAGAGACAGGCAGACGAAGACAGGCAGACGAAGACACAGACAAACTCGTAATGGCACATAAACAGACTCACGAAGACACAGGAAGACATCACCGGCACAAAATGACCCAAACAAATCAGAGCATACATGCACAGATACACATATATGGATGGATGGATGGATGGACGGACGGATGGATGAATGGATGTATGGGTAGATGAACGGACGGATGGATGGAAGGATGGATGGATGGATGGATGGATAGAAATAAATAAATAAATGAAGCAAGCGAGATAGATAGATAGATAGATAGATAGATAGATAGATAGATAGATAGATAGATAGATAGATAGATAGATAGATAGATAGATAGATAGATAGATAGATAGATAGATAGATAGATAGATAGATAGATAGATAGATAGATAGATAGATAGATAGATAGATAGATAGATAGTCAAATACATACAGACGTCGTGAGCCAATATATACATACATGGATCATGCATACAAATATAAGCATCTTATTAATCACAAGACATACATGTGTGTATATGCTTTCTGCACACTACTATTAAGCATTCGTATTGTGATGAGATGCCTTTCCATCATGAAACCTAAGCTTCCGAGGATCAGAAATGAATAAAACACATACATATATATTTAGATGCAAAGGTGCAATTTTATTCTGCTCTAACGTATCGGAGATGGTCAGTATCGGAGTCGCACAATCCAGGTTTTACAGCTAACTGCATAGAATTTACTGGACAATATGGATCTAGCACGGCGGCGTATTACAGATAAGATACCACGGCCGAACTGTTAAATTTCCATAGCACATTATTGATTGGTTGACTGGGCAATTCGAGTTTTATTATGATTCCACTGTCGCTGGAGTAATCTCGGACTCCAGCAGATTGCTATTGGCTGACGTTATTCGTTTGGCATCGAAACTCATTCTTACTATTGGCTAACATCGGAACGATTTTATCGGCGGCGTCCTGGTGGCTGAAATAAACCCGCTGCTAAAATTGGTCTCCTATTTGTAGAAATTACCATTTCATTTATTTGTACGTATGCTTTACGATTGCCTGAAACTGTCGTCGGTACCATCCTATTAGCTGATATAAATAACTACGTATTACTGACTTTGCAGTAAGCTCCTGTCGATTTGAAATACATTTAGCGTTATCTCTGATTTTTTTTAGTAAGCTCCTATTGGTTAGAGTCAGTTACGTAATCCATATCCTGAAACTCTAGAATATTATTGGCTGTTAACAATCTTGCCAGTGTATTTCTATTGGTTAATAAAAAGTGCATAATGTACTTCAAATTTAAGATGAAACGACCTACTGCTTGACTCCGGCTTCTCTGGCACTGCCTTTGATGACATACCACCTGTAACCTACTTAGAAGTCGTGTCTTCTCAATCCTAATCCTCTCCAATTGAGTTCGTAACTACATGGAATAAAATTATTTACTGACAAACGCATCTTCTATCGTTGCTTACCAACGTATTCGTCGATGTCTGAGCCGACTAGAGGGCACAAGTGAAACAGAAAATCTGAAACTTCAGCATTCCGACTAATACTGCATTGGGATTCTAACCGTAGACCTCTGGATTGACAGTCCTGTGAAAATGCCATCTCACTAGGCCACCCAGAAATCCATTGCTTGAGCATAGTCTGCGCGTTTGAGGTTCTTAAAAGGCGCTTCTTAAAAAGCGCTATATAAATAGTCAGATGCATACATACAGCTATTTGCCTTGAGAAACAAGAAGGGAACACGGCTTCCGTCCTCGAATGAGGAATAGAAACAGATGCATGTCTTTATGTCTGTCTGTCTGTCTGTCTTTCTGTCTGTACGTATGTCTGTATGCGTCATGTTCGCCGCCCAGACAAACGATGACGTCGGCGCATAGGTCCGCTGGTGCACTCCAGTGTTCACAGATGGTAGCTGGAGGAGTGCCAATGGCCCTCGCAAGAACACCTGTGGTCACGTGACCAGTCAGACCACGGTCAGCTGACGATCGGCCGCAGATGGAGCAGGGTCACTCTTTTTGTTTCTTGTTATTTTCATTTTAAGATCATTTTAACTATTATTATTCAAAGTTTTAATTAATAAAGGACTGAATAATCTTCTTTATTTTGACACCTCTCTATCGTTGGGAGGCAACATACTACTTGTGCGCAACAATATGCTTGCATGCAAGTCTGTCTGTCTGTCTGTATGTATGTATATATATGCATATATGTATGTATGTATATATATGCATATATGTATGTACATATATGCATATATGTATGTATATATGTATGTATATGCATATATGTATGTATATATGTATGTATGTATATATACATATATGTATGTATGTATGCATATATATGCATATATGTATGTATGTATATATGTATATATATGCATATATATATGTATGTATGTGTGCATATATGTATGTATATATATGCATATATGTATGTATATATATGCATATATGTATGTATGTATGTATATATATGCATATATGTATGTACGTATGAAGACACTATTTAATATAGCGCCTTTGATGAGCATCTTAAAAACGCTGAAAGTGCAAAAGTGTGTATTGTTGGCGATAGCTCTTCTTCTAAGTGCTACACGTTTGTATGTTGGCAGAGGTATAAATTAAGACTCAGTAGCACTTTGCATTCCTGTTAAGCAGCGCTATATTTTCCAAAGCACTTAATGGCAGAGCTATTAATAGCACCACAAAATAGCTGTGGAAACAAAAGAAGATATTTATAAGATTCTATGCCTGTCTGTTTATTATCACGTCGTTTACTTCTGTCTGTTCGTCTGCCTGTATGTATGCGGGTATCTCTGTCTGTCTGTCTCTGTCCTGCTGTGTTCGTATCTTCATTGAAATGTAGCCATGTATGCTCTGTCTCTGCAGTTTTCGTCCTAGCTCTCGGCTTGAATTCCTGTCTGTTCGTCTCTCTGTATGTCTGCTTGTCTACCTGTATTTACGTGTGCTTGTCTGCGTATATGTCTCTGTCTGTCTTCTGCCTGTCTGTCTGTGTGTCCGATAGCCATAGTCTGTCTGTCTGTCCGTCCGTCTGAGTGTCCGACTGTCTCTCCCTGCCTACATGTCTGTCGCCTTGCCTGTCTGTCTGTGTTTGTCTGCCAGGGTCTCATTTCTATATCTCTCAGTTCGCAAAGTTTCAGAGTAGACTCCTGACCCCAAAACCTCAGTGAATAGTAAAATTACAACGTACTTTAATTACAAATACCGATATATTATGTCTCTAAGCGTTTCTGTACAGACGCTTTTATCCATATCCGTAGATAAATTGTAACTGATATATGCATATATATTGTAGAACCAAGCCAATGGTAGACCTGTCCGACCTGGAATTGGTTGGTGAGCCATAATTTAGAAGACGCACTCGGAAGTAGCGTAGGATGATGGGACGGCTGCTGACGTGGGTAGCTGGAAATAATAGAAGAGCATGGAACCAGCTGAGGAGGAGAAGTGGGAGGGAAGGAGGAGATAAATCGCAACGTGGTTTCTGACCGAAGTATCGATGTTAAGATGAAGAAAAAAATCGTCTGAAGTTTTGATCCATGAGCTGTATCTATAACTGTACAGCCAGCCTAACCTTGTTTGTGCGTCTGTCGGTCCTTTCCTGTTCCTCTTTATGTCAGTGTGCCTGTATGCATGCCTCCTCTGTCCATTAGTGCGCAGTGTATACAAATACAGATACACACATAAACATGCATGCGTGCATGTGATTATGAAGCATGCGAGCAGTAGCCTATTTACTTTTGGTACAGACTAGGCCAAGGCCTAAGGGCGGCACATTCCATAGGGTGACAAAACATAAAACTTAAAAAAAATAAAAATTTAACATCAGATTTAATTTAAACTGCATTTTAAAGGTGTGTTGCTCTTATTGGTAGCTTGGTGTCTGGCGTTTTCTTAAACAAAAATGAAAAAGTTAACAATTTTAAACAAATATTACGGGCCGCAAAAATATTTGGCCTTGAGACGGCAAAAAAATTGGTCTAGGGGCTGCAGATTGTTAAATCCGCCCATGCATACGGGCATTTGAAGCAGCCACTTTACACACACACACACAGTTTTGTTCATCACTGAATAAATATAGGCCTACATAGTTAATCATGAGTTTTATTCAAAGCATTAGCACTAAAAGCTCTACCGAACCTTGCCAACCGCGACTCATCCGCTTACATCTGAACTCCGATCCACTTACAAAGCCTCCCAGGTTATCTGGACATTTAATATTACAAAACTGTAAAATATTTATCCAGTTATAAGTACAGATATTGCAAATTGACGTGAAAACGGCAACACACCCAGACTTTTCGCGACGATTACACGGCGGCCATTTACATTCTTTCTGCGTGTGAGTTTAATGACGTCGCTCGTCGGAGATAAATATGCGGCAGCCTGTCGGGCATTTTTATAGCGCTTTTCGTACAGCATCGACGGGTCTCCGATTGGTGTATGGCGTCACCGCTGGACAGCGAGTCTAAATTTATTATGTGCTTGCATGGAACCTTGTCGTAGTAAATTTGATGTATACGGGACACAGATGTTTATATAGTGTCTGCTGCTGTCAAATTAATTTCAAGAGTGCATGTATGTATGTATGTATATTTGTATGTATGTATATATGTATGTATGTATGTATGACATACACACATGCATACGTTATATGTATGTAACGTTACACTTAATATAGCGCATTTCAAAAACCTTAAAATATGAATATGAATGTATTCGTGTACTATTAAATGTATCCATGTATGTATGTGTCTGTGTATGTATGTATGTTTGTATATATTATACTGTATATATATATGTCTGTGTGCTGTTTCTGTTTGTGTGTGTCTGTTTGTATGGTTGCGTCTGTTTCGTCATGTTCACTGATAGTGGTCCCTTTAAGTGCATAAGGTATCAACATCATCATCGTCGTCATCATCATCATAGCAGCAGCAGCAGCATCGCCTGTGATCAGTCGAACGGTCGACTTGTTGAACGACCCTCTCGGGTCCAGTCGGTCAACCATGAGTCAAGTCTTGGCCGCTAGCATGTCGACAGACGAGGCCACCTGGTGATGGAAGATGTAGTCAGAGACTCTTGCTTTGCAATGGAGAGGTTGTGATGGGGAGAGAGAGAGACAGAGACAGAGACAGAGACAGAGAGAGAAAGAGAGAGAGAGTTGTGGCTTATCGATTGCATGTTTTCGTCTCTCGCGAGGGAATAAAATCGGTCGTTGATTTTTCGGGAACTGTCAGTGACCTAACTTAAGACATACTTCTAAAAAGGCTCTAAGTGTATCGTCAGAAAACAGTAAATAAATATCGCTTTTGTACGTATGTCTGTATGTAAGTGTGCATTAATGTGTATATGTGTATGTGTGTGTATATGCATGTATGTGTGTATGTATGTATATATGTATATATGTAGGTATGTATGTAGGTATGTATGTACGATTCTGAGACATGAACTACTGGAAAGGCAGAAACTGAGAAACTCGAAGCATTTGAAATGTGGATATGGAGAAGACTTGTTAAAATCAGCTGTAAGGATTACAAAGCAAACGAGGAGGTGCTGCATTTGATACGGGAAGAAAGAAAACCGGTCAATACAATAAGGAGGAGACAAATTAACTGGACTGGACACATACTGCGAGGAAGTTCTCTCCGGAGGACATGAACTGAAGGAAGAATTGAAGCAAAAAAGTTCCAGGAAGACCAAGGAATATATTGTTGGACTGGATGATGGATAAAGGAAGAAGACTGGGTTGAAATAAGTAAACCAGAGGCACAGAACAGAGAAGAGGGACGTCGTTTGATTCTTGGACCTGCCGAAGGGCAGGACACTGAAGAAGAATATGTATATGTCTGTATGTATGTGTAGATGGATGAGTAAATGTACGTATATGTATGCATGAATGTACGTCCGTCCGTCCGTATGTAGTATGTATGTATCTGAATATCTTTATAGCGCCTTTTAAGAATTTCTCAAGAGCGTGAAGTGTCATACAGTACGGGTCTTTTACGGGACATGCAAGATGGTTGACTAAGCTCAGACAACGGTCTCTTGCGTCACCCGAGCTTATCTCATCCGCTGGCACCGGTTGGGTAAGCTGTTTACCCACACGCCAAACGCAGTGCGTAAACAATGGCCGGGCTTAATTTAGTTGCTCGCTTCGCCGTCAGAGCGCGCCACTGAGACGGATACACGTCGCGACGGCGTTGTCGACGGCGCATTCATCCAACCGCTGTTGCTTGTTTGTCTGGTTAAGTGGCGTGCGCCACGCTGGGCGTTCCATCTTTTCAGTCGTCATCGAAGCGGTGTGCGCCAAGCCTGAATAGCTCCGGCGTCCGTATCCAGGCAACGGTCGAGCGGCAGTCTAGCAGACGCCGGACGCATTCTTAAAAGTAATGTCTGCTGTGAGCAGATACTATAGTGTGGCGTGGCTAGAGCGCTCAAGAGATGCAACAGCTACTCTTTCGGTGTAGCTGAGCTAGGAGCGCCTCTGAGTAGATCTCTTACACAGGCGCTATATAAATATTATGAACAAATGAATGTACAATAACAACTACTACTACTTCTACTACCACCACCACCACCACCACCATCACTACCCCATCACTACCACTACTAGTAGTACAAGAACTAATCTTATATAATCTAGTGACTTCTATAGCGCCGTTATATAACTGCTACCATTATGTACACGACTAGTAAATAAGTCAATACTTTCGTAATATTTTGCTGCTGAGGAGTTCAGAGAGAGGCGAGTAATCGAATGTATTACCTTTACCTTTTACCTTGCTTTGTCTTCGAGCGTTCTGACCACATTGGTGCCTGCTGTTTCCAGCCAATTCTTTAAGGGGCGTAGTGACGCAGAGTCTTGTGGCGACAGTAGCAGCTGTTCGGAGCCATCTTCGTCGCCGACGATGCTTTTCAGCGGACTATAAGCGATGGTTGAATGGGCAACGGTGGCCTTTCTCCTCCTCTCAATAACATGTCATGTTTTTAAGGCATCGGAGCGGGATTCGAACCCGCCTCTCTTAGTCAATGTTTGTTGTGGCTTCTGCTGTGTGACCACCGGGTCTAACGAAGGAACCACTGAGCGATGTTGTGCTGTCCTGTCGTAGTCCAAGGAGAACTGATGTTTGTGGCCATCTGTTAGACTCGATTGAACAAATGTCTGTCGTAATTTGTACCATAGTATAAATCTGAAATGTGACTGTCATCCTAGTCGTGCAAGCATCTCTTCTGGGAAGTGCCTGAAAAGCGCTATATAAATGTTTTGTTACATTACATTTAATTATTATTAGGATTACTATACATGTAGAAACCAATTAAACTATTCTGAAGATCGAGGCTCGTCCTCGGTGACATCACAAAGTGCTGATTATTATGATCATGACTGTGGTTATTATAATTGTTGTTGTTGCTGTTGTTTTACTAAAAGCAGGATTAATAGCAGAAGTGGCAGTTTAACACTGCTGCTTGTCTCTTTTTTACTTGTTGATCTCACCCGTGTTTTAAAGTCTCTTAAGGAGTGGCGTTAAATAATAAATAGGAAGTCAGTTCATTGAAAACATTGTCTCCGTCTGTTTGCGCTTTACTTTGAGGTCAAATGTTATTGAATTCTTGATTGTCTTATTTCTGCCTCCCGTTGTTAAATTCTTTTCCCTTCCATTTAGTCTCAGTCTCCGTTTCTTCTTGTTTCCACAGCACAAGCATCTTTCAACGGATGACTTTAAAAGAATCCTGCTCGGTCGTCCGGATCGTAGGGATTGCTGGTTCCATGTTCCATCTGGTTCCAGATTGGCCCCGAAGTACGATGGGAGTTGTTGAAGTGTGACGGATCACATGAGGCAAGGACGAGTCCGCCGTGACTGGTTTTCACATGTGGATTTCGAGTAGGGTTGGTTTGATCCTCAAGGGAGATTCCGTCGTGGCCGTTCTTCTTGGCTGCGTCGGGAACCGTGTCCATGGATGCTTGGTGTTCCAGGTGACGGCTGCCTGGGTTCTCTTTGGACTGTCGTGGTTCTTTTTCAACTCGTGGTTCCGTTTTATCAAGGTTTTGTTCCTGCTGACTTCGACTTGGTTGCATTTCATGCGAACTTTGTTCCGTTTGTAGGACTTTCGGTTGTATTATACGCTGTTTTTGTTCCATCTGACACTGTCCTTGTTCCATCTGACACTGTTTTTGTTCCATCTGAAACTGTCCTTGTTCCATCTTACACTGTTTTTGTTCCATCTGACACTGTCCTTGTTTCATCTTACAACAGTTTTGTTCCATCTGGCACAGTTCTCGTTCATTGTGACACCGTCCTTGTTCAATACAGCATTGTCTTCGTACCTTCTGACATTGTCTTTGTTCTATCTGACACCGTTTTTGTTCCATCTGACACTGTCCTTGTTCAGTATTGCATAAACATGTTTCCACATCACACATTCTTCGTTTCTGCTGGCAGCTGTCTGGTTCCGTTTGACATTGTTCCATCTTACAACTTCCACTTTTCATCTGACATCGTCTGTGTTCCATACCGCACTGTCTGTGTTCCAACTGACATCCGAGTTTTTCCGCTTGACATTCTACTTGTTTCATTGTTCCACATGATTGGGCCACTTGTTTTGCATCTGTATCAGCTTCTGCCGCCCGTTCCAGTGAGATGGATCCCCTTCGTGAGTCTTTCTGCCCGCAGTTCCCGCATCGAGGACCCATAGGTCTCTCTTCACAGCTGAACGAAGTCTCAGCTTCACGCATAACGAGTCGCCTGAGACAGTCTTCGAGGTAGAAGTTCCGCTTTTGGACTAGCTGGAGGTCCAGCGTTTGCCGCGCCAGCTGCAGAGTCAGGCTCTCTGTCATTCTCCTTTCCATATCCAGTTCGTTCAGTAGCTGGAAATACTCCAACATCCAGTCGTCTTCGTAGCAAACTGCTGGCTGTTGCTGCAACCCAGGGCAGCCGCATCCTGAGACATCAGCATCCCAGACATCGCTTTGCCTGCATCCACTGTTTCTGGCTTCATACTGATTGCATCTACAGACATCAGCATCCCAGACATCGCTTTGCCTGCATCCACTGTTTCTGGCTTCATACTGATTGCATCGAGAGACTTCAGCATCCCAAGCATCACATTGCCTGCATTCTCTGTTCATGACATCAGACTGCCCGCATCTTGAAACCTCGCCGTCTTTCACATCACATCCTCTGCATCCAAACACACCGTTTTCAGTTCCAAGCACCGAGATTTCTCCGACATCATCATTCACGCGGATCTTCCCTTCAGTCGTTGACATGACAAGACTGCCTTGGTTTCGATTCTTGGGCTCCTCTGTCCTGCTAAGCCCACCGTCAGCTTCTGTCGAGATTTTGTGATCAGTTGAAGGAGAATTAATCTCAGATGTCTGCCATCCGTTTCCAGACTTTTCGGAAGACTTTATTGAACTCGGCAACTCCCTCACTGTATAGTTCACCGCATTTCCTGCGCCTAAGTCGGGTTTCTCTGGCGGATTCGCCGAAACGTCAAGTCTGGGTGTTCGAGAGCTCCTATGGGCGGTTGATTCGCTCGTCGACCTTTCTTCTTTCTCGCAGATCTCGAAAAGTAGGTTCTCCTCCATCAACCACGAGTAAAGCGGACTCAGAGCAATCAGTGGCAGCTGCTCCTCACCCTCTTCAATGTTCTCCAGCTCAGGCGAATCTCTGGGATATTTTCCACTGCCCTCCGCTGGCGCCGGAAGTGTTGGCGTCTGGTTTCCGGTTGGGACTTCCGCCATTTCCGGAACGGTGTCGTTAAGGTCGAGCAGACGATCTATGTAGATGCAGAGCGCCAAGAAAAAACCGATCCAAACGGAGACGATCACGGGAATGGACAGGAACAGATTCCCAAGGTCCCAAATAGAGAACATCGTGACTTGAGCGACCGTTCTTCGCCCTTTTTGGTACGAACAACTCGACACATCGACCGAACCTCGCATCAGAGGACTTGAAATTAAATTTAATCGATCACCGTAGACCACATCTTCCGCATCTTGCCAGCCTCTCTTTACCACCGATCAACTTCCTCTGGCTGTATCGTCTCTGAACCCCACCCGACTACAGTATTCCCTACTTCATCGTCTACTCCAGCTCGGAGTCGACCCTTCGATCCGCATCCGTCTTTTTGTTATTCCGCGATTGTGTGATTTTTTATGAGTTACAAACGCATTGTTTTTATTCTCGAAATAAACACAATGACGTCATTTAGGTAACTGCGCAAATCGTTGTGTGAACTATTAAGGTTGTAGCAAAAAAATTCAAGTATCATATTATTATATGAGAACGAGTTAACTTACTTGATAGAACAAGTCATTTACCTCATGAGAACCAGCTAACTAACTCAAGGGGAAGTGTTAACTACCGCAAGAGAACGAGGTAATTATCTCGTGAAAACGAGTTAATTAGCTCGTGAAAGAGAGTTAATTATCTCGTGAAAACGAGATAATTCTCTCGTAAAAGAGGTCATTTACCTCGCAAACGGAAGTTAATAATCTCGTGTAAACGAGTTAACCACCTCAGTGGAACGAGTTCTTTGAAGGAAACAAGAATGATTAGCACACCATTTACAAGTTAACATTTACAGGTGACTTTGCAAGGTCGGCGCAGTCTGTATTCATCGTGCTTTCTCTGATCTTTGGTGGCAGGTACGGCGATATGGTTCCAGGTACGATGATCGGGAAGGTGGTGGGAGGAGTCTGTTCGCTCAGTGGAGTCCTCGTCATTGCACTTCCGGTTCCTGTCATCGTTTCCAACTTCAGCCGAATCTACCACCAGAGTCAGAGATCAGACAAAAGAAAGGCACAACGGGTCTGTCTGTCCGTCCGAACGTCAGTCCGTCTGTCTGTCTGTCTGTCTGCTTGCTTGTATGAACACATGTATGTATGTAGGTATGTATGTATGTACGTATGTATGTATGTATGTACGTATGTATGTACGTATGATGTATGTATGTATGTATGTATGTATGTACGTATGTATGTACGTATGTATGTATGTATGCATCTATGTATGTACGTATGTATGTATGTACGTATGTACTTACGTATGTACTTATGTATGTATGTATGTATGTACGTATGTATGTACGTATGTATGTATGTATGTACGTATGTACTTACGTATGTACTTATGTATGTATGTATGTATGCATCTATGTATGTACGTATGTATGTATGTACGTATGTACTTACGTATGTACTTATGTATGTATGTATGTATGTACGTATGTATGTACGTATGTATGTATGTATGTACGTATGTACTTACGTATGTACTTATGTATGTATGTATGTATGCATCTATGTATGTACGTATGTATGTATGTATGTACGTATGTATGTATGTATGCATCTATGTATGTACGTATGTATGTATGTACGTATGTACTTACGTATGTACTTATGTATGTATGTATGTATGTACGTATGTATGTACGTATGTATGTATGTATGTATGTACTTACGTATGTACTTATGTATGTATGTATGTATGTACGTATGTATGTACGTATGTATGTACGTATGTATGTATGTATGTATGTACGTATGTACTTACGTATGTACTTATGTATGTATGTATGTATGTACGTATGTATGTACGTATGTATGTATGTATGTATGTACTTACGTATGTACTTATGTATGTATGTATGTATGTACGTATGTATGTACGTATGTATGTATGTATGCATCTATGTATGTACGTATGTATGTATGTACGTATGTACTTACGTATGTACTTATGTATGTATGTATGTATGTACGTATGTATGTACGTATGTATGTATGTATGTACGTATGTACTTACGTATGTACTTATGTATGTATGTATGTATGCATCTATGTATGTACGTATGTATGTATGTACTTACGTATGTACTTATGTATGTATGTACGTATGTACTTATGTATGTATTTATGCATGTATGTACGTACTTATGTATGTATGTATGTATGTATGTCTCTGTCTGCATCTGTGAGAGAAACTGTCTGCCTATCCGTGTGTCTGTGTCTGTCGGTGACTCAGAAACTCCGCCCGTCCATTTTTCTGTCTATCTGTTTGTTAGAGTATCTGTCCGTCTGTCCTCTGTCTCTCTTTGTGAGAGAAACTGTCTGTGTGTCTGTCTGTCTGTCTTTCTGTTTCTGTTATCCGTATATCTTTCCTATTAAATTACGTATCTAGATATTCATATAGCGCCACTTAGTGTATCTCTCAAAAGCGAGACTGTTTGTCTTTCTTTCTGTCTGTCTGTCTGTCTGTTTGTCTGTCTGTTTGTTTTCCCATGTGTCTGGCCCACATATATTATTTATATCCTACACTGCGGCGTGATGTGCTATTAGTATTGTTGATCGAGAATGGTACACTTGTTGGAGCTAGTAATATAAATGATGTATGCAGCACAGAGGAAATGACGTAATATAAATGATGTATACAGCACAGACGACTTCCTGTGAATCAAACAGAAATGTGTCAGGGATGCCCACGAGAACCTCGAAACTGTGACTCAAGACCAAGACCTTGGTCTCTGAGATGAGACCGATACGTTTATTTAGCCGTCCGAGACGAGACCAAGACCAAGACCTTGGCCTTCGAGAAGAGACCGATACGTTTAGTTAGCCGTCCGAGACGAGACCAAGACCAAGACCTTGGCCTTCGAGAAGAGACCGATACGTTTAGTTAGCCGTCCGAGACGAGACCAAGACCAAGACCTTGGCCTTCGAGAAGAGACCGATACGTTTAGTTAGCCGTCCGAGACGAGACCAAGACCAAGACCTTGGCCTTCGAGAAGAGACCGATACGTTTAGTTAGCCGTCCGAGACGAGACGAGACCAAGACCTTGGCCTACGAGAAGAGACCGATACGTTTAGTTAGCCGTCCGAGACGAGACCAAGACCAAGACCTTGGCCTCCGAGAAGAGACCGAGACGTTTAGTTAGCCGTCCGAGACGAGACCAAGACAAAGACCTTGGCCTCCGAGAAGAGACCGAGACGTTTAGTTAGCCGTCCGAGACGAGACCAAGACCAAGACCTTGGCCTCCGAGAAGAGACCGAGACGTTTAGTTAGCCGTCCGAGACGAGACCAAGACCAAGACCTTGGCCTCCGAGAAGAGACCGATACGTTTAGTTAGCCGTCCGAGACGAGACCAAGACCAAGACCTTGGCCTCCGAGAAGAGACCGATACGTTTAGTTAGCCGTCCGAGACGAGACCAAGACCAAGACCTTGGCCTCCCAGATGAGACCGATACACTGACCTTCAAGTCAAGATCGAGTTCCAGGTGTCCCTGAAAATGTATTTTATTGGCAACGGACAGCAGTTTAGTTAATGTTCTAATGTAGACCTACAGTTGAAGGTTACTTACTGTTTTTACACGAATAAACCAGGACCTTTTACATTACGGGCAAATGAAATGTAACAAAGCACGGATTGGAAGTGGAGATGTTGACTTCCGTTTTAGGAGATTTCGCGATTATTACAGAAAATAATTTGATAATTTGTTTGGTAGGCCTATCTATTTATTGTCACTGTGCTGCATTCGTTGCTATGATGTAAAGTTAGTTTGTTCTTTGTATAGGCCTACTTCCAGTTTTGCAAAGTAGTTAACAATATAGTTAATACTAATAACCGTGCTGCACAGTAGCGAAGAATAGGTAACGCGATACTGTACTTAAATAAAAGTTTTAGTACTTTAACTTGTAAAAAAGTATGAAAAGTATACATACTTTTATTTGTAACGAAGTAATAGTTCGTCCGTTTACTTTTATTTCGTTACATATTTCGATGACGTGTTCGTTACAAAGTATCTTTCTTCACAATGCAGACCAGTCTTACAGTAGGCCTAACAGTAGTTCTAGCCAAGTACATTATCACCCAGGTGGCGGCCACACATATGGCCACATGTTCTACTGGAGCATTGATTGCTGCATTACACCGAAAAATTACGATGATGAGTGACAGGCATCCGACTTGAAACGGTTGGCAAGTGGTGTTCGTGCCAGTACGTACCGCGTACACCCCGGGTGTTTTCGAGCGTCTGTGGAACGACTCGGGATGAGCTAATTTAAACGACTCGGTGTATACTTGAGTATACTCGTAGCACATGAGGTGCGGACATGGATCTCGCTCACAAATAGTATGTGAATCCATTTTGACCTAATGACCCTGTCAAAACAGGCCAGGAAAGAACGGATTCAGAAATGATAGGAAGACTTTATAAGATAGGAAGGACCACTCAGTGAATGTTACTGTTTATAAACTCTTAAGGCAGCCATAGAGTTGCCACAGAAGCAGAGCAGCTAATGTGTACCTGCTTTTATACATATATATTATAATATCATATCATATATAATATATATAGAGTATATTTATTAATGCGGTCTACATATAGACCCTTTAATAGACTGTACTTTTACTGTTTACTATAAGAGTATCATTTGCAGGAAAATTACTGTTCTACTTTTACTTAAGTAAACTTATCAACGAGTACTTTTCTGTCACCTATGTTCAGAAAGGTATGTAGACTTTACTTTCAATTAGGTACCTGAACAGATTAAGTACTTTGAACAATACTGACTAATAATAATACTAGATGACACATCGAGAGCAGAAAGACAGAGAAGCTACTATAAAAAGTTATAGACTTTCGCCTGTCATGGCATACGCCAAAAAGTCATCCAGCATTGAAATAAAAATGTTGAATTAAACAACAGAAAGTGAACGGAAAAGGCTTATTTCTAGGTAACAACATGTAGTACTCTAGTGAACTAGTGCTAGCGACTTAGTACTGGCAGTCTTCCACTCAGTCGAAATCAATAACACCATTTGTATTCATGAACAGGAATGATCCGAAGTAGATCGACCGAAGGTGTTATTATACTGACGCAGCAGCGGACTGCAGTGAAGCGCTGATGAATTGACTCGCCTCATGATAGCGCAGAGTTCAATTTACGTTAGCTATGCATTGTAATTCCAATGGCAGAAGTTGCGATCTTTTCCACTTGCCACAATCATGTGAGGTCTTGTAGACGAGACCTCAGTAGGCGATGCGAGACGTTTGCTCCATCTCAAGACCGTCTCGAGACCGAGAATGAGACTAAATCCCTGATACACATATATCAGCCAGAAATACATAATATATAGCTAGGGTTGATACAGACCAACCAGAATATTTTTGTATGTATATATATACCAACCAGATATATGTTTGGTTTATATATATAATACATATATATATATATGGAATAGATTGACTGTAGCGATCAATGACATGAATTCTTGGACTTTCTTCCCCTTAAGCAATTGAGGAATGGCGTTTTTGTGCTGTCAGGTAAGAAGCATCTCTGAGGAGGAGTCTTTCTTGAAGATGCGCTATACAAATTTGTGATTACAATTACACTTGCAATATTTGCATATATAAATATGCATGTATGTGCGTATGTATGTATGTATATGTATGTATGTGTGTATGTATGCATGTATGTATATTATTGGTGTGTTGTTCCTTTATACCTAGAGGTGCTAAGCATCCGTTAGCGATCAATACATTTGCTGAGAGGCAATGCTTTCTAATGATTTCATTTCTAAGATTTATGTTATTGGTATCAATGTCGATATGACGTGAGAATTTGTCCAAACGAGAATTGAGTTCTTGTCGTTATAGTGACACAGGATTTCTTCCTAAATCAAACGAACCCCAAACTCTGTTTAGATCCATCGAAATAACTGAAAATCGTTTATAGTTCGCGAACTGAACTGCCAAATGGAGGTATTAGATCGGTGTCGTTCTTGCCATTTTAGCCCGTAAACGTCATCTCCATGGCATCAGTTGCTGTGGGCAACGGAGCCGTCATTTAGAAAACGATTCGCTGGCGGAAACGAGTTTAATTCGGGATTTTGCGGTTGCGCGCCGCGATGACGTACGGAAGCCAAGAACGGCCATCAATTTAATTGCCGCGAAATTCCGAAATGCGTCATATCGGGTTGCTGCAGCCACCAAAGCGCTCGTAGACATCGACTGTCTGGTTACCGACCACCAGGATCGGGCTGAGACATTCCTTACGATTATAATCGATCGACCGTAGTCCCCTTAAAGGTGACTGACCTTCGGGAAATAGGAAATTTTATAGGTTTGGTTTTCGGAATGCCATCGGTTTATGTTCTGTGTATAATAATAATAATAATTATTATTATTATTACTTATTATTATTATTTGTAGTAGTAGTAGCAGTAGTAGTATTTAATAATAATTAATAATAATAATAATTATTATTATTATTATTATTATTACTACTACTATTATTATCATCATCATCATCATCACCAGTGTTAGTGTCGTCACTGTTAAAAAGCCCCAGGTCTTGTAGGTCTGCATGTATCAAGACACTTGAAATAGCGCATTTTAAGTACTTCACAAAAGCGCTGTATACATGACTATCTTACTTACCTAAACAAGGTCGAGTGTTATTTTTCTATGTTTTGTTATAACTACTGTAGTTTATGACTAGACATTTTATGCTGACGCAAGTTTAGTTCCAGCAAATGTCACCAGACATTTCTCATTAGAGTGGCCAAGTTTCGAGGTATTGAATTTCCTCGTTTTGTGCTTCGTTTCTAAACTGACCATGGATTTTAATAATACTTCGATACCCTTGAACCTCAGTGTGACGTTCGGTCACGCTGCAAGTCTCGTTGAGTTCCTCTGTCTGTCTGTGTGTGTATGTCTGTGTGTATCTGCGTGTGTCTCTCTGTCTGTCTGTCTGTCGTTCTGTCGTTCTGTCTGTCTGTCAACGTTCGTAGGTCTCAATGACGACGGAGCAATTACCGACAGCAGACGTCGCTTTTTTCGGCCATTCGGTCATTCAACCGTTAGTTCGGTCGTTGGTTCGGTCGGGCGAATAAGACGTAAACCTCGTCGAACCGGCACGCAAGCAACGCGTCGTGTACACGGGCAGTGAACTTCTGTCTGATAACATACATGCATATAAAATTGTGTATATATATATATATATATATATATATATATATATATATATATATATATATATATATATATATATATATATATATATATATATATATATATATATATATATATATATATATATATATATATATATAGAGAGAGAGAGAGAGAGAGAGAGAGAGAGAGAGAGAGAGAGAGAGAGAGATAGTACTCATGTATTAAAACATTCTAGCGAAACCCTACGACAGCTATCTGATTCATTCCAACTATTCTGCGCCTCTTGTAAACTCGGCGCAAGTATTTCATTCAAAACTGAAAACATTCTTCTTCAAGAAATCCTTTTCTGATTTCTCCTCTTCTTCTTACCTCTCTCGCTGCTCCAATTCTAAACACCACCCACCCGTAGTCGTCTGATTGCCTACCTGCGTGCCTGAACAGTGGATCTCGACCTGTAACCAATCCTGACCGAACCTACCGACCGAATTTGTATTGACTGAGCGCCGGTGAATAAACTAGTTCCGACGGCTCAGCTTTTTGAGCTCTGAACAAATCCGGAGATTACGATCACGAGTCCGGCTTCAGGTCCGTAAATTTATTACCTTGACTCTAGTTCAGTCGGCAAAGCTCGAGACTCTTAACCTTATGGTCGGGGGTTCAAATCCCACGTTAGACGAATTTTCAAGTCGTCTATTACAGATGAAATGTTTCCTGAACTTACAACATAAAACTCGTGTGAAGTTATGTTATGCTGTGTGTTACTATATTGTGTTGTGTTATAATTATGCTATGCTAGTTCAAGTTATGTCATGTTAGATCCGTCACTTCCATGAATACGTGTCTCTTTCAGAGGACGATTTTTTGGTTGTAGATGTGGGGTTTGTAGGCAGTGGATAGACTTGTGGGCAGGAGTAATGTATGAGGTAACGTACGCCGGTGTAGGTATGATATTCAGGTATATGAAAGACAGTAGTGCGTCGATTGTCGAGTCTCTATCCATCTCTCTCTTCCTCCCTCTGTCTCTCACTTAATCTCTCTCCATTTCTCCCACTTTCCCCTCTCTCTCCTTCAACCTCTCCATCTGCTCTCTCGCTCACCCTCTTCCTTTTACTCTCCGTTTCACTTTCCCTTCTCTCTCTCTCTCTCTCTCTCTCTCTCTCTTCCTCTCTCTTTACATACATAAATGCACGCATTTGATATCCAGTGATGAAACGCATTATACCGATGCAATATATACGCAATCATAGAAGCATGTCGATGCTTATACGGACGACAAGCATGTGGAATGTTCATTTGTCATACACGCCGCAGATATGCTTTCATAGCCGACGAGCTTCCAGACCATCCGTCTATTCACCCATCCATCCATCATGTACTTTAATACACGAGTAGTACCATATATACATATACATATTTATACATATATTTACATATATACATATATATGTATACACATATATACAAATATAGTCACTTGCTTACGGCAACCCATGGCAACCTCCATATTTCAGCAGCTAGAACTAGACGATACGGTTCTCGGAGTTTTGCAGTTGCTGGACCTTCTGTCTGGAATGCCCTACCACCACCTGGCATCTCTTACAACCACCAGTCAGTTGATCGATTTAGGGTAGGACTTAAAACTGCGATGTTACTGCAAGCGTATTTACCAGACTGAGTGCTTCTTTGACAGTAAGGCCGAGAAACTAATATGCGTTAAAATAATAATAATAAATATTATTATTATTAATTAATAACAATAATAATAATAATTATTATTATTATTATAATTGTAATAATAGCAACTACAGATAACACTACTGGGACGAGGCCTGAATTCTCAAAGATCAAGACTCCTAACTTAATTTTTTAATTCCTTAGGGATCATTTCTACCTCATGTAAAATAATAATAATAATAATAATAATAATAATAAACACATAATTATATATACTCGGATGATAAGAAGAGTATTATAATATGCATATCTGATAATACGAGTAATATATATGTGTATATTATGATAACACTACGCAATTCAACACATATAGGCCTAATAACTTGTGTAAGTGCATGTTTTTGCATTTACAATGGTTCTTGGAACTTCAAAGAACATGAAATATTGGTACATAATCAAAGGTGAGCACAGGATGGTTAGAAACGGTTCCAGGTCAAGATCTAAGAGGCAGGCAGGCGGCTACGGTGGATAGTGTTTGGAATTGAAGCGACAGGATAGATAAGGAGAAGAAGAGGAATCAGGATCTATGGAAGAGAAATGTGTTTTTAATTTTTATTGAAGACCTGCGCAGAGATTACAAGGGGTGAAGTTTTGGTGAGTTCGTAGGATGGGTCAGATTATTGGGCCCAAGATATCGAAGCATTCTTTTAAAAGGGCCGTAGGAATGAGGTTCAAAGCACATTGGTTATAGAAGGATGAGAAAATGAGATTACGGATCTCAGTCAAGGTTGGTGGATGGAGTAAGTGGAGAACAGGATGAAGAGACTTTGGGTGTGAAAGGCTTTCAGCTGAGGGAACATTGGAAAAGTCGAGTCTTAGGGTCGAGATCTTGTCTGAAAAGAAGCGCAAAATCTGTCAGCAAGGGAGGAGTGCGATGAAGAGCTCGGTAATATATTGCAATTGTCACTGTATAAGATCCTGTGTAACGTCTGCCATAACAGCCTAGGAGAAGAGGAGAATATATATAGGCCAAATGAGACAAGTAGGTGGATTTCGCATCTATGACAAGTTTACGGACATCACGACACTGGCGCCTATAGATTTTAGATGAGAAGGTAAATGGTAGCGCCGCCAACATCTCTCAAGTCGGCTGCGCAGTCTCCTAGTCGCGGTAATGCATGTTGAGTTTCACCAGGGCTGGGGAGTGCGTGCTGCAACCCTCTTAAATAAGCAGGAACGGGTTTCGCAGATAATGTCGAACTTAGCTGGACAGCAAGTTCGATGGACGTCTGAGCTGGGCACGACCACAAGGGATCGATTACAAGGGATCGATTACAAGGGATCGATTACAAGGGATCGATTACAAGGGATCGATTACAAGGGATCGATTACAAGGGATCGATTACAAGGGATCGATTACAAGGGATCGATTACAAGGGATCGATTACAATGGATCGATTACAAGGGATCGATTACAAGGGATCGATTACAAGGGATCGATTACAAGGGATCGATTACAAGGGATCGATTACAAGGGATCGATTACAAGGGATCGATTACAAGGGATCGATTACAAGGGATCGATTACAAGGGATCGATTACGAAGGACATCGTCTCTACCTCCTAATGTTCGCAACTCTCTTACCAAGACTACCTTTCGCTTTAAACTGAAACCTTATCTCTTCCAATCTGTAATTGCAATCGCAAATTTATATAGCACCACTTCAAGAGAACTCACCAGAGACGCTCCATGTTTGTCTGTTTCCCAAAAATTGCCATATACTGTGTGTCTTGTCTATGTATTGCTCTGAATTTATACGGCATAAAATACAAATATACAAATATTAGATATATGTTGCAACTGAAGATTGTCCAAAATTATGTTTTGTAAAAATATGCAAACTTCACATTTAGAAGTATATACGCTTCATCGAATGATTGATTGCTCGATTGATTGACTGATTGATTGAGTCATTCATTTATTCATTCCTTCAATCGTTCATCGTTCATTCATTCATTTGTTTATTAATTCATTCGTTCATTCATTCATTCGTTTGTTCGCTCATTTATTTAATCATGCGTTCGATCATTCATTCATACGTTCAGAACATTTATGTAGCGACCATTTATCATATGCATTCTGCCGATACTCCGGTATTAATAAATCTATAAGATCGTGTGCATATATTCGTGTGTGAGTATATATATATATATATATATATATTTCAGCTGAGGGAACTTATATATATATACATATGAACGTGCGTGCGTGCGTGTGTAAGTATGCAGCTCGAGATTATATGGCACCCTTTCCTGTCAGTGAAGTTCAGACCACGTATACGTTTTTTTATTACTTGTCTGTCTATCCAGAAGAGTCGCCAGAATCGACTTCAGAACGCCAAGATGGCTGCCAGTCGTGCTTTCATCCGCAACAAGAAGAAGGTCGACGCCATTCTCGTTGCCAGGGAAACGGCGAGGGACGGAGGAGGGGGAGGGTTGGGAGAGGAGGGAGAGGGTCGGTCGGCGGAGATGCTGATGGCTAGCCAGGTCAGCGACGTCGATCTGTTCCAACTGCAGCATCATCACCTGCTGGCTTGCCTCGAGAGGACTACGGTGAGCATGGATGGATGGATGGATGGATGGATGGATGGATGGATGGATGGATGGATGGATGGATGGATGGATGGATGGATGGATGGATGGATGGATGGATGGATGGATGGATGGATGGATGGATGGATGGATGGATGGATGGATGGATGGATGGATGGATGGATGGATGGATGGATGGATGGATGGATGGATGGATGGATGGATGGATGGATGGATGGATGGATGGATGGATGGATGGATGGATGGATGGATGGATGGATGGATGGATGGATGGATGGATGGATGGATGGATGGATGGATGGATGGATGGATGGATGGATGGATGGATGGATGGATGGATGGATGGATGGATGGATGGATGGATGGATGGATGGATGGATGGATGGATGGATGGATGGATGGATGGATGGATGGATGGATGGATGGATGGATGGATGGATGGATGGATGGATGGATGGATGGATGGATGGATGGATGGATGGATGGATGGATGGATGGATGGATGGATGGATGGATGGATGGATGGATGGATGGATGGATGGATGGATGGATGGATGGATGGATGGATGGATGGATGGATGGATGGATGGATGGATGGATGGATGGATGGATGGATGGATGGATGGATGGATGGATGGATGGATGGATGGATGGATGGATGGATGGATGGATGGATGGATGGATGGATGGATGGATGGATGGATGGATGGATGGATGGATGGATGGATGGATGGATGGATGGATGGATGGATGGATGGATGGATGGATGGATGGATGGATGGATGGATGGATGGATGGATGGATGGATGGATGGATGGATGGATGGATGGATGGATGGATGGATGGATGGATGGATGGATGGATGGATGGATGGATGGATGGATGGATGGATGGATGGATGGATGGATGGATGGATGGATGGATGGATGCGCCGATTGATGAATGGATGGAGAGAGAGGGAGGGAGGGAATGAAGAAATGATCGATGGATGGATAGAGGGATGGATGGAGAGAGGGAGGGAGAGAGGGAATGAGGAAGGAAGGAAGAAATGATGGATGGTTGGATGGATGAAGGAAAGGAGTAATTCCTATAGGAATTCCTATAGGAATTCGACCTGGCATCTCCAATAGATTATGATTTTGATTACGATTTCACTTAAGCCGACCATCGATTGATGCCTTGTGTATCAAGATAACGGCGCTAAGGAAGTCATTAGATTAGATTGGATTGGATTACATTAGATTAGAAGGAGGTTTACAGGGAGGGATCGCTGATGGGTGGGTGAATGAACGGATGGATGGATGAATGAATGAATGAATGAATGAATGAACGATTGAAAGAATGAATGAGCGAATGAATTGATCTACGAACGAACTGACGAACGAAGACTCGACTTGTGGAAGAAATCAAGTAAAGAAAAAATTAACTAAAGAATATTTTCGTTTCCTTTACGAATTCCTTGCCATGAAGTCTTTCTGTATTCGGTTGCTTTCGTCTTCTTGAAGGATCGCAAGTTTCCTGTCTCCGATCCTTTCCTCGTCAACCTGAACGTCAAATCCGCCCAATCGCCTACTGTCTCCGATTGTCACGGTTCATCGGCGCTCAGGTGTTGCGTTCACAGGTGTCCCTGGCACCGGAGATTACTTCAGGTAAGCCTTCACGTGTGCTAATCACTGCCACCTGCCGTGAGGCTTAAATAAGACCGCAGATTATTGAAATGCCTAAATTAATTATTGCTCGTGACGGAAATGCACTCAAGTATCTTGTATGCTTGTATGCTTGTATGTATGTATGTATGCGTGTATATATGCATCTATGTGTGTATGCATGTGTGCATGCATGTATGCACTATGTATGTATGCATGTATGTTATGTATGTATATATGTGTTAATGCATGTATGTATGTATGTATGTATGTATTTATGCAATTATGTATGTATGCATGCATGTATGTCAGTGTGCCCTCTTACCTACGCGCACACATAACTTCTGAGGGTAATGCGTAAAACCATTTTCTTCTACCGCAAATCTTTCGTGAGGTTCATTATGTTTCAAAGCTAAATTAAGCTCATTATTACAGCTGCTGGCATATTTAGCCAACTATGCTCAGAAGGCCAGGCTTTATGTCTCATGTTTCAAAACCATACGGCATGTCAGCTGGCCAAGGTTGTGAAGTCTCGACACACTTAATACATTTGGCCTTGGTTGGTGCCAATTTCATTTGGCCCACATACATGTATATGTTTGAGCATAGCACGGCGCGCGCTGTCTGCACTCTGAATTAGTGATTGAGACGGTAGCGTTTACCACGGTACTACAGCGGGGAATGGGAAAGAATTTCGAAAAATGACGGTAACGACACGGTAATGGGTAAGCACTGGACGGTAATACCGCTGCATTGGCTAGAGGAATTGTGACAAAACAGGGTTCATAACTTTATTTTACTAAGAATTATAATAAAACAAATTATTTCAATATTCCGTGAAATTGATTTTGCTTGCTATCGCATCGTGATTACGTGTCCCTCTTTGCCATATATTATTTTTACTGGCTCATGCTTGCTTTGCGAGATCATGGTCGAAAATGAGAAAATTAGAAATTAGAAATTAGAAAAAATTGGATGGATGAATATTACGGTCGAAAATAGGGAAGTGTGATATCGAAGTGTGACGTTCTCGGTCGGGATATAACCTCGCGAGACGGGCTTGACTTCGGCCCAGTCCTACCTACGCCTCACTGCCCCGTCTGCTCTCGACGTAAAATGGCCCTTCCGAACCATCTCTGCCTTTAGTGTCCGCTTTCACCAAGAAAGGTTTAAGACGTGAACGTTACTGCCTGAGCGACAGGCCAATACGCGCACAGCCAAACAATTAGAATGAGCACTGATGTATGTGTGTACATATATATGTATCTGAAACTGGTCTTCCGCCAGTTTTAAGAACCTCTCGGAAGCTTCATTACCTCGCTTTCTCCTTAGGCGACGCTTCATATGAGGTCCCTAGAGCTTATGCTATAATGAGGATACTCGTGACGTCGTTCGATTCTAGTATATGAACCACTCAGAATCTACTTATGTGATTCACATGTGTTCATTTATGAATATCAATATTAAAAGTGTAGTCTAAGGAAGAAGTAATAACGTTATACTATAAATACGTATACGCCTGTATCTATCTGAGCATGCATGTAGATTAGATTAGAAATGATGGATGGCTTTTAGAAGCTGTCAAATGCGCTGAAACATCGTTACAGATCTAAAACAATGCGACTTAAGATGAGTTTGGAATGCTTCTTAGGATGTTTGATAAAGCAACTATGTAATAACGCATAAAGCAACGTCTCATCAGTGTGATTACGTTGATTACGGTGTACTTTGTACGGCTTACTGTGTACTTTGTAAGATAAATGCACTCATTTTATAGCTGACTTCGCTACCTCAACCTCTGAATTGACAGTCCAGCAAGCTACCACTAGACTATCGAACATCTCCATTGATAAAACAAATTACATCGTTTCGAAAAAGTAACCTACACGAGTGGCTGTGTAGTATCATAAAAAGTGGCATTTTAATAACTTAATAAGAGTATTTTGTGGTATCATAATACCACACTAATGACACTTAAATAACGTATTAAAAGTAACTTTGTAGCAACGTAATAAAATCACACTTTCATAACTTAATAAAAGTAAATTTCAAGTAACAGTGTTATAAATATCTGGTCTACAGAACCATGACAACGGAATCGAGAAACCTGAATCTGAAACCGGTTCCCGAATGGTGCGTCAAACCCGTTCCAGTCTTAATGCAATCGTAACGACCAACCGAACCAGTCTTGTTCCAAACAGCACCAATTCCAATAAGTACCTCTCCCTGCCGACCGAAGAACACCCGCGATTTCAGGAAAGCGGAAGCGGAAACAAAGACGCCGGAGGTACATCGGACACTAACACAAAGAGAGTGAACGATTCGAAGAATACCGTCTGAGGGCACGGCGGAAAAATTGCGTTTTTAGGAAGAAATTGTCAGAAACTGGAGCATGGTTGGAGATACTTTCGCCTGAGATGATTTAGAAGAGGGCTTTCAGTGACGAACATGTATTTTACGGAAATGGGAACCGTTTGTGTAAAAGCTTCGAGCGATATATCGTTGGAAAGGCCCGGTTGAGAGTAACGACTTGGCCAGAAGCATTTGTGTTAGGAGGTTCCATTGTCTGGCATAGAGTTGGCAGTTTGTCGATAAATCAAAGGTGTCATAAATTGACGAATGGAAGGTATACTTGTAGTCGATAACCTGTGTGCAACAATTTTGTGAAAAAATATTGAAGCGATTCCAATTTTTAGCCGTCGAACCGATCGGGACACTGTCAGGACACTGTCGAAGTACTACGAGTTGTAAGCTTCAAATACAGTAATGAAGATTGACGAAAATATCCCAGGTGTTAGGCGTCTACAGAATCGAAAGTGATACTGCGATGATATTGTTGGAAAGTATCACGAGTTGAATGTAGCATTTAAGATCAGCGACGAAGACTTCGTGTGAAGACTTGCCGAAAATTATATTATTCCCAGTTGTCACTGTAAACTAAATTAACGGGTTTGTGTCGATGTCTGTAGCAAATCATTGAGCGCGTTTCAATGTCAGTCTGTTAAGCTTGTTAACGGACGATTTTCACATCTGTGTAAAGTATAGAAAATAAGGCTTGCATTTAGTATTAAGCATAGTATTGGAGCAATGATTCCGCGCCGTTTTTGCAAAAATGAGGGATGTCCAAAGAACAGTTACTTCCAAAATGAAGAAAAATTTGTGGAATACGTTTTTGTTATTTGCAGAAGGTGTTTGTAAGAGTTGAATATGTGTACAGTTGAATCGTAAAGCCTACAGAAAGACATATGATTATATTGATATATGTACAAGTATTTTACGAACCTCCCAAAGGCCCTGGACAACGACAAACAGGTGACCTGTGGCTGCAGAACGTTGCAGTTGTGGGCTCGGCTGACCCCAAATTCCTCCTTGTGAAAGCAATTCTTTACTTGGTTTCGGCAAACGAGATGACGCATGTCTTTATCAAGAGAATCTACTCATCAGATTTCGACCACGCATCTCGAGCGGATTAAGATTTTGGGCTATGCGCTTTCACTTGAAGCGACCATCGATGGATGCCGTGTGCATCATGTTAACGGCGCTGTAGAAGTCGGTATATTTGATTAAATCAGATCTTCCTGGACACTCCCCAGGACGAAGCCTGATTTTTGAGGCGGTCGAGTGTACTGCATGGTCATCGTTCTGTCGCGATCCTGAAATGCCCCACTGCCAAGCGGTTTTTGTCGTTCACGTACAGTGCGTTCAATTTGTCACATTTTCTGCTTTTAAATGATCGACTCCAAGCAGATTGCGATTTGCAGAGGAAGGATGGGAAAACGTCACACTCACTGGTCCAATTATCCTCCGAAGCCTGCCGCCCGGTCTCTTGGGCTCCATGGATCATATCCAACAGAATTCATGTCCAAGGATTTGTGATTTTGGAATGCGGTTTGCTCAGAAGCGACCATTAATTGTTCTGCCCATTACAATAAAGTCACTATAGAAGTTTCCTGATTAGACTAAACTAAACATATGCATGTCTGTATGCTACGTATTTATGCATGTATATCTGAACATTTATATAGCGCCTGAAGGGCGCTGAAACTTCGCGTCTTTTCGTTTGTGTGTGCTTTGTTGTAATGGAGCTATAGAAGTACTTAGTCTAGATTGTTATAATTGTTTAACGACTTGACTACCGATGGCGTTTTTGTGATCTGAGAAACATCTTGATTGACCTTGTATTAAAGCCAACATTGTTATTTCTTGGTTTCTGCTTATATTCCCTTTATCAAGATGGCCCGTTGGCAGTTTATCCAAATCTAAGCTCATCTGATCTTATCTAACACGGAAATTTCTATAGCGCCGTTATCGTATAACTGCAGAAAGAAAAACGCTAGATTGAGTAAATTATAAAGGCGAATTAAAGGTGAAACGCGAGTAGAAGAAAGATGTTGAAAATGAAAAACGATATTAGGGTAAAATGATTCTTTACTTCGGATAAATAATAACAATAAAACAATAATATATTGAAATCTCATACAATCTGGTTTAATGTAGTGTGATCATGGGCCAATATCTGAGAAAAGGAGTCCGCTCACAGCCTGATAAAGTGCGAAACAGGCTTCGGAGGTACCCTGTTGAATGACCTGAGGGGCTAAAATGTGAAGTTACGCCACCGGTCTAGTCTTTTCTAGTCTATTATAGTCCAGTCCGATTCGATCCAATCTAATCTAATCTCATCCAATCTAATTTGGTCTCATCTGATTAATCTACTCTAAACTAATCTAATACAATCCAATCTAATCTAGTCTAATTTATTATAATCTCCAACCGTTTCAATCTACTCTACTCTAGTCGAATTTAATCTGTTAGCATTGTCGCAATACACATGGCATCAATCGATAGTCGCTTTAAGGTTCGCGTCCCGGTCGTAGCTTATTTTAGTGATTTGAAACTCGGGCTAGCACGGTCCGTACACGGGGGACCTTACATGGAGTGGCGCCCATTCAAAGTGTCAGCGGTAGTGAAGGATCTCACCCGATTAATTCATTGAAAAATGAGCACGGTCGAAGCCATACTGTCGTTAGAGGAAAACGTGTACATTTACATTTAAGTGAAACTTATATTCTGCAGTGAGGAATTGAATCGGTTTCGCTGGTGCTTCTCAAAACATTCACTAGATGACACTTGTGTTTTCGGTGGTTTTGATTTCAATATATTCGCCAGGTGGCTTGAGTTTTCGCTCGATCGCCAAGGTCCACAACCTCCGATCTTTCTATCCATTCCCTGTTTTCATTCTCCCCTCCCTCCCCCGCTCACTCCCCTCTCCTTCCCTCTCCTTCTCTGTCCTCCTTCCCCTCTGGGAGTCAGGGGTCGAAAAGGGTGAATGTGTGGGTAGCAAAATTGAACTTCGGCGCAGTTCTATTGGAAGTCACGACCGAATGACACGGATCTCGTACAAATTATTGGACCATCTCCAACAATAATATATATATATATATAACAAAATATATTGAAAAGTGTAGAATATATATATTTCATGATGTACAGTGCACACATAATATATAATATACTATGTATGTTGCTCGTGTCCCTGTAGGATGGCCTAAAACAGACAAACACATACATATACATGCACATGTATTCGGCGGTTAATGTGTAAAAATTCGTAATATTTGTTATATATGTCCATGCAAAAGGTCCTCAAGAATGACGCAGCATGAATTCTCATGCCAAAGGGCGATTGATGTAGACAGAGAGAGGACTTCTTTCCACCGCCCAACACGTTCCACCACCACCACCATTACCACCACCACCACCACCATATTCTTCCTCTCTCCTTCCTCCTTAGCTTGCTTTCCGCCATCGTTCCGTTAATCTCTCTCCTGGTCCTCTTTCTTGCAGCCTTGATTTGTTCTGCTCTCCCACACCTCTCTTCCTCTACTTTCTCTCTTCCTTCCTTCCCTCTCATCCTTTTCTTCCTATCTTCCCTCTCTCCCTTACTTCACTTTCTCCTTCTCTCTTTTCTTTCTCCATTCCCTCTCTCCGTTATCCCTCTTTCCTTATCTTTCCTTATCTTTTCTTTCTCCATGCCCTCTCTCCGTTATCCCTCTTTCCTTATCTTTCCTTATCTTTTCTTTCTCCATGCCCTCTCTCCGTTATCCCTCTTTCCTTATCTTTCCTTATCTTTTCTTTCTCCATTCCCTCTCTCCGTTATCCCTCTTTCCTTATCTTTCCTTATCTTTTCTTTCTCCATGCCCTCTCTCCGTTACCCCTCTTTCCTTATTTGTCCTTATCTTTTCTTTCTCCATGCCCTCTCTCCGTTATCCCTCTTTCCTTATCTTTCCTTATCTTTTCTTTCTCCATGCCCTCTCTCCGTTATCCCTCTTCCCTTATCTTTCCTTATCTTTTCTTTCTCCATTCCCTCTCTCCGATATCCCTCTTTCCTTATCTTTCCTTATCTTTTCTTTCTCCATTCCCTCTGTCCGTTATCCCTCTTTCCTTATCTTTCCTTATCTTTTCTTTCTCCATTCCCTCTCTCCGTTATCCCTCTTTCCTTATCTTTCCTTATCTTTTCTTTCTCCATTCCCTCTCTCCGTTATCCCTCTTTCCTTATCTTTCCTTATCTTTTCTTTCTCCATTCCCTCTGTCCGTTATCCCTCTTTCCTTATCTTTCCTTATCTTTTCTTTCTCCATTCCCTCTCTCCGTTATCCCTCTTCCCTTATCTTTCCTTATCTTTTCTTTCTCCATGCCCTCTGTCCGTTATCCCTCTTTCCTTATCTTTCCTTATCTTTTCTTTCTCCATTCCCTCTCTCCGTTATCCCTCTTTCCTTATCTTTCCTTATCTTTTCTTTCTCCATTCCCTCTCTCCGTTATCCCTCTTCCCTTATCTTTCCTTATCTTTTCTTTCTCCATGCCCTCTCTCCGTTATCCCTCTTTCCTTATCTTTCCTTATCTTTTCTTTCTCCATGCCCTCTCTCCGTTATCCCTCTTTCCTTATCTTTCCTTATCTTTTCTTTCTCCATTCCCTCTCTCCGTTATCCCTCTTTCCTTATCTTTCCTTATCTTTTCTTTCTCCATTCCCTCTCTCCGTTATCCCTCTTTCCTTATCTTTCCTTATCTTTTCTTTCTCCATTCCCTCTCTCCGTTATCCCTCTTTCCTTATCTTTCCTTATCTTTTCTTTCTCCATTCCCTCTCTCCGTTATCCCTCTTTCCTTATCTTATACCATACAACACAACTGAAATTTGATAATATCCCTTACAAAGTTCAGCTGTCTCCATCCCTGCCTTCTTTCCATCTCTCCCTCTCTCCCTTTTTCCAATTTGTCCTCTCCCTTTCTTCCTCTCTTCTTCTCTTCATCTCTGCCTCTCTCCCTCCCTCCCTCCCTCCCTCCCTTCTCTCTCCCCCTCCATGCCCTCTCTTCCTGCTTTGACTCGCTCGTCTTCGTAATCCTTCCCTGGAGCCGAATCGTGAAATCGGGGCAACCGTGACCAGTAAACCGTATCGAACGATAACAAACAGCGCCATACGCTTCCGCGGCGGCGTTGCAGTAAATTCCTACCCAACCCCAGATCCCTCCGTCCCTCCCATTCTCTTCGTGGTCTTCCTTTCGCTGGAGACCCAACCGGAGACTCCAGGCATCCGGAACGGGGTCGGGGATCAAGGGAAAAATCCCGCGAGTTTTCCGATCGTTGGACGGACGGAGCGAAAGAAAATTGATGAATTCCTGAAGCGATGACACATTGCACTGGTTCGGTGGGGGATGATTGGGATTCCAGACTCCGCGATTGTTATGGATGGGGGTTGGGCAGAAG
The DNA here is from genome assembly GCA_964023275.1 of Norana najaformis. Lineage (NCBI taxonomy): Eukaryota > Metazoa > Annelida > Clitellata > Crassiclitellata > Hormogastridae > Norana > Norana najaformis. Next base: position 11,430,739 of record OZ029924.1, on the reverse strand, counting down.
AAGGTCAACGAAAGGGTTACGGAGGGATGAAAAGGCAATCAAGCCGAAGGGTTGGATTTATGGAAGAGGGTAGGTAAGGGAACAGGTTGGAGTGGGGGCAGAGTGGACTATAGCGGAATGAGTAGAGTAGAAAAGAGTAAAAGTTGAATGGACAACAGTAGATCACATTAGATCAGTAAGAGTGGAATTAGGTTAAGACTAAGATTAAGACATGGTTGTGATAGAGCTGGTGTTTAAAAAATGGTTAAGACTTAAATATCATTAAGACTCCAACCCGATTCATCGAATTCCCTGCCTTCCCATTTCTCTCAGCTCGAGCACAACCCACCCTAACAACTGCTCTCCGCCTTCTTTATCAGGTCTTCTGGCAAACAGACTTGGTTCTTGACATGACATCTTAAAACAACCCCACTGACTTGAAGCAACGCTCGTGAATAAGCTGGTATCGTGCGCTCAGCTTTTAAGTAGCGCTTTAGAAATTTCGAGTTTACGATTACGATTACGACTCCGATCACGATCTGATTAGTTTAGTCAGTTGAGGATCGTTGTAGTCATTTGAGTTGTTGTTGTTGTTGTCCGAATGGTTGTTCCTTTATAGCTAAGCTCTTTAAGCGTCCAAACCATAATCATCCGATCTGCTTACTTACCAACGAACGCGCAGGCATTTTACCGATCGGGCGCGCCATAAATTTTATGGCAACGACGTCGGGTCAGCGTTCGGTCAAGCGTGACCGCTTTATCGGTCGACCGCATCTCGGTGTCTCATTAGCGATGGACTGACCAGCCGATGACTACAAGCCGACCATTCGGACGGTCAAGAGATGACCGCTAATGCAGCGAATAGCCAGATTGCCATTACGGGGGCGTTTACAGGATAATGGTGCCGGAGAACGGCCGTGGCAGAGTTTGTATCCCAGACATGCGGTGGAATAGAGCGACGTCCAGGAATCCCCGACATGCAATAAAATAGAGCCTTTGAGTTGCCCAGATATGCTGTGAGGTAGAAGGTTAGAGCGTCCCAGACATGTTGTAATTTAGAGCAATAAATGCACGAATCTGAAAGATGAGATGAGAAGACCTCTTCCGGAATCCTAAATTCCGGTCTGACAATAAACTAAGTTACAACATAACATGTATTCGGTAATTTACATACATACATAAATACATGCATACATACATATATACACACATACATGGGTATCGGATACATAATATATATATATATATACTGCATATACCATATAATATTTGTATAATTTATCAATTCGACAGCCATGTCTGCCACCCTTTTGAGAAATTCTACATAATGCTATCATGCGTACATAAATATAAGCTTACATACATGCATAAATACATATATGTATATACATAAACAGATACACAAATGCATACATACATACATTCATATACGTACATACGTACGTACGTGCATACTTACATACATACAAACTGTACATATGTGCAGATTGGTACACGAACATCTGTACAACCGTTTTAGACATGATGAGTATTTGTTGCGATTGGCATGTGCAACAATTCTGACTGATGGATCATACATACATACATATATATATACATACTTACATACATTCAATCGTACATACTTACATGCATGCTTGCATACATACTCATGTACGTACGTACGTAAATACATAGGCCTAAAATACACACATATACGTATAATATTATAAAATTACAGGTTGTCTAGAGATAAAAAAGATATACCTGCTTGCGTTAAAATATCTTTATTCCATAAGCTATTTACAAGCGAAACAAGACATCGACCTCAAGGGGCAACAACATCCAGCCGCAGATGAGGAAGACAGCAGCAGCTTCCACCAACAGACGATGACGACAAACGACTTAAAAACAACCAAAAACGGCAAAACGGCTCAGAAGAACCAAATAAGTCATCCAAGTATACGAAAACTAAAACACGACTATAGTCGAAGAGACTGGTAAGCAACAACATCTGTCACGCAGGACCAAAATCAAAGGCCAGTCTCAGTCTAAATCAAACACAACTCCTTCGTACGTACCTATAGGCAGATATTTATAATGTATCGCCTCTGATGAGTTTATCATGAAGTGTCGCTATATAAATTTGCGATTACAATTACAATGCATATACGTGTATCACGAGACAGACAGACAGACCCACACGTATATGCGGTGTATACACTGTGCATACATTTTCTCTGCATGTCTGCCTCTCTGTTTTGCTACCTAGCTCTTTTTGTGTGTCTTTTTGCCTCGATCTGTCTCTGCTTCTGATTTCTTCTCTGTTGATGCATTCCTGTCTTCTCTATCCCTAAATTGTCTTTGTCTGTGTGGCTGTATGTACGTGTATATCTGTCTGTGTACTCGTCGCTGTGTGTATATGTATGTTTGCATGTCTTTTTGCCTGTATGTCTGCTTGCTAGCACTCACTACCCCGGTTCCTATCGGCGCAATCTTACGGGGTCACGAACTCAATTTGCGTCTGAGCGATAAAAGCCCCTTTACCGTCACACCTCGTCTCCCTCGCTTGTTCCCAGCGCAGCCGCCAGAGGGACCCCTGCGTCGTCAAATTGACAACCCTCCGTTCCGTTTGCTCTGTCGTCCGTTGCCCCAGGGAACCCTCCTTTGATCCATCGGTCAGAATTGTTGCACATGCCAATCGCAACAAATACTCATCATGTACGTTTAAAACGGATGTACGGGTGTTCCTGTACCAGTCTGCACATAGTACAGTATGTATGTATGTATGTATTTATGTATGAATGAATGTAAGTATGTATGTATGTATGTATGTATGTGTATGTATGTATGTATGTGTGTATATGTATGTATGTGTGTACATGTATGTGTGTATGTATGTATGTATGTATGAATGTAAGTATGTATGTATGTATGTGTATGTATGTATGTGTGTATATGTATGTATGTGTGTACATGTATGTGTGTATGTATGTATGTACGCACTTATGTGTGTATGTATGTTTGTATGTTTGTATGTGTGTGTATGTGTGTACATGTATGTATGTATAAATGTATGTGTGTACTTATGTATGTATGTATGTATGTATGAATGTAAGTATGTATGTATGTATGTGTATGTATGTATGAATGTATGTACGCACTTATGTGTGTATGTATGTATGTATGAATGTATGTGTGTACTTATGTGTGTATGTATGTTTGTATGTTTGTATGTGTGTATGTGTGTACATGTATGTATGTATGAATGTATGTATGTACTTATGTATGTATGTGTATGTATGATATATATATATATATGTATATATACATATATGAATTAATAATACGTACATATGCGTATGTTGTATATGCATTATGTATGTATGTGTATATAATGTGCATGTGTTTGTAATTTCAATTGTACATTTCTATAGCCCCGTGTTAAGCATAACCGTTAGAAGTTGTCTCAAAATGCGCTATTGTCTTAGACTTTACCTGGGGGCGGGATACTTAACCTGGAAGGTGGGAAGGTAGGATGCATGGACTGTTGTGAGCGGTGAACGAACAAAGAGGCCGATGTATGGATGGTCAAAAGTCATTCGCTGGGTGACAGAGCGAGCTGAAGAAGAATTTGGGGAATTCAAAGGAGGTTTTGGTCCGACGGACTGAGGGGGATAACCCTGCATTTGCAGAGCTAAAATATTTGCGCCCATGTACTGATGACACTGAAAAACATAGTTTCCTAAGATATGATGGAGCACAACAGGCCATGCAGTTCTGGTCAGCATAAGGATGTTGAACTCAATGAGTCTTCGCGTGGGCAACCAGTACAGCTGTAGTGTCTAGGGTCTAGTGTCTAGTCTAGGGTCACATGTAATGCATACTTAGATGTATGACCGAACTTTGGAAAGCACCAATAATCCTGTTCTCGTTTAAAATGGATCAAACTGGTTAATGCGAAAAAGAGTGAGACCCGCAAAAATGGCGTTACAATACTCAACGCTGACTAGTGCATATGATTGCATGCATCAAGGTAGAAGCAGTTTTTGCAGAGAACGATTGGCGTATAGTGCGGATCTGACGCAGGTGATAAAAGCTCGTTCGGCATACTGTCTTCACATAATCAGAGAAACTTAATTTCAGGTCTAGGGTCATACCTAGGTCACCCAGTGAAGAAAGAAAGGAGGCATCTGGAAAAAGAAGCTGCAAGTTATGCAAATCTGTCTTTTGGAGCTGCCGACGGTTACTAAGCCAGATCACTTGACTTTTTCAGCGATTAAGTCGAACGGGTGTTAGACAGCTTCCAATACAAAGCCCCTCATTTATGTCAAACATCTACTATCCATGTATATATGTGTATGTGCATGTGTGCATGCATATATTTATGTATCAAAGAATTTATATTGCATCTTGTAGAAATCTGTAGACGGTGCCCTTACTTACGGACACGAGCGCACACGCTCGTTTCTATAATTTCCGCAAATACTGACACCAGGAATAGAATAACGAAGATATGCGCGTCGCTTGTCATCGTGACATTTCGGTTGATGCGGCTTTCCACAGAATTTCGGTCGTCGGCGCATGCGCTGTGGCGGCGCTTCGTCGCGCGACGGGGTCATATAGGGCGCCGCAGTAGTCATAATACGTCTCTGTATATTGTTGTAAGAATGATTTAGGGTGCTTGACCTAAACTAAATTTCGTGACCTCTGCGCTGCAATTACGTGGACTGGAACTTTTAATAAATCGGGAAATCAGGATTTACATGATACAAAAATATGTTTTGCAACGATCTTATATAGTATATGCAGCATTATATATAATATATAATCAAATATATAATGAAAGTGAGCACCTATAGGAAAGTTCAGCAGAGCATACAAAGCTGAATCCAGCATTATATATATATATATATATATATATATATATATATATATATATATATATATATATATATATATATATATATATATATATATATATATATATATATATATATATATATATATATATATATATATATATTATTCTTATATTCTTTAAATACTTAGACAATAGCAAACCAGTACACTTACTTCTCCACTTATGAAGACGAAGGCAAAGGGAAGCTAAGAACTTCTCCGCTTCTTAGGGTTCCTCCACTTCAGTCACAGCTTCGCTTCTCCATTCGATGCGATCGAAAACGTTCTTCGAATTTCCCGAATTCTTCAGCTCGCTCTATCGGGCAGCAACTCACTTAAGACTCTCAATACAGTCGACCTGTTTCTCATTCTCCGCGCACATCTACAGCCCAACCTACCGTCCTGTTAGCAAGGTAAGGATTCCCGAGCAACAGTGTCAGAATATAGGGTATTTTGGGACAATCATGAACAAGAAGGCGATGATCAGTGATGATGGACATAACAAAGTTTTAGAGGACTTGTAAGTGTAAGAGGTCGAGAACGCCGCCATCTTGGACCAAGAATAAAGCCAACGCGCCATCTTTCGTCGAACTCAATCTTTTGTCGACCGACTTCATTTTTATTTCGTAAAGACGTTGAGCACAAAAATGGCGGCACTCAGTCGTTGCAAACGACCAGACAAATGCAATTTAGCGTTGCGCCATGATTCAATTTGTTCTGCTGTTCGGTATACACTGTGAAAGATCATGTCTACATGATGCAGACACTAATGTGATTTGGAACCTATATTTTTGTATTTATGCATTTAATAAGCGCCACTATCTAATGACTAAGCTGAGCAATTGTGAGAATAGAATTTGCTCAAGATCCCTAAGCAGTAACCGTCTGAGGGAGGCTCGAACCCGTGCTGTTCCCGTTACAAGCCAAGCGCTCTAACTAATCGGCTACCATGCCAAACATTGGCATACGTGATATAATGGTTGGATGTACAAAACAATCACTGTTTCACGCAGCCAGACAGTACTGTGGACAGAACGGCCAGCATCGGCATGATTTTACTTATTTGTTGTACTTGTTAAGCGCTAAAAATTATTAATTTAGAATCTGATGCCCCAGACAAAGGTGCGCATAAAAATATTCATGCAGGATCGTTACACGGAGTTCGCTCAGCAGACTCGAACCCGCAATCGTTGGATTACTTACCCGGAGAGCTACCGAATGAACCATCGTGCCGCACATATGCTGTATAGCAAAAAATGAGAACTCATAAAATGTGACCTTAGAAGTAAATAATAATAATCAAAGAGATAGTTTATAAAGATTGGCTGCATGCAACAGTGATCTATACTAGATAATTAATTTCTGACCACACTATACAAGATCTCGCTGTGAAGCTTCGCCAGATACGATAAGATCGCTAGCCGTCGACCTTTGACACAAAGATGGGGGCGCCTAGAGTTAGCTGCAGGCCATGATTGTAGAGCCGTCGGCATAAATAGGAAAAGCGTCTCGTTCTAGCTCGCTTTCTTTCTTGCGTCTCTCTTCTATCTGGCTGCCTTTCTGTCTGTCTGTCCGTCCGTCTGTCCATCCATCCACCCAAGCAAACCAACCAACCACCCATCCACCCATCCATCCATCCATCCACACGTCTATCTATCAATCTATGTATTCATCCGTTCGTCCGTCCGTCCGTCCGCCCGCTCAACCATCCATCCATCCATCCATCCAGCAATCCATCCAGCAATCCAGCAATCCATCCAGCAATCCAGCAATCCATCCAGCAATCCATCCATCCATGCAGCAATCCATGCAGCAATCCATCCATCAATCCATCCATCCATGCAGCAATCCATGCAGCAATCCATCCATCAATCCATCCAGCAATCCATCCATCCAGCAATCCATCCGGCAATCCATCCAGCAATCCAGCAATCCATCCATCCATCCATCCAGCAATCCATCCAGCAATCCATCCAGCAATCCATCCATCCAGCAATCCATCCGGCAATCCATCCAGCAATCCAGCAATCCATCCAGCAATCCATCCATCCATGCAGCAATCCATGCAGCAATCCATCCATCAATCCATCCAGCAATCCATCCATCCATCCATCCAGCAATCCATCCAGCAATCCATCCATCCATGCAGCAATCCATGCAGCAATCCATCCATCAATCCATCCAGCAATCCATCCATCCAGCAATCCATCCAGCAATCCCTCCAGCAATCCAGCAATCCATCCATCCATCCATCCATCCATGCAGCAATCCATGCAGCAATCCATCCATCAATCCATCCAGCAATCCATCCATCCAGCAATCCATCCAGCAATCCATCCAGCAATCCATCCAGCAATCCATCCATCCAGCAATCCATCCATCCATCCATCCAGCAATCCATCCATCCAGCAATCCATCCATCCATCCAGCAATCCATCCATCCATCCATCCAGCAATCCATCCAGCAATCTGTGTCTTTGTTCTTGTGTCTGTCCCTCTCGCTGTTTCGATCTATCCATCCGTTTTTCTATCTTCTGTCTATCTCTGTCAATCTCTGTCTGTCTCAGTCTTTCTCTATCTATCTATATATCTGTCTGTCTGTCTTTCTGTCTGCTCCAGTCTGTCTGTCTGTCTGTCTGTCTGTCTCCAGTCTGTCCGAACAAAGGCATTACTACGTCACTGCTTCCAGATATCAGGCTTCATGACATATCCGCGGGGTGGGCGATAATTCATGAAATTGCAGAAAGGCACGACGACCGGACAATATTCATTTGCTGCTCCAACTATTAGCACAACAAGTCTGTAGGTGGGCGCAACAAAAATATCACATCGCGTCTGATACGATTTCGTTTGTGGCGTGAATTATTTACTAATTGCTAAAAGTTGTGAAAGAGTAAATGTATAATAGATAATAGATAGTATATACATACAACAGTTCGACGAGTCCTGTTTAGATCGCCGTGGTCGTGTTTGCGCCTCAGCCAAACGATCCTTTGACCTCGAGGTCTTTAGAGACTTGTAAATAAGTGAGTTACCTTTACCTTTAGCTGCTCAGCGCTTCCAATCCGTCGAAAACGAACGATTTTCAAGCGTTGACGAGTCTAAGCATCTTAGGACAAAAGTGAAACATATATAAAAATTATATATATAATAGTTTCACTTCTTTATATATATAATTGTATACAGGCCTACATTATTGTGAGCTGAAGAGGGATGACGAATCAGTCTCGTTGTCTCTGGTTTTAAGCTCAGCTTCAACAATACTATTTTCACACTAACTTCGTTTATTTCTCAATATCAAACTCTTAAAACACAGACAAGACTAGACTTCTGTTTACATCTTAAAACTCATATTTTTATAATCAAATAATTACAAGGAGTGGTCACGTTTCACTGACACCTTCTAACACTCCTTTAACACTTCTTCTACCGTTATTATTATTGCTATTACTACTACTACTACTACTACTACTACTACTACTACTACTACTACTACTACTACTACTACTACCACTACTACTACTACTACTACTACTACTACTACTACCACCACCACTACTACTACTACTAATACTACCAATACTACTACTACCACTACTCCCACCACAACAACAACAACAACTACTACTACTACTATTATTATTCTGTTGCCCTATTTACATATGATCCCTCATGATTAGACAACTTATGGATAGCTTTTCAGGAGTTTGTTTATGTCTTGGTGCAATGGTGATGTGTAAAGCGATTACACTGAAGCGCTGGAAGGCAGATATAACGGCTGATAGAGGAATGATGTCGTTTCCCTGCTGTCGCATGTTATCTGATGATGATGATGTTGTTGTTAATGAATGAATGAATGAATTGTTATTATTAAGAACATTCTCAACGCGCGGTCACACAGAAATGCGAATCGGAGGCGAGGATTAGTCAGTCGCCAGATGAAAACAGACGTTCCACTGCTTATAACACTACATGTAACACCAGGTGTGTCAACTCTGTGTGTACGTGGCATCACACGACACAGGTAGCACTCCCTTTAACACGTGCCACAGCAACAATAAATATTCATATGCATATAACCGCGCATTCAGATTAACATACCAGCCCACACCAGTTGCACATCATCCGCTTGCAAGGCCACAAGTCTAATCTAATGTAATGACTTCTATAACGCTTATAGTTACAGTTATAGTTATAGTTATATACGCTTATAGTTTTCATAAATGTATAAGCATAATGTATGAGGTCGCTCCAAGTGAGACCGTAGTTAAAAATCATAAAAAACCCGAACCATTCTCCTAATCAAACGGTTGACCTTACTCCACCAGATGCGATCGGGTCGTTTATGTTCAATAATCTGGTTCCCCGCTATCCACGAGAAACGTGCGCCGGAGACGATTCATCACTTCGGAGGTTGCATTGTGGAATCGTGGCGCCGCGACCCAAACGCACATCTGCCCACCTCACCTCACCCCCGTCCTTCCCTTTCAAAACCTCACTCCGCCACCCTGTCCGTCCCTTTAACTCTCCCACCCACCGTCCATCTGTCAGCCGTTCTGCCATCCCTAGAGGCGCTACATAATGGACAGCACATATTGCGTGTCCCTTCAATCTTTGCCCGTCTTGCCCGTCTATAGACAAGTTGTCCGTGTGAAATGGTTTACGTCATGCGGGGCGAAGCAGCGGAAGACCAATTCAAATTTTGAGCAAACATCACCTATTAGACATCCAGAATGACACCGAAGACGTCACAATTTATATTTATATACTTATATATTGCTATATGCATATATTTGCAAGTATATAGATCTAAATAAACATATACATATGTACATACACCGATTTTATATGTACATATAGATAACAATAAATGTATATGTATAAATGTTTTATACATAAAATTATGGTTACTATTATGTACATATACATATGTATATACATTATTACATATGCATATAGAAAAAAGTATGTATCCGTATACGTTTTATAATGTTATGCATAAGATCATGTATAGTTGTTATGTATGGAAAAGCTACACATGTCGTATATACAGTGGTGGCTCTGTTACTGCTTGCGACAGCATTGCTAAAGGGGCGGCACATATTGGCAGTCCACCACGCACGAGTCTGGTCTGAGGGGCTCCGGCACCTAACCAAGAGGGGGGTGGTAAACCGCTACAGTACGAGATAAGATATCTCTTATTAATTGCTACAGTACGAGATAAGATATCTCACATTTGAAGTCTGTGCTTCTGTCTGAATAAGGTGAGGCTTTCCATTTGCTAGTTCATTTCTACTAGATCTCCGATGATCTTTCAGAATTCGGGACAGCCCTGCTAGCAGAATGGGATAGTGTTCATCAATTACTTTGCGATAGTAAATGATTTGTCAAAGCCACATTAGATGTATTGTCCGTCATGATTTCTATGTCGTACTTCTGGATTCTTTACCCTTTCAAAAGTTTCAGAATCTGCATGTTACATCCGTACCATCAGAGACCCTTGGCTTATATGTTTTTATGCAGTTTCTTTTGGTCTCGCTTATCGGAAGTAGTGCTCTTCTCCCTGACATTTGGCTGCTTACGAAAGTCCTCTTTGGTCATCGTCTTCTATTCCGTGTTAGATGCCCCCAACGAGGCTTTGACAAATCAGTTACTATCTCAGAGTAATGGATGAATACTATCCCATTCTACCAGTAAGGTTGTCCCGAATTCTGAAAGATCGTCGGAGATCTAGTGCAAATGACTAGAAAATTGAAAGCCTTGCCTTATTCAGACAGAAGCACAAAGACTGCAAAAAAGAGATATCTCATCTCACGTTCACATGAATTCCGAGTATGGGCTTTCGTCATAGCGTTCTTCGTCGGTACTTTCTGGTTCACTATAGGCAACATCTTTTTCTTCTTCTCCGGTGCTAGGAGAACCAGCTGAAGTCATTTCTTCTACGGATGACGTTTCTCCTTCCTCTTCTTGTATTTTGACTTCCATGGATGGGCCAGGACGACCACCGATAATACCCGCCGAACCAGACAGAATGTCCAGTTGACGTCTGCGACCTGCACTCGACGCATATTTGATAAACACCGTCAGAGGTCACTTCAACGAGACCGACTCCCTATTGACCAGGGGCTTGTCAGCGTTTAAACCGTCGATGACCAAACTACGAACGTCGAATTTTTCACCTGACAAAACAAGTTTGAAGTTTCAGCTAATTTATTGACCTGTCAGCAATTTAAGTCTTTGCACAACTATCTTCCGGCAACCCTGAGTTCTACAACCCTGAAATCACTAAGCATCTCTCCTCGACAAGTCTTGAGCTTGAATCTGACACACACACACACACACACACATACACACACACACACACACACACACACACACATACACACACACACTCACCTACACCTACAAACACACACAGCGCAGGCTATGGAGGCCGCTGGTTTAACCATTCTGCATTCCAAGCACAGAAAATATGGAAATATCTAAATGCGGAAACGCCCCCCTGCTCCTCCCGTTCTCCTCCCCTCTCATCAAAAGCAAAGAAGCGCGAACAAGACGCAACGTCGAACAAATCGGCAGAGGGCGCATAAGTGCATCGCATAAATAATGCATTGCAAACATCCGCCCCGTTGCATTTTGGTATTGCTATGCGTAAAATAAACCGACGGAATACGAAATTCTGGCTCAAGAGTCGCAGACAGGCAGACAGAGACAGAGAGATAGAGATAGAGATAGAGACAGAGACACATTCATAGACAAAGAGAGAAAGCCAGGGAAACATATAGAGAGATAGATAGAGACAAAGATAGATATAGAGACAGAGACAAGAAGACAGAGATACAGAGAGATAGCGATACAAAGCGAGACAACAAAGAGACACAGTGAGACGGCGTAAGACACAATAAAACACAGTGATGCACAGTGACTCACAGTAAGACACGATGAGATACAGCAACATACAAACAAACACAAACAGACAGAGTGACACACAGAGACAAAGCCAGACAGACAAGCACTGATAATCTACGCGTAATAGAGCCGTGCACAAATGGCGCCAACAACAAGTGCCGAAAACAAGTTCTCAAGGACTAGCTTCATGCTTCAGACTCATCACCACCATCAACATCACCATCGACACCATCAATCTCAGCAGCAGCAGCAGCAGCAACATCCATCGACCGATGTTCTGCATCCGCCGTCGACAACCTGACAAGATAGGATCCCCGAAAGTAAGCATACAGGCCATACACGCATTCAAACATGCTCTCATAGCTTATCACATTACACTCAATGCATGAAATATATGCCTTATATTTATCGTAATTATACACTGCATCTATGGCTTTGTAATAAATAAATAAACGTCTTACAAAAAGTGTCACACTGTATTTGTCTTTAATATATTTATATTTGCATAAGATACAAGTAATACATCTACAATAAAGACATATGTTTTCATATATCATACACATGCAAACTGACTATAAATGAATATATATATATATTGATTATAGATTACAGACCTCAATAACTGTCAATATTTTCCACGCATCTACTCTGTCAGAAAAAGGGTAGACTATTTTGTATACATCTTTTATTGAGTTGATTTTCCAACACTAATGTGGATATTTTCGTAACAAGATTTCAACATTTTTGTGCAACATTAATTGCAGTAAAATGTATGCAATACCAAGTGTGGATTTTTAATTCAACATTATTGTTGATTTATAATTTGTTTTGTGTAAAATAGGCACCAGCTGTTGTCAGAAAATGGGGCACAGATGGTTTGTCGACCCAATCCAAGCAACAAAAATCATTTGCTGAGGGAATGGAGAACACTTCAGCAAGCAGGAGTTCATTGATAACGCATGAACATTCTTCAATCACAGATGATCTTCCGACGATATCCAAGATTGCAAGACACGATGTGTCAGTTCCTAATCTCTTAGACTAACATCATTGTCCTAAAAGCTACCTATAATTTTCCGCACGAGATAACGTGGCCTATTTCTACGCTAACAATAACACAGTTTCCCTCTTCGATTGTGTACTGAAATCTTTCTTCTCAAAGAAATTCCCATCACAAAATCAACAGTCACCGCTACAAAGGACGATCTACTACTTTAAATCTATATACAAAACATTTGCACACATTACACTCAAGCTCATATCCCTCAACTAAAATATATATAGCTACATTTGTGTGTGTACATATATATATATGCCTTGGGGGCTGTGCTCCATCTTATCTCAAGGAGTTATACGTTTTGGGTCTCGTCCATTCCTGACCGAAACTCCCTTCGCTCTGCTGCACAGGGTGACCTGGTTGTTCAACCGGCTGGAACCTCCACGGCGCAGCATAGAAACTTCGCTATGATTGGTTCAACTTTCTGGCATAGGTTGCCTGTAGCACCCGACTCTTTCTTCACCTCTCTCTATTCCGCATGCGCTTGAAATGCATTTTGTTCGATCCTGGTATTCTGTCATTAATTCGAAAGCGCATCTGATGAATCGCTGTTAAGAGGCGCTATATAAATCTGCGATTACAATTAGTAAAAACTACATATTATGTAAATGCATTTTTACTACATATAGGTAGAATGTAAATGCATTTTTACTACATATAGGTAGAATGTAAATGCATTTTTACTAGATATAGTTAGAATGTAAATGCATTTTTACTACATATAGGTAGAATGTAAATGCATTTTTACTACATATAGGTAGAATGTAAATGCATTTTTACTACATATAGTTAGAGTCAACACCTAATAAATCATTATTACAACAAAGATGCAGATGGAACCCCAACTTAGTGTAGCTATATAACCAAAAATGTAGTTGCAACACCACATAAATGTAGACATGGCGCTACATTATTTAGGCATTATTGTTACGTAAATGTAGTCAAAACACTACATTGAGATAGACCTCTTTCTCTACAAAGTAGCTGCAACTTGTGTGTGCCCAAGTGTAGATGGTCGAGTCGTCCACGAAAACTGTTGCCTATGGTCAGACCTCAACATTAGGTGTTGAGCCGAAGTCCACACTTAAAGATTAATTCTCCGCAATATTTTCTAGAGAGTAGAGACTCATATCCGCTTTCTGGACTGCACTAACAACCTTTCAAATCAATGTCGAGAATATTATGTTTATATAAGCATCAGTAACAAAAAATAAATATTCTTATAAAGATCAATCATATATATGTATATTAATAGATTCGTATATTCATGCAAACATACATGAACACTACAGGTGCATATAGCTGTCTATGTATATAGCAAGCAAAATGAACTCATTCAATCAACGTGCTAATATTATATATTTGTATAGATGTATTGTTTATAGACAGAGAGAGAAAGACATAAACACAAATACAGACAGACAGAGAAACAGGCAAACAGACATACAGACAGAGACAAACAGACAGGCAGCCAGGTAGAGACAGACATACAAATAGACAGACAGACAGAGAGAGAGGCATACAGAAAGACAAACAAACAGACAAACAGACAAACAGACAGACAGAAAAACAAACAGACAGACAGACGTAGTGCCCATAATCAGTGGATGTTGACGTATAAGCGATGGAAGAAAACCGTAGAAATGTCAGTTTTAATACGCAGTCGGATTGATGGTCGACCCCCGTTGATTTACTCCGGTCTGCGCTGCATTTCAAAACAGAAATTACGCCGTCCACCGTCGACTGTATATAAGATTTCAAAACAAATTACTCCCGTCGTGGCGGGAACGCACACGAGCGCCCCCTATGCGCTGGCGTGTGCTTAGGGAGGCGGAAGCGAATTTGTAGGTAATTGCACCTTTTACAGAAATGTCTGACAACACCAGCAACTCCTAGTGTGGCCAGAGAAGAGGCTCTGAGATGTTCATGAAAGGCGCTAAATAAATGTTTAGACATTCTGCCGCATGAAAAATGTTACTTTTACACAGACATTTTGTGCGATGTGTAAAGTCTTTAATGTAATGTTTGAAAACAGCTGAAACTAGCTAGGCCAGAGCAGAGGCTTTGAGAGGTTCTTGCTACATACTTGTTAAGATATTGACATACATACATAAATAAATACATACATGCATTTATACATAAGTAAATACATACATATATGCTTGCCTATCTACATACATACTTAATACATACATACATACATACATACATACGTCATGAAAAGTGTGCCTGCCGTATGAAAAATGAGCCACCCAAATCTCAGAAAAAGTTTCACAGCACATTTAAAACAATACAGCATTTAATGAGGTTGAAATAATGATCCGCGCTCTATTATGAAGTTAAATAAAAGGTTTCACTTAACATAATGACTTGTATTTAAATAAGAAGCTGACCATTGAGGCAACCATCTGTCCAACCTTTGGCTGTACACTTGTAGCTGCGAACGGATGGGATCCATATGTGGGTTCCTTCTGAATTCTCCCTTTGACACCTTTAGATGTTAATCTGGTTAGGACTACATGTATGCTATTCTAAAGCGACCGTGTGGCCTCGACCCTGCTCATTTTTAATGAATTTATCGGGTGAGATCCTTCACCACCGCTGACCGTTTGAATGGGCGCCACGCCATTTAAGGTCCCCGTGTACGGACCGTGCTAGCCCGAGGTGGTTGTCTGTGTAGTTTTTAAACTGTTGGTGATCCATAAAGTGACTTTCATTCAAAATTGAATTGAAACAAACACTAATGTAGCCAGAACATTGTTAGACATAAATTGCCTGGTAATAGAGTATCGTCACACTGGCCTAATGTCAGGTATCATTGTAGCCGTTTGAAATAAAAGCAGGAAACTATCTGATCGTAGTTTACATCAGAAAGTGTCTGCTAGCGTTCTATAGCCACACTAGTGTTTCCTATTTACACATGCTACTTTTCACAGTGTATTTATGTTTGTATCTGATGATTTATATAGCGCCTTATAGGACCACCTCAATCATATTTTGGCAGATCTAGAAGGTAAACTCAAAATGTTTAATAAACTTTTGAGAACTTAGCGCGAAGACGAAATTGATTTACGACGGCCATTTTCGGTGTTAATACGCATCCGGTGATGTCTTGATGTCTTTTTCGTCTCCTGCCCAGATTCGTTCTTATTGCTCGTTCTTCACTTGGCTCTGGCGGCGCCACAGGACGAAGAGAAATCAAACGATTAAGTCTGCAGTGGATGGACAGTGATGATGATGATGATGATAATCGAAAATTTATAAAGCGCCACTTCAAGATAGACTCCTCAGAGGCACTTTAAAGTGGAATCCTACAAAGAGCCGTCGTCGTCGTAGTCATCATCATCATCATCATCACCATCACCATCATCATCGTCGTCATCACCATCACCATCACCATCATCATCATCATCATCATCATCATCATCATCATCATCATGAATAAAGCACAAAAACTTGCATCTTATCACTGGTGTGCCAATCCTTCCAAATAATGCTGAAGCATGGTCAGTAATTGCTAAAAAACTCCCAAAAGATACTTTTATTGGTTACTATTAATATTTGTTTTTTAACCCGCGGTAGAAGTGATCCCTCAGGAACTAAAAAATTAAGTTAGGAGTAAAAAAATGAACTTACTATTGTTGTTGTTGTTGTTGGTGTTTTTGCCTAATTAAAAAGCGTTATAAGAAATTAAGTAGTCCTGCGATTCCTTGCTCAGCCGATGGACATATGGCATGTTAACAAATGCATCACTTATTTAACTGGCGTCTCACCTCTGGATGTCAGTTGCTAAGCTGTATGGAATTAACTGTAATATTTATTGTTGTGCGGCGTTTAGTCTAAGCCTTCAATTCAGTTCAGTTGTTATAGAACGGACTAAGTGGAGTTGACTCTAATGAACCATGGCGGAAATGGCTGGAATGGACTGGAGTGACCGGAATGCTGTTAGTTGGAATGGACCGGAATGAGGTGGAGTGCACGGGATGGAAGAGAATCGGGTGGTCGGAACTGGGAATTGAAGGCAGTGGATTGACAGCTGATGAACAGATGAAACTGGAACAGATATTGAAGTGAGAAACTCGGTCGTGATCCGCGCAATGGTTGATTCGCTGACAGCTGAATTTTTGTCGTGCGGAGTTTGCCGATTCGAGTCTCCTCTAATGTAATGTAATCGAAAATTTATGAAGCGCCACTTCAAGATAGACTTCTCAGAGGCGCTCTAAGGTGGAATCCTACGATTCCTCGCTCAGTCGATGGATATATGGCGCGTTAACAAAGGCATTACTTACTTACTTACTTACTTAAGGTGGAGCGCCATTTATTGAAGCTTCAGAATAAATGACATTGTGTGAACATCTGGAAATAAACATGTAAATGGGATCCTTTCCTTTCTCCATCCCGTCTTCCCAGCCTCCTCTGTTTGTCCTTCTTCCCTTCCATCCTTCCTTTCTTCCTTCCTTTCTTCCTTCCTTCCTTCCTTCTTTTTTTCCTTCTCTCCTTCCTTCCTTCTGTCCTTCCTTCTTTCCTTCCTTCTGTCTACCTTAAATCCTTCCTCCTTCCCTTCCCCTTCCGTCCTTCAATCTTACTCTTCCGTCTTAAGTCCTTCAATCGTTCCATCCTTCCGTCCATCCATCCCTCCATCCAACCATCCATCCAGCCTTTCTTTCTTCCTTCCTTCCACCCATCTTTCCTTCTTTGCTTCTTTTCATTTTTTCTCCTTCCTTCATGCGTTCCTTCCTTCCGTATTTACTTCTTACCTTCCATTCCTCCGACTATAGGACAAGGACAGGGCGGTTTGTTTGTGAGATGGGGCGAGCCCAGTGACTGGCAAGGCAGCGTGGCAAGGCAGCGTGGCAAGGCAGCGTGGCAAGGCAGTGTGGCAAGGCAGCGTGGCAAGGCAACGTGGCAAGGCAGTGTGGCAAGGCAGCGTGGCAAGGCAGTGTGCCAAGGCAGCGTGGCAAGGCAGCGTGGCAAGGCAGCGTGGCAAGGCAGCGTGGCAAGGCAATGTGGCAAGGCAGCGTGGCAAGGCACTATCGACCGGTCGGCGCAATAAATCCAAAAATGATTACTTCACGGATCAAGACATTCGCGGACTCTGACTGTTAAATCCGTTATGTCCGACCTGGGAATTAAATACACGACCAACTTCGGACGCTCGACGAATGAGTTTTCCTTCTTCCCAGCCCTTCCCTTACTCTCGTCTTCCCTTCCCTTCCCTTACTCTCGTCTTCCCTTCCCTTCCCTTCCCTTACTCTCGTCTTGCCTTGCCTTGCCTTGCCTTGCCTTGCCTTGCCTTGCCTTGCCTTGCCTTGCCTTGCCTTGCCTTGCCTTGCCTTGCCTTGCCTTGCCTTGCCTTGCCTTGCCTTGCCTTGCCTTGCCTTGCCTTGCCTTGCCTTGCCTTGCCTTGCCTTGCCTTGCCTTGCCTTGCCTTGCCTTGCCTTCCCTTCCCTTCCCTTCCCTTCCCTTCCCTTCCCTTCCCTTCCCTTCCCTTCCCTTCCCTTCCCTTCCCTTCCCTTCCCTTCCCTTCCCTTCCCTTCCCTTCCCTTCCCAATCTACCTCCCACCCCCCGACGTAGGGTCTCGCTTTCATCACGGCGGTCATCGGCGCTTGACCGCGGTTAACTGGGCAAGACTCAAACTGCCGGAAACAAGATGGCCGCCTGAGAGGACGCCTGACGGATGCGAACACATTGCACCGCGCGCAGTAAGAATTAGTCGGCGGACAATGGAATATAATGTGATGCAGTCCAATTTTATCCAAGGTCATGTAATTATATTCTACTGGTAAACTTCTATGGCGCCTCTTCTTGCATTACATTACACATTTAATTCCTGCAGAAAACATTACATTACATCTTAATGTAATGTAATGCGATATAGTGTAATGCAATATCGTGTAATGTAATGCGTTGTAATTTATGTAGCGCCCTACTAAACTTGGAGGCCCTCAAACAACAAAACCCCATCGCTGTTAACCAACAACTTGTTCAACTTTTTTCCTAAACATCACCCTCGACATAATATTAACTCCTACCCTAATCTTCATCTTCGTCAGGCAACTTTCAGCCTTACTTTAGTCCTAATAAAAACTTAGACAGACAGACAGACAGACAGACAGACGGACGGACGGACGGACGGACGGACAGACAGGCAGACAGACAGACAGACAGGCAGACAGACAGACAGACAGACATAGGTAGGCCTATAGAGCAAATTTTTGTAGATCAGCAGGAAACTGGGTCACCTAGTTAGAGTTGATCGTGATTGGTTGGCTTACAGTGGTCTCCATTCATTGGTTGTTTGGCTTTAAGTATAGGCCTAACAAATGGTTGATATGGTTTGCAGTTTTACATGCACAAGCCCTGGCCCCGTTTCCTAGTTTGTCATTAAGTGAGCGATCTATTTCTATTTAAGTTAAGCCTAAAACCTGTTCCAAATACCACTTCGAATGCCTATTATCTTACGCCGTGCGATTGTCTCTTGGCCGCGACGTTTCATCCTGCGTCACGCTGCCGCGGCTTAACCTGCCGGAAACAAGATGGCGTCGATGTGTTTCCCTCGAAGTAGGATCGGCTTTTGCGCTTCTCTGTCTCGAGGGAGGAAGGCGGGCGCGTTTCTGTGTAACATCGGTTTACCAGACCGAAAACAAAACACATTTCTCCAAAGAGGCTGCGTTTTCATTCGACACTTTGCAAACAATACTTCTTTGCATCAGACACTGGTCTAGTTGTAAATGTGATTTACACTCAGTCTGCGCATCTCAGCGGCTGTGTTGACCTTGGCTTTGCCTGTCTTCTTCATTTTCGCAAATTAGTTCATCTCAATCAGAATTTACTCGACAATTCTTGTATGGTCGCATGCGACCGAACTTGCGTTTTGGAGATATTTTTCGTTTCCGAGGAGGATTTCGTGAGTTTTGGACGGTGTTTAGTTGCGTGTTCGTCAACTGGGACTCGTCCAACTTCAAAGACTGGACAAGTTTCGAGCTTTAAATTGATCTATGCCGTCTGCAACCGGGAAGTCTTCGATTAGGTGAAGGAAGTGCGAGGAGAGTCTGGAGTGGCGTTGATGGTAAATCATGGGGAGGTTCTACGACGGGTTGTCGACGAATGCCTTGAGGTTCGAGAGTTCTTCGGAGGCAGTTTCTTCCATCTACGAGGACTTGTTGAAGGGCAAGGTGCCGTGTGTTGGGGACTTCAACGCCCGTCGTCGTTCGCCATTTTCGATGCAATGCTGTCCAGGTACTTTGAGCAGGATGTCAGCTGGATAAGAATCCACGTGTGGGGAGCCCACCAACTGCGACCATCGAATGATGCCTTGGGCATTATGATAACGGCGGCATAGAAGTCTTTAGATTAGATTACCCGCTGTGTAATTATTATTAATAATACATGCAATTTAATAATCTAATAATATATGTAATTTAATAATCTACTATATGCAATTAGTATTTTCTAGTTATCTTCCCACTGCTTGCTTGCTGATTAACTCGTTGTTGAGGATCACCTTTCGCATACCGATAGTAGCGGATATATTTCAGAGATCTGAATCTCGGGTTAGCACGGTTCGTACACAGGGACCTCAAATGGCCTGGCACCCATTCAAACGGGCAGCAGTGGTGATGGATCTCACCCGATAAATTCTTTGAAAAATGAGCAAGGTCGAGGCCATTCGGTCGCTATAGAAAAGCATGTACATTTACAATGTTCTGAATAAACCTTGACATCACTTAGCCTAGGGCTTAGAGTTCCCCTGTTGAGTTATCTCTTAAAGAGGCGCTATACAAATTTACAACGCCCAATATTTCTCGGGCGTGGTCGTTCCCGCATTTCCGAGGACTCGTCGTCTAACGTGAACGCGCACGGACCGTGCGCCTCACATCGATCTCTTCCATCCTCAGCAAAGATTAAATTCGTTCTCGAACGGCCGATCACCGACTCCCCAAGACCAAGGATCATAGGGCGAATGATCTGACGAAATGATCTTCCGAAATGATCGAAAGGAGCAACATCTGTGCCCGGGTCACTAAGTGCATTAGCGCATGGAGCACTTAAACACTAAAACAAGATTAGATGAACCTTCGACTGATGCGCCGACCCACAGAATCACGGCAAGGCCTGGCATGGTATGGTATGATATGGTACGGCCAGGTCTGGTCTGGTTAAGGCAATTAATGACAAGATACGGTCTGTTGTGTACAGTTATGGTGAGGTCAAAGGTCAGGTATGAGAAGTTCAAGCTGATTCTTGTTAGGAAAGAATCGAAAGGCCTCCTTTCTAATCCTACCGTAACATATCTTATCTTACCTTACCTAACTAAATTTCTGATTAACCTAACTTATGCTAACCTAAGCTAGGCAAAAGTTCGGTAAGGTACCATATGGTAATCGACCATCAACTGATGCCTTGTGCTGTACCATGGCACCGCTATAGAAGTCATTAGATTATATTAGGTCAGGTAAAGTAAGGCTTTGCGTGTAGGTGGAATCGTAAACTGATTTGCCTAATGCTACAACTTATAATGATACTTAAGGTTGTTCCTACTAGTTGCTGTAGAAATGCCGACCTATATACATACAAATTTACATACATACATACATGCATACATACATACAGACAGGCAGACAGAAAGGCAGACAAACATACATATCTACATGCATACATATATACATACAGAAAGATATACATACATACACAAACATGACACACATACATACATGCATATAAACATACAGACAGGCAGACATTCGTACATACAAACAAACATACAGATAGACAGACAGACAGATACACATACATACATAAATATGATCGATGTGTTGAACATATGCAAGTGCCGGATGATTGCAAACGGTATACAGCTTCCGATTATAATGGAGAGGGGCTTTTGGGGAGGGAGAAAGTGGTGGTGGTGCTGGGGTTAGTGGAAAGGATGGAAAGGCTGGGGGAACGGATTAGCTCTTGCTCTAAGAAGATCATCGTTATTGTGACAGACAGACAAACAGACAGACAGACAGGCAGGCAGGCAGACAGACAGACAGACAGATGTATATATATGCACACAGAGGAGAGTTAGGCTGGGAGAGAGAACGGGTGGTAGAATGGATGATTAGCAGGAGATAAGTCGTTCATCAGTTGCTGCAACTCAGGGCATCTGGTCAGGTTGGAGCATCTTCTGAATATGCTTTCAAGCTACCGGTCCCACCTCCTCCGCCTTCTACTTGTCTTCCTACTCAACCAACTTCTCCTCACCTCTCTCATCCTCCTCCAGCTCATCATTCTCCTCCCTCTGGATCTATGTATGTCTGTCCGTCTGTCTGTATGTCTTTCTGTCTGTCTGTCTGTCTGTCTGTATGTATGTATATCGTTCTGTATGGATGCATTTATGTACGTAGATATGTATGTCTGTCTGCCTGTGTGTATGCCTGTCTGTCTCTGTCTGTCTGTCTTTCTGTTTGTCTGTGTGTATGTATACATATATGCATGTATATATGTATGTATGTATTCTCTTCTTCCTCCTCCTTCTGTTGCCCCTCATGAACTACCTCCCTCTTCTTCATCTTCCTCCTTCTGTTCCCCATCTTATTACTCCTCCTCATCCTCGTACTCAATGTCAGCTGCATCATCGCTAGCTTCTCAGCAGCCCACAAAGAGGCATTTAGCATTCTACTGCTTATTCTGATGTTTTTCGGTCGTTATTCAGCAGCTGACTTTTGAAAGCTTTTGTCTCCATGATTACCTCCTTCTGTCACACCTATCACTGATTTTCCATTAATTCATCCGTCTCTTCAACCACCTTGCCTTCTCTATCTGTCTGTCTGTCTGTCTGTCTGTCTGTCTGTCTGTCTGTCTGACTATCTCTATCGCCCTACCTATCTTCCTGCCTCTCTTCCTACCTCCTTTCTTCTCTTCCTGGCTTCCGTCCTCTCTTTCTCTCTGCCTCCTTGTTTCCTTGCCTCTCTCTGCCTCCCTGCTTCTCTCTCTGCCTCTCCTCCCTCTCTCCCTCTCTGTCTCTCTCTCTGTCTCTCTCTCTGGATTCTCTATCCCTCCCGTACTTCGCGTAAGAATTCGCCTTGCGGCTTTACATTTACATGTAAATTAATCATTTATATTTATTATATATAGAATCCACCCCTTGACTTCATAATTCGCCTATAGTCGCTTCAGAATTCTCTCATTGCCTTTAGAATAATTCACCCCATGACTTCAGAATTCGCCTTCACCCCGTATCTCCACGTTGCTGAATTATTACTTAATAACTTGTTAGCATGAGGCAAATTATTGCTTCGAGCGAACTTTATCGGTCGATGGATAAACAGACAGCGAGAGAAATAAAACGGAAGGAGAGTCTGACGTCGGGTAAACTGCACGCATTGAAAAGCTCGGCGAAGTTCCATATGAACTTCCGCAAAGGCTTTGCACTACACAGTTTAAACAGCTGAAAATATTCTTGTGCGCAAGTATTTGAATGGAAGGATGGAAGGATGGATGGATTGGAGAAATACATGATGGATGGATGCATGGATGCATGGATGGATTCATACATACGCTACGATTCCTCCCTCAATTGCAATCAATGGACACATGGCGTGTTAACAAATATCTTAATTACTTACTTACTTAAACGGATGGATGGATGGATGGATGGTTGGTTGGTGGGATTGAGAAGGTTTGAGGCTATATGTAGGTAAACATTACTGCTAAAATACATTCGAATAATTTTCTTCCTTTCTCACGTTAACGGCTCAGAATTGAATAGTTTCATTATGCTTGACTATATGTTCTAGAAATGCTCGAAAATGTGCCGCCTAAAACAGAAAAATTTGTTGATGAACTTGCGAAAGCCCTTCCTGAAAAGCCAGTACTCGAGGCGATGGCCGAGGATCAGCTTTTGCCTGTTATGAAGGTATTCCACGTCGCTCAGTTGATACAGTAAACCACGAAATCTTACAAGGTGAACTTGAACATTATGGAATAATAATCACGGCTTGAAATGGCTTGAAAGCTACTTGTGCAACAGAATGCAATATGTTTCTATTAATAAAACTCGTTCTACTAATTTGTTTCCTTAGCTATGGAGTTCCTTAAGATTCTGCTTTGGGGCCTTAGAGTTCATTTTGTCTGTAAATGATACGCAATCTGCAGCAACGCTGAAGCTAATTATGTTTGCAGAAGATGGCAACAGCTTTTACGTGGCTCCTGTTGCACTGTTCTTGTGAGCTTGCCTTAAGTCTTTTCCTTATGCAACAAAACATTTCGTTATGCTACGCTATGCAATGCAATGCAATGCTAAGCTATGGATGGATGGATGGATGGATGGATGGATGGGTGGGTGGGTGGGTGGATGGATGGATGGATGCATGTATGGGTGAATGGGTGGGTGGGTGGATGGATGGATTGATGGATGAACGGATGGATAGATGTACGGATGGGTTGGTGGATGGATGGATTGATGGACGGGTTGAAGGATGGATGTTTGGATGTATGCATGTACGGATGCTGGAATAAAAAACAGCATGAAACAGGAAGGAAGGGTCAGATAAGATAGTCGGATGAATGAGGAGAGGAAAGAGGAAGTTGAAGTTATATTCAGAAGGGCACTTCCTCGAAGTACATCAAGAAACAGAGATACACATAAAGAAGTACGAGCAGAGAGACAGTCAGTCAGACATGAAGAAACAGACAAACAGAGAAGCACACACACATACAAAAGCAAGCATGCGGACAGACAGACAGAGACAGCGAGAGGGACACGGAGAAAAGTAACAAGAAAACAATATTAAGAGCGGAACGGAGGATTTCGTCTAAGGACGGACGGATGGAGAATGGAAAAATGGGATGGGAGAATGACGGGGTTGGATGGGGTAGGGAAAAGAAGGGGCAAGTCGTGGCCCCCACTGGGGTGCGTGCCGAACGATTCGCAACGCAGGGCATCCATCAAATATGGCAGTCGGTGGAACATGAGCGGAATATTGATAGATGCAAGAGACGGACACTCAGACAGACAGGCGAACTGACAGATGGACGAACGAATGGACAGATGGTTGGAAGTATAGACAGACAGACAGACGAACGGAAAGATGTACGGACAAACAGACGAATTGAGAGATGGACGGACAAACAGACAGAGAGACAGACAGACAGACGAACGGAGAAATGGAGGGACGGACGGACTGATGAGCGGTCGAACGGACAGGCAGACATAAACAGACAGACAGACAGACAGACAGATAAAGACAAAGACAACCAAAGAAAACAGACCAAACTTAGAAGCAGAGACAGCCAAACACAGACACAGAAAGGCAAAGGCACAGACGAGATATACTGTGCAGCGCCCCAAGCGGCAGAAACTAATGAGTTGAATAAGAATAACACGAAAGATACGATGAAAGAAATCTCATAATTAAAGTTACGCCTTTGTTTTTCTGTAATATATATATATAATATATATCTAATATATATATATATACGTATATGTATATACATATGAATATGTATCGCCATCTACTATCATTAAATCTGTACCTTAACCCAATTTTTTCCTCTAGATATTCTTTCATTTCTTCCTTCATTTCTTTTCTTGTTACCTTGTCCCACCTTACCTTGCATTAGTTAGCTTACATTACCGTACATTACTTTACCTTAACTTCATCATCATCATCGTCGTCGTCGTCGTCATCATCATCATCATCAGTTTCTGACGCCAATCGTTTCGCGGCGGTGGGTGCGAACAAATGATCTCCACTATTTTCCATCATTTGTCAGATTTATTGTTCTTCTCAGGTTCGGTCCAAGTTTTTTGATGGCCTTGTTTACATTGTCTATCCAGCGTAGTTTACAAGGTCTTACTTTGCTTCTGTTCTTCCCTTCCTTACCTTGCCCACACTTTTCTTAACTTACCTGATCTTATCTCGTCCTATACCTTACCTTGCCTTACCTTACCTTACCTAACTTTACCTTACCTTACCTAACTTTACCTTACCTTACCTAACTTTACCTTACCTTACCTAACTTTACCTTATCTTACCTTACCTGACGTTGCACCTCCTCTCTTTTCAACAATCTTTGTTTCTAACCCCGTCAAAAGCGTTTTCTACTCAGTGAGAGGGGATGAGACAGACAGACAGACAGAGACAGACAGATAGACAGAGATGGACACACGGATAGACAGACAGACAGACAGAGATGGACACACGGATAGACTGACAGACAGACAGATAGACAGACAGACAGACAGAGATGGACACACGGATAGACAGACAGACAGAGACAGACATACAGAGATGGACACACGGATAGACAGACAGACAGACAGAGACAGACAGACAGAGATGGACACACGGATAGACAGACACACAGACAGACAGACAGAGGATTCCTACGAGAAAGGGCGTTACAAGGTGCTCTAGCAAAACCAAATCACGCGCGGCCAGAAGCCGAAGAAAAGACCTGAGAACCAAATGAGAACCAGACGAAAGCCGAACTCCTCGCGAACGACGCCAAGAGCTGCTGAGAAAACATACACAGAAACAGAACCAGCTGAAGAAGCGAAGAAGTCGAGAAAAGAAGACGAAGAACTGACGGGCGACCGAAGAGTACGCTTCAACCTGACCCAGCGGAGTCGACAACTCTAGCTCCACCTATCCACCGACGGACTGCGAACGATGCCAGCGCCACCTATATACCGCCGATTGATGCAATCAATTCCTATCAGGCTGTTATGGAAAGCGTTCGCGAGCGCATTTATGAAACGACGGCTTTCAGTAGGAACGCTAAATTGCTAATATGCGTCGGAAAACATCGCTGGCCGTCGGTTTCGATATAGAGATATTTCTGTCTGTCTGTGTGTCTGTGTGTCTCTCTGTTTGTCTGTATGTACGTATGTATTTTTATTTATGCATGCATGTATGTGTGTATGTATGTGTATATGTGTATCTATGCATGTATGTATGCATGCATGTATGTATGTATGTATGTATGCATGTATGTGTGTTTGTGCATGCGTGTACGTATGTGTATGTGTGTATGTATGTATGCATTTATCTGTATATCTGCTTGTCTTTTTGTTAGCGTGTCTGTTTGTCCGTCTGTGTCTGTCCGTGATTATACCTCTCTGCATATCTGCCTGTCTGTGCTTCTATATGTGTATGTGTTTTTCTGCCTATGGTGTCTGTCTGTCTGTCTGTCTGCTATGTATCTTTGTGCGTCTGTCTGTGTTTCTGTTTCTATGTCTAGAAGTTTGTCTCTCGGTCCCTTTATGTGTTCTGCTCAATTTCCAGTCGTACGTTCTCTAGGAAGGGCTGTTGCTATCGATGATTACGACGACAAAGATTACAATGATAACAACGACGTATGTCTATCTAGAGTTACAGAACATAATTGTATCTGATATCATATAATCCGAACAACAGAATCTTCATTTGTATATGCATATTATTTTACATGTTTATGTATTTGTATATGTATGCGAATCTGTATGTTTAAGTGTGTGTGTGTGTGTGTGTGTGTGTATTCATATATGCATCTGTATGTTTACGTGTACATACAAGTGTATGTGTGCGTGTGTGTGCATATAAGTGTATGTGTGTGTTTATGCCTGCATGTATGTTGTATGTATGTGTATGTGTATTTGTATGCATGTCTCAGTGCATCATGTCTACTTGTATGCGTGTGTGTGTGTGTGTGTGTGTGTGTGTACATATGCGTGTGTGTCTATGTGTGGGTGTGTATAATATGGACGAGATCGTAACTCAAATGCAACAGGAGTATAGCTGGCCGTTCACTGACTAATGGCCAAAAGGACGCATTGAAGAAGATTGTTGCGAATATGGCGCATTATAGTGATCTATGTATTTACGATTCTGCGCTAGGTGCACAGAGATACACACACAGACGCACACACATATACACAGACACCTACACACATATCCACACACAAACGCTTTTATGTTACGCATTTATATATATATTTATTTATTTATATACACGTATATATATATATATATATATATACATCGGTCAGTCGCAGCTGTTCCAATGCGACAATTTATACCTTGCGCCACGTTCTGCGCTTTAGGTAGGAATATATTTTTTATGTGTCTACCAACACAAGTGCATGTAGACGTACTAAGAAAGAGATGGGATGAGACTGGGAGTGAAGGTGACATACGGAATGAGATAGGCACACAGACAGACTGGCAGACAATGAAACAGCTAGCCAGACAGACTGCGAGCAGTTAGATAGATAGACTGAATGCTCGCTCACTCGCTCATTCATTCATTCATTCATTCATTCATTCGCGCAATCACTGAGTGAGTGAGTGAGTGAGTGAGTGAGTGAGTGAGTGAGTGAGTGAGTGAGTGAGTGAGTGAGTGAGTGAGTGAGTGAGTGAGTGAGTGAGTGAGTGAGTGAGTGAGTGAGTGAGTGAGTGAGTGAGTGAGTGAGTGAGTGAGTGAGTCAGTCAGTCAGTCAGTCAGTCAGTCAGTCAGTCAGTCAGTCAGTCAGTCAGTCAGTCAGTCAGTCAGTCAGTCAGTCAGTCAGTCAGTCAGTCAGTCAGTCAGTCAGTCAGTCAGTCAGTCAGTCAGTCAGTCAGTCAGTCAGT